>CM053269.1:22658488-22676122 GCA_028583415.1 Protea cynaroides
ATTCAATCGATCTTCATCGATACAGGATACACATGTCCATCCCGAGGAGGATCAAGTCGATTTTCCATTGTCCTCACACTAGCGTTTCAATTATAGATAGGCTTAGTGTTTAATTTCCGTATTTGGATATTGTAATATGTATTAAATTATGTTTTGATTACTTGGAGATAAATGGAATTTTAATTATTTATCATGACTAGACCTCAGTTCATTATCTGTAAGACTTTCGCTATTTACATTATTACCTCTGATTAATGTGGAATGTGTTTTGGTTTAACAACGTGGGATAACCTATACGAGATCCTGGTTGAACTGTTGGTTTATTGATGGTTCATCACACCATTCTAGTTGGTGCAGAATTGGTGTGTGACAACTTGGTATCAGAGCTCTCAGGCCTTCCCATGAAACCTGAATACTTCCATTGAAGTCAATGAACTGAGTTAGGATAATTAAAAGCTTTAATACAAACCCACATAAGCACCTGTGTTGGTTGAGACCGAACTTAAACAAGACAATAATGTACATATAAAAGGTGAAACCATATATATACACTCAAACAGAAAGAGAAGATCAAAATTTATCTTGATAAACAAATAATATAGGGTATGACCTATAGGTTGAGCAGTTATCTAAGTATACAAAGGATATAGTACAGTAGCCGAAACATTGGAATACCGAGTTGATACTTACAAGATGTGAAACTCGATGTATTTGGAAAAGAAGAAAAATGGCTAGTAACGCCTAAGTCCTTGCAATGGTAAAGGGAAAGATCTCGGGCTAAATCCAACAGAGATAAGAGAATAATGGCCATACATTAAGAATAAGAGTAACTACAAGAAGATAAAGCTATACTTCTGGGTGTCATGGAGACTCAGAGTGAGATCCACCACAAACTGATCCATTACCCGCTGAGCATTAAGTAGAAGTTGCAACTTGACCCCACCACTATTAAGGTCGAGAATGGGTAATGAAAACTCAACTAAGCAGATGCTAAATAATGATAATCAGATTGGGGCAAATCAAAGGAGGTGAACAACTAGGCCACTCCAGCCAATCACCTGGACTACCCAAGTTGCCAATGTTACATCAACACCTCCGAGTCAGACCAAGTACGGTACCAATTGGTAGCAACACTGTACCCCCAACACCTGTTAGCTGTAACACAGTGCCTACCATATAGCAAGTCCCAGTAAAGCACACCCCAGTGCAGAAGTTTGGTGCACAACAAGCAGTGTATCAAGGTGGTTACCCTTATCAGCCATCGATGTATGGGATAGCTGCATCATGACACAATGATCCGACCAAGGATTGAGGAATATTTTCTAAAGACGAAGCTTTAAACGTTTTCAGCAGATGATCAAATCTAATTATGGCTATATAACTGGATATGTTTATATAGGATGCGGTGCATTGTTGATTTACTCTTATGATTATAGAGGATGCACATACCAGATTTTAATTTCTCATGCCTTGACAGGATACCTTCTTGATTCAACCGGTTAATTGGAGTTATAGATATTGTTTCTTTAGTATTAGTCCTAATTATACCAAACTGAGCCACTCTCATGATCGACAACATGAACAGAGATATGAACTGAATGAACAGTTAAATGTTTAATCATGTTGAGCATACATCTTTTGATTTATACCTGATTTATTGATGTACCAAAACTTTCTCCAGATTTACTCCTGTAGTGCCTTGACCAATGGCATTATACACTCAATAGAACTTGTAACCATGAGATTAAGAATTTTAAAACCTCTATTTCCATGTATTTGGACCACCGTGCAACTTAACGACCTTTTAATGCCGATTGGATTACCACAGATTTACTCATAATCCTTTAAACTTAAGTTCATTAGATAAAGAAAGTGTTTTTCGTAATACTAAATTGAAAGACGAAAATGAATTATTTTGGATAAACATTCTGATTCTTACATTTCTCGACATCCACTGATAAGATGTTTAGTGATAATGGAATTATTGGAAGAAAGATGATTGGATTCAGATTAAATGCTATGACCAATGAACCTCAGATGAAGTAATGGAGAATCTATTTTGAGATTACTGAGTTGATGAATATGAGCCATGTCTATAAAAGAGTGCATGAGCAAAAAAAAAAAATGAAAACTATCAAGAGTAACTAGGAAAGAGTAGATAGCACTCAAGTAAAGTTAAAGATAGTTATATCAGTATGAATTTTGATAAAGCAGAAGATTCCTAAAAGCAAATCTAAGAGTGGATACAAGGATAAAGTCAAAATGGTGGCATTGATAGTATTCAGATTAGTACAAGTAATACTGAGTTATGCCCAATGTTAAAGGAAATGATTAAGCAAAGGCCAAGACAGTTTGACAGAATTAATGAAATTTTGAGCATATACCCTAATGCTTAGACTTGGGATATGTAATGAGTAAATAGTCAGAAGATGCTTTTTGAGATATATGATAGAATGATAAAAGAAGGTGTAAGCTAATGAACTTTTTGGGATATATGAGATTTTAAGCAATAGTCTTTGAAAAATTAAGAGATGAAGGAACTACACAAGCTCTTAAGATCTTATACCAAATTTTACTAGTTCAAGCCCTTTTGGACTAGATGTTATATTGGATGAGTGTTATGAGCAATGTTCGAATTGTATTGATGGACATAATTTGGATGCAACCTAAATCGACTTGAGATGGCAAACTTTGACGTCATCTTGGGAATAGACTAGTTGTCTCAACACTCTACAAAGTTGTTGTGTGCATAGAAGAGGTTATCATTCAAGAATAAAGGCGACATATAATTTAGTTTTATTGGAAGTAAGTTGCCCAAGAAGTGAAGGCTGATCCTCTCTATGCTAAAGGCAAAGAGATGCTTTGAAGAGAAAGAAGTTGGATATATGGTATCTGTGGTATACGTTACCAAAGAAGCACCACAGATGGAAGAAATTGATGTGATGCATAAATTTCCTGATGTGTTTTCAGGAGACTTATTTAGGTTACCATCTGATCATATGACCGAGTTCGTCATCGACTTGTTACTAAGGACGATACTTATGTCAAAGGCACCTATGGAGTAGTTCCTACGTAGTTGAAGGGATTGAGACTTAACTACGGGAGTTATTAGACAAGGGTTCTAATAGGCTAAGTATTGCATCACGGGGAGTGCCAATGCAATTCATGAAGAAAAAGGATGATAGTGTTGTCTGCGTATAGACTACCGAGAATCGAACAAGCTCACGATCAAGAATCGATATCTATCACCTCGGATCGATGACTTGTTTAAACAGTTGCAAGGAGCAAAGGTATTTCTCTAAGGTCGATTTTCAGTCAAGATATCAACAGCTGAAGAATTTGGACAGTGATATCTCGAAGATAGCTGTTAGAATCGGGATTGGACATTATGAGTTCTCGATTTTGACGATTGGATTAACCAATGCTCTTACATCTTTTATGGAGCTGATGAACTGGGTATTTCATGACATGTTGAACACGTCGGTCATAGTTTTCATAGATGATATTTTTATTTATTCCAAGAATGAAGCAACTCATACAATGTATTTTAGAACAGCTTCACAACAGCTGAAAAGAGAAAAGCTTTATGCCAAGTCCAAGAAATATGAGACCCGATTAAACAAAGTGATATGCTTAGATCACATAGCATCACAAAAAGGGGGTAAAAGTGGACCCTCTTTGTATGGTGAGAAACGCCTAAAAACATTGTGAAGATCAAAAGTTCCTTGGGTTTAGTTGGTTATTACAGACGATTTGTGGAGGACCACTCTAAGATCGCAAAAACCTCTTACCAAGCTTGACAAAGAAAGGAGAAAAGTTTAATTAGACTGACAGGTGTGAAGAATGTTTCCAAACTCCAAAAACAAGGTTGATATCAGCTTCCATCATGATCGTTCTGGTACTAGGGAAATCTTTTACCCTATACATTAAAACTTTCAGATTGGATCTAGGATGCGGGTTGATGAAAGGTAAATAAGTGATTGTATATGCTTCAAGAAAATTGAAGGAGCATGAGAAGAGTTATCCTACTCATGACTTGGAATTACCGGTGATGAGTTATGCAATCAAGACTTGGAGACATTACCTATATCGAGAAGAATTTCAAATTAAATAGGATTACAAGAGTTTTATTTATCTCTTCATTAGAAAGAGTTGAACATAAAGGAAAATGACTGGAATTGCTCAAGGATTAAGCCTGTGATATTAAGTGTCACCCGAGCAAGGCTAATGTAGTAGCTAAGGCCTTAAAGAAAAAGGGAATTAGGAAGTTCGACGAAGGAACTAATATAGATGATGTCTTATGTTTCATAGTAACAAATTCAGATTGAAAGGAGAGTAACATATAATAGAAACTTGTGATGATCCAATTGAGCCAAAATTTATGGATGAACTTATGGAGCAATAGTTCGTCGGCTGCACTTGTGGCATTAAAGATCATCTCTGAATTGATGGATGCAGTAAAAGTAGCAATTTTATTAGATCTGTGTATAAGAACGGTGTAAGTAGATTTAGAGAAAAGAAAACCAAACCCTGACTTACTCCGGATGCGAAAAAGGTCCTATGATACAGAGGATGATTATGTATACCTGAAGTGAAAAATGCTGATCATAAGATATAAGATAAGGTTAAAAGCCCATTCTATTCCGTATTGGATACATTCTAGAAGTATAATATATACCAAAACATGAAGAGATTATTTTGGTAGAAGGGAATGGAAGTAGTTGTGGCTAGATGCATGTTTCAGTGTCTGAATTATCAGCAAGTAAAGGTTGAAAGACAAAGACCAACATGGCTTATCATAACCACTATCAGAGCCAGTCTGGAAGTGGAACTGTAGTACAATGAACTATGTCAATGATTTGCCACTGACTCCTAGAACGGTTGACGTAGTTTGGGTGATTGTTGATCACCTTAGGAAGATAACTCATTCCATTGGTATACGACCTCGGTATGCTTTGGAGTGGCTAACTAAGATATATGTGAATTGAATTTGCTACCAAGCTACTATGTAGATATCACCTATAAAGCATGGTACGGTAGAAATGTCAAATTCTTTTGTTTTGGAATAAAGTTGGTGAATAAGGAATGGTAAGACCTGAGTTTGTTGAAGAAACCTGTCGAGTAGCAGACAAGATCAAAGAAAAGGGCCAAGATAGCTCAAGTTTGTCAGGAGAGACACCAAGACTTTGAGTTCACCATAAGTGACAAAGTGTTTTGAAGATATCACTTATGCATGGATTAAAAACAATTCAACAAGAAGGGAAAGTTGTATCTGATATATGTTTTGGACCTCATAAAATTGGAGAGACGTAGAAAAGTTGTATATCAAATAGTGTTACCGCTGTCCATGTCTAGTGCGCATGGCGTATTTCGCGTATCTCTATTGAAGGAGTATGTTGGAGATCCATATCAAAGGTATTGACCACTGATCCACTGGATTAGATAGAAGATTTAACTATCGAAGTGGTACCAGCCTAGTTCATTAGTTGGAAGGTACAACATCTCAAAAACTGGGATAATTATTATATAAAGATAATCTGGCAAAGACGAGACGTGGAGAAGATTGCGTGAAAAGAAGAAGATGCAATGCGAAAATAGAATTCCCACCTAAATTCAAATTTTGAGGAAAAAATTTATTTTAAAGATGGGGGAGTTGTAAGATCCGTACGTTCAAATTTCGAGGATGAAATTTCTTTTAAGGGTGGTGGAGTTGTAAGACCCGCATGCCACGAACCCGATCTAACCTTACATTTTGTGTCGTGACCAGTCTACATATCATGGTCGAGTCAAGTGGTCCAAGTATGTGAAGAAAACCAAGACCCAATATGAAATTTTATTCAAAAACAGTCAAAATGAGGGTAGGGTCGCATGCCCAAACAGGCAGGGTCGACCCCCACCTCAAAAGAAGTCCAACCCCTGATTTTTGGTTGGGGGGTCGTAGGGGTCTCGGATTGTCCGACCCCCCATTGACCCCCTAGCATCGACCCCCGGAAAACAGTAAAAAAAGCACGAATCAAAAATTAGGAAACTTTCCTAATTTCAATTGGGACCTTTCATAAACTCAATGGGACGTATTTTGAGAGTTTTTTTCTCTATAAATAGGACGTCCCTAAGCTTCTTTCACTCCTTTTAGAACCCTAATTGAAAGTGAAAGAAAGAGAAGAGAAGGAAGAGAAGAAGAGAAGGAAAACTTGAAGAAAAGGCTAAGGAAGAAGAAGAAGCTCAGAGAAATCTTTGAAACTCAGACTACAAAAGGTATGAACCTCAATCCCTATCTGAATTGAAAGCTTAGAATAGATTATGATGAAGTTAGGGTAGGAGAAACCTAATACCATCCATCCATGGATGAATTCCAATGGAAATCATGGAAAACTATGAAAAGTGAGTAACTTGGAGTTTTGAGCCATAGAACAATCATAGAATGGACTATAAAAGTAAGCCAAAGAACCCAAACATGAAAGGATGGACTATAGAATGGAAAAGTCGACTCAAACCACGGGGGGTCGCACGTGGGGTCGATTGGGAATCGACCCTACCAGACCACAGGATCGACCCCCAGCATTTGGAAACTCCAGGGATGGGGTGGTCACACCCAGGGTCGATGGAACATCCGACCCTGGCATCGACCCTACCCCTGGGGGTCGCAAAAACCTGCGACCCTACCTGCGACCCGTCCTACGACCCGTGCTTAAAAACAAGCCTAAAATTGTCGGAATGACTTCTAACTAAAATCTATCAACTTGTTAGGTTTTTCTATTGATATAAAAGTGATTCTTAAAGCTTGAAAGAGGATCTACACTCAAGCAAAGGTGAGGGAACAAGACCTAAACTAATTGACTAATAATAAACTATTTTTATTTCTTGAGTCCAATGCCATGACTGATTTTATGCGTGTATGCTTGTATGTGCATTCAATATGTCATCCAATATTTCTGTTATTACTGTTCATGCATATTTAATTCTGTTTATTTATAACATGATGATGATGATGATGATGCTAAGAATAGGCATGTGAATGTATGTGTGTGGTTAGTGTACATGGTTCCGGTAGGGGATGGTATCAATCGGTACAGCCATGTCGTTTTCATAGGGTGTATATTGTGCCATGGTCCTACTCAAGTCATGTCCACTGACATCGTCGTATCGCCATTATCTTAGCAGAACTATTACGTCGTAGGGTATCAGGGGAGGTGGTCTCGGACCGTGTAGTCTTCGACTCTGTCGGGGGCCTTAGCTCTATCTCTATGGATGTATTGAGGGATGCTGGGGTGAGGCCTTGGATACACTGTTTGACATTAGGATTGGTTAGTTGCGAGTCCAGTTTGTAAACCCTCGTCAGCAGGGGCTTACGTGTTGGTATGGGCAACCGGTACAGCCATGCCATTTTCATGGGGTGTATATTGTCCATGATGGGTGCATGTGGGGTCGACAGTGCCGTTTTCATTGGACGGTTTCACACACTCGTGTATAGAGGTGAGGCGGTCACCGAACCTTTCTATAGCACATTGTAAACTTATAAATCAGACCACAGATATGAATTGAATGCATGCATATGTTTGTTGCATTGTTTTGTTTTCTCACTGAGCTCAAGTTGGAGAGCTGACCCTCGTGCGCACAAATCTTTTAGTTTCTGATGTTGCAGGTATTACGGTTGAAGATTATGTCAACAAGCCAACATGTAAACGGGTGGCGACTATGATGAGCAAGCTATGGAGGACTATTGTGATTCGTCAAGCTAGCGTTTCAATTATGGATAGGCTTAGTGTTTAATTTTCGTATTTGAATATTGTAATATGTATTAAATTATTTTTTGATTACTTGGAGATAAATGAAATATTTATCATGACTAGACTTCAGTTCATTATCTGTAAAACTTCCGCTATTTACATTATTACCATTGATTAATGTGGAATGTGTTTTGGTTTAACAACGTGGGATAGCCTATACGAGATCCTGGTTGAATCGTTGGTTTATTGACAGTTCATCACACCATTCTGGTTGGTGCAGAATTGGGATGTGACAAGTTTCTCAACTATGGAGGGGTGTCTGTGTAATTTTTCCTTCTCAATTTTATTTGATATTGTAATCACCCTTCATGTTGGGGCGTGATTGCGTTCGGGGTTGTTGCCCTTGCTTTTTATTGTAGCAAGAACAGAAGTAGGTATTTATTCCTGGACTGTTGTACCAGTCAAAATTTCAGTGGAAGCGTATAAAATAAATATGAAATCCAATTAGGGCATTACTGCGTGGATTAGCCTTTCACACACTGTAAAGGTAAACCACGTATATCGTGTCTTCTCTTTTTATTTTGCTTGTTGGAGTGTGTGCACTATGTAGTAGATCTCTAGCCATTTTTTGGTTGTGAGATGGGTGTACATGCGATTGTGTGTAATTGGAAAAATTGAGATTGCCCCAACTAGTTTGTGGTTAACTTGGAGATAAAGTTCTTAAACACACTGATTCACCCCCCCCCCCTCTCTCTCAATGTTGACTTGGGAACATCAATTGGTATCAGAACCAAGTTTTCTACGTACACATTTTAACATCTAAGGGCAGATTAAAGAGGCACAGAGAGATAGCAGATAATGATCACAATTCCTACTACAAGGGTCCCACATTTGATGGATCGAACTATGCATTCTGGCATATCCAAATGGAGACGCATTTGAAGGGTTAAATCAAAATATTTGACTATCAGTGAAAAATGGGTACAAACCTGAAGAAACAATCATTAATGAAGCAATTGAAAAGAAGAGAATGGAAAATGACTCCAAACCTAAGAATGCACTTCTTAGAGCACTGATAGATAATGAATTTATTAGGGTGATTGGTTGTGAAACTTCCAAGAACTTGTGGGACAAACTGAAAAGTGTCCATAAAGGAGACTCTAGAATCAAGGAAACTAAATTACAACACCACATAGCTCAATATGAAAGATTGAAGATGGGAGACAATGAGATAATTTAATCCTACATGTTAAGCGTAAAGGAAATAGTAAATTCAATCAGATCCCTAGGGGAGACATTGAAGGATTCGACAATTGTAAAGCAAGTTTTGAGATCTCTTCCAACCAGGTTCAATGCTAAGGTGTCAACCTTAAAAGAATCTAAGGATCTGGATATGATCACTTTAGATGAGATACATGGGTCACTGACGGCCTATGAAATGAGGATTGACAAAGCAAAGAATTCTACTAAAAAGGAAGCTGCTTTTAGTGCTTTGAAGAATATGAAAACAAAACAAGAATCTAAAGATAAAGACTCTGAAGATGAATTGTTTGCCAATCTTGCAAGAAGAATCAAATAGAGCGAAGGTACTTACAAAGGCAAGCTTCCCTTCAAATGCTTTAACTGTGAAAAAATTGGTCACTTTGCCTCTAAGTGTCCAGACAAGGCTAAGCATGATAATGATGATGAAGACACACAAGAAAATAGCAAGGGTAAAAGCAAAAAGAAGTTCATTCCAAGGAAAGAAAAATCAAACAAAAAAAGTTTGATTTCCAAGAAATTTTACACCCCCTTAGAAGTAGATGATGATGACAGTGATGAAGCTCTCTTTATGGTTTTTCAGGATAATTCAAATGAAGACCCTATAGGTACAGGTAATGGTGAAGCAGAAGTAGAAATTGACTACAAGGGAAAACTTCTATCTACTTTAGATGCCTTAAAAAAAAGTGAAAAAAAAAAAGCTGACCAAAGAACTTAGGAAAATTGGAAATGGTCTTGAATTTGAAAATCACTATAGAAGAATTAAAGAAGATGATTGAAGACCTAACTGTCAATCTAACATCCAAAAGTGATGAGTGCACGATACTAGAAGAGCAAATAATGAAGCTGAGATATGAGATAGAAGAATTAAAGAAGAACAATTCTACAAGCATATGTACCACACTTAAATTTTACCACTGAGTCTGTGAGTCGTCCTGAAAAATGGTGTGTCTACCCAAGAAAAAACATAGGAAAAGTCTTGAATGAGATACTGAGACACCAAAGGCCAACCCACATTAGATTTGGTCTTGGTTTTACTCCTGGACGGTCATCCAAAATGCAAATGCAAAGGCTAAAGACATTGAATAATCCTTAGAAGTCTGCTGAGAAGATCCCATATAACAATCAGAATAGGCCAACAAGAGTAGTTAACCGAGAAGGTTTTACCAAGGTCAGGTATCAGAGACAGTCTGCCAGAGGAAGTCAATGCTTCTCAGGTTACTACTATAACTGCAATGGATATGGGCACAAAATGGCCTAGTGTAGAAGATATATCAAACCTGTAAGTTTTACTAATAGAAACTCTTTCGTCCTCTGATAGATGAGACAATGTATGCTACAGGTGTCAAAACTTTGGGCATATCTCAAAGAATTGCAGAATAATATTTTATCTACATCAGAAGCAGCGAAAAGAAAAGGGGAAACAATTAACAGAGCATAACAACACAAGAAAACCAGTTTTAGTTGCAGAGAAAGTAGTATGGAGAGAAAAATCGAACAAAAATACGATCAAGGATAACTCGTTATTAGTCAAAACAGCTTTCAAAGCTCAGAATAGACCCTCACTATGGATTCTAGAGAGTAGATGCTCACTGGTGACAAAGCTAGATTTGATAGTTTGAAATAGGTAGAGGGAGGTTTAGTTAAGTTTGGGAACAACAATGGAACTAAGATAGAAGGCAAAGACACTGTGAAATTGAACAATGGGAAGATCAGGTTAGATAATGTTCTATATGTCAGTGGTTTGAAGCATAACATTCTAAGTGTTAGTCAGATATTCGACAGAGGCCATGAAGTCATATTCAAGAAGGATGCTTGTGAGATAAGGAAGAGCAAGACTAGGAAGGTGAAGGCATTTGGCTCCGGACAGCAAGAAATCTTTACACTCTGTTAGAGAATCCAATTAGTATATGCATGATCAATCAGGAAAATGAGCATGTCACAGCCAATGAGGTACATTTGGATTTTGTTCTTACTACACAGATATATTTACCAAAGCTCTCCCTAAGGAGACCTTTGAGAACCTTCATGATAGGCTTGGTGTCATTCCTCCACATGCACAGTAACTGGTATACGTGCTGGGGGAGTGTGTGTGTGTGTATGTGTGTGTGTGTGTGTGTGTGTGTGTGTGTGTGTGCATGGAAACAATATCCATCAATAGGAATAGAGAAGTTACGATGGGCACTATAGATGAGTCTATGCATGGGAAGTTTCGATGCAGGGGGAGTGCTATTCACCCTTTGTCTTTGTTGTCAAAGGGGGAGAAAAATGGTGACGTTGGCGATTTATGTGGGTGTTGCCAACAATTTCAAAAGGAGAGATTGTTGGGAAGTCGATGAGGTTGTCATTGTTGGAAACATATAAAGGGCATGGTGATGTTATAAAGGTTGCACAAACTATTTGATAGTGTTCTAGATGTGTACAGAGTATACGGCATTGAGTCGGCTGGGTTAGGCCCACAAGTTGATTGGGTTTTGACCTAATACGAATTAATTAACCTCTACATGAATTCAGGGGCATACCGAATTTATATATATATATATATATATATATATATATATATATATATATATATATATATATATATATATATATATATTTACTGAATTAATATGCGGGGAAGTCTTACAGCACATATGGTAATGGTTTCGTAGCCAAATTCCAAAGTTCATCTGGAAATTTTCATTTTGAGGTAGATTTTGGTGGGTCCCTCAGTGGTTTCATGTGAAGCCTTAAACTAGAAAAATATAGAGCATCGAATTAGCTTCGTAATGCATTTTGCAAATCTCAATTTTGATATCGTATGGCGAAGCTACTGTCAGTTTCATGAAGATGCATCGAAAAAAATCACAAAAAGTCAGAATATAAGAGCTCTCGGGAAGTTCACGTTCAACAGGGGTTGGGGGTTTTTGAATCATAAATATTAATTAGTTTTGTCCTTTTCTAAAATTTAAAAAGTTGACAGCTGCTGGTTGTGATTTAAAGATGTTTCTATAAAGTAAATCGTAGGGTCACTATGATCCTATTCAGATTTGATGATCTATATATTTTCAAGTAATGATTCGGTGCAACGCATGAATATGAATAAGATGCCGATTGATTGGATGGAGTTAATCCTATGATTTTTAAATCACATTAGTGAATTTTTGAAGATACAACAGACCAGGTTTCACCCGCCCTTTTGAGGAAGTGCCAACGACTGGAATCGCTACCAATGGTGAGTGATACAATGAAATATCAATGTTTTGTTTGAAGTGATTTGGACCATCTATCCTGATTCACTATTCACAGATTGGATGCTTAAACTTATTTTTGCAATTTCTTCATCCATATTAGTCCAAATTGAGCCAAATTTTTCCACCACTTGAGAATTCTAGCTAGAATGTCCCTACAATTAAAGTTAGAAAGAGAAAAATGAGAGAAAAGAATAGGGTTTTGGGGGAAAACTATTCTTGATCGTTGTGATGGTTTCCGTGATGATCTAAAAACGTTCAACGTTGATTGTTGGTGTCGTTGAAGCTGCATATGGTGGAGTAACGTCAGTGGAGGTATTCCTATTACTTAGATTCATAGCTTTGTCAGTGTAGGTTGTGGTTGATGTGAAAAACCTATTCTGTTGATGTAATTGGGAGAGGGAGCTATTATTCTCAATTTTATTTAATATTGTAATCACCCTTCACGTTGGGGTATGATAGGGTTTGGGTTGTTGCATTTGCTTCTTATTGTAGCAAGAACAGAAGTCGGTATTTGTTCCTAGACTATTGTAGTAGTCAAAATTTCAATGGAAGCATATAAATAAATACAAAATCCTATTAGGGCATTACCCCATGGACTAGCCTTTCACACACTGTGGAGGTGAATCACGTATCTCATGTCTTTTCTTTTTATTTTGCTTGTTGGAATGTGTGTGCTTTGCAGAGTGTGTATGCACTACCTAGTAAATCTCTAGCTATTCTTTGATTGTGAGGTAGGTGTGCATGCGATTGTGTATAACTGAAAAAATTGAGATTGCCTCAGTTAGTTTGTGGTTAACTTAGAGATAAAGTTTTCGGACACCCCCCCCCCCTCTCTCTCTCTCTCTCTCTCTCTCTCTCTCTCTCTCTCTCTCTCTCTCTCTCTCTCTCAATGTTGACCTGGGAACATCAAAGTCTATTTCCGAATAAAGATATACTTATAAGTAATAACAATAAAACGCAAAAAATGATGTTTTCATTACGATTTAGTCTATTCACTTTACAACACATAATAGCTGTACAGGTAAAGAAATAATTGTTGATCAGACATAAAAATTTGTAAAAATATTTAATACTATAATTAAAGTTGAGGTTCTTGGTGGATGGGTGCGGGGTGAAGAGAAAATGGTGAAGGAGGATGTCACTCCCCAATTTTTGGGTGAACCTGATGTGTGGCTTAGCCGCTTATGAGCCAACTCGGTTTAACGCCAGGACCACAAAAAACCATACTCATCAAACCAACCACCAAATCTTAAACACATAACATCATAAAATCAGTGTGTATAAATATAAAGCAAAATTCATATTAAAATGAACTGAGAATGTCTAATGATAATGTAAGTAGTATCCAAGTTTTACCAGCGTTCCAAACATAACCATAATAACTCCTTTGTTCACATCACAACCAATATATAAACCAAACGACGAAATTGGAAATAAAATGAAACTAAGGAAACTAGCACAGTCGGGGCGATGACAACACTCCTACTCAAAGACATAGACATTGCACTCACAATAACAGACATGATCCTCTTCGTCGGCTACCTATGCTTTCAGTCGGGCGAAGTTGGAACCACCGGTGAGTCGACGAAGTCAACTACAGTAACACCTGCAACATCATTTAAAAGAAATATGATTGTGGGGTGAGCTCTCCAACTTGAGCTCAGTGAGGAACAACACATACAAGCAAGCAAAATGCATGAATTAATATAATGAAATTTTTTTATCTACCACCCAAGAAGTATACGAAATTCGACCACTATCCACAAGTTTCACAAAACTTCACCCGCCCCCACTTAACTGATAGAATACCCTTAAAAAAGAGTTTGTCATTTCTACCCTTCTGCTTTGAAATTGAAAGGTGTTAAAATATCTAGTTTGACCTTTTTCGTCTCCACTGAAGTAGAGTATTGACAGACAATGAATGACGACAACTAATTTGATCAGAATCTGGGATCCGATTCTAATTCCTCAAAACAGCTTCTACTAAAGCTTATGCTTCTATTTCTACCAAAAATCTCTCTCTTTAACTACTTCCCTCTCTCTCTCTCTCTCTCTCTCTCTCTCTCTCTCTCTCTCCTCTCTTTAATTCCTTCCACGTCTCTCTCTCTCTCTCTCTTTAACTCCTTCCACGTCTCTCTCTCTCTGTAACTACTTCCCCGTCTCTCTCTCCCTCTCTCCCTCTCTCCCTCTCTCTAACTCCTTCCCTGTCTCTCTCTCTCTTTGGAATAGAGTACACAGTTATTAATCTGTGTATGAAGTTTGGGAAGACGGTTGAAGATTGAGAGTCTTCAATAGGATTCGAGACCCTTCCTCTTGCTTTTTGACTACTCAATCAGGTTTAAAAAATACACTATTCTCCAAGCTTTTGAAAGAATCAAAGACAAATTGTGGTGAGGAATTTGGAAAAATCAAGCCGTGGTCACGATTCTGGAAAAATCAAGCTATTTGTGGTCAGGATTCATGAGTTCCCTTCTTTATTCAACTTCAATGTTTTGGAATTCAATGTTTTGAAAGATGAGAAAAATCAATGACACAAACACACAATAGCCACGATAAATAAAAGGGAATAAGTCATAAAAAGGAAAACACGCCACCATCAGAGCTCTAGTTTGACCTTCTAAAGAGTTTTAGCATTGTTTTGGCAGTAGGAGAGTTCGAGAATGCCAATTCAAACCATCTCCTTAGACTTCTGTGTTTTAGTATTTGCAAACTACAAGCTTTGTGGGGATCAAGCTACAGAACCTCTGATGCAAAGCCTCCTTCCATCTCGCTTCCTAATTGTCGTTTCACCCTAACATTTGGATGAATTCTCCTAGTAAGAAAAAGGGTAACATAACAGTTTTTTTTTTCTCTCGTCTACCGGTGTGAAATAGAAATTGGTTGGTGATGTTGATGGGTATTTTGACACTGGTGGTTGTTTCCCATCTGGTGTGATGTGGGGAGGAATTGGAGGTTTTGGGCGATGTTGACGGATGGAAATGTGTGCTGTGATGAGTTCTTCTCATTGTATTTGTATGCTACAGTTGTAGATTTGAGATACGAAGACCAGACCATCAACTCCATCACCATGATCCGTCATCCTACTTTTTCACCGGTAGGTTCCCGTCACCATGATCCTTCATCTTTCCCTTGTTGTAATTGAGTATCGATTCGAGACACCATGACTCAAGCCAGTGAGAATCAAAATCAGAATTCATCTAGAAGCAGATGAATTAATCAAGCGATTCTCTTGTTGTGCTTTAATACTTTCCACAGAAGTTCCCATTAAGAGACTTACAGGGTTATGATGGTGGTGTGAGTCACGGGTGTAGGGAGTCGATTGAGGTTGGTGATGGGGTTACGATGATGGTGATGGGTTTGGTGTTGCAATGTTATGGTGGTGGTGAGAAGGGTAAAATGGTCATTTAACATTGCAATTAGGACAATATTGTCCTAGAAAACTTCAAATTGAGATGATGTCATCAACTAATAGGACTCAAATAACGGGGTAGGTCTCTTTTAGTATTTATGTCAAAGGTTTGGGTAGTAGAAGAAATTTTGTGAAAACTATGGATAGTATATTGAATTTTGTATACTTCTTAGGTGGTAGATCAAAAATTTTCTAATATCATTCAATGGGTTTGGTAATGTTTACTATACGCTATGGAGGAGATCAATTACACTAATAGAGGTCGTCCAACCTCCCATGCGCGAGAGTAAATGGACAATCACCAGTACTACCATGCAGTCCTCGATGAAGCCACATGACTCCCAATTTGGGTTTGGTACAAGGTGGCCCTAGTCAAAGACGCTCTAACGAACACCGCTAGGTCACCTCCCTCATCCCCAAACCCACTGTCACACCCCAATTCTGATCCAACCAGAATGGTGTGAGTGAACCGTCATCGAACCAACGGTTCACACGAGGATCTCGAATAGGTCGTGTCCACTCATACAAACCATCACACATAACCACAATCAGAATATAATAGTACAACGGAAGTCTTTTAAATATAATGAACTGAGAATCTATTGATAATTTTAAATAAAATACCAAATTATTCAAATCCAAACAAATAATATAATATCATTACATCTCTTTAATCCAATCGAAAATAATGAAAGTAAATAAATAAAACCAATCAAGGGTACACACAGAAAGGGCACTCGCATGAAGCGTCATGCTCGTCCTCTCTTGCCTGTACATCCAACACAGCAACACCACCATAAGCCGGAGCATTCATGTACTCATCCACAGTATAGCATGCATCAACATCTAAAACATGTATAAATACAAAGGGTGAGCTCACAACTTAGCTCAGTAAGACAATCAGACAGTTTCACAATATTATGCATGAGTAACAATCATTTTATGTTGTGGTCTGATTTTAAGTTTGCAATGTGCTATAGAAAGGTTTGGTGGCCCCCGCACCTCTATACACGAGTGTGTGGCACCTCATGGATCACACCCCCATTGGCCCACATGCACCCATCATGGAATAGAGATAGAGCTAAGATACCCCCGTACCTCCCCTGATACTCTACCCATACCAGTACCTAAGCCCCTATTGGCCAGGGCTCGCAAACTGGGCTCGCAACTAACCAATCCTATATGTCATCAATGTACGCTCTATCCCAAAGACAGCTAAAGCCCACGGCATAGAGATAGAGCTAAGGCATTCCCACACCTCCCGATGCCCTATCCGCAACTAACCTACTAGGATAGAAACAATACAGGTAGACCCTATCCCAACATAACTCCCTACGACATAGAGATAGAGCTAAAGCATCGTGGACAAACCAGCGTCGACTCGGAGACCACAATGCCACATAACCATGGCCAGGCCAACATTAATATCGGAGACCACCGTACCACGACCTTCCCCTGATACCCCACCCGTACCAAGCATGTTAAGACGTAATACTACAAAAGGTGCTGAGTGTGAGGAGCGATCCGTGCCCATGTCCCACTCCACACACTAACGAAAACATTCACATGCTTAACAATCACATCCTATCAATGCATGAACAATAATAATAACGAAAGTAAAGGATGGCATGTGAATATGCACAATCATCACATCATATATATTCCGTAATTAACAACAACTTACTCCGTCCATTAATTATTAGGTTTAGGTCAGATTCCCTTACTCGACTCGTTTGTTAGCTTGCTCCACGGCGCAAGATCCAAACGGAAAGTCACAAAGTCCTACAATGTTATTAGGGTTTCATTAGAATATATTGCTTGGGGTTTCATGTTGGTCGAAAACCAACATGGTTACAAATACCCCTCACAGAGCTGACCGGTGGCATGTACCGGTCACGGCTGTGGGGAAGATCAGTGACGGTATGGTCAGCCGGTCCCCATAGACCAGCCTCCCAAGGATACTGGTGGCAACATACGGTTGCACCGTGTGCAACCGGGTATG
>CM053269.1:22676622-22739046 GCA_028583415.1 Protea cynaroides
TTTGGTGGAAGACAATAGCACAAAGCTATGGAATAATCGATCTTCGAATGCGAGGTGTTGAGTTTTGCTCTGTAACTGTTTCGTTGGAGAAGGACACAAAGTTTAATTGGAGAAGAAAGAGGAGAGATAGAGAGTTTGGAGAAGAAAGAGGAACGATTTCATTGGAGAACTTAAAGGATATTTAGGTAACAGCACTCCCAAATAGTTGATAGGGTATTTTTGTCTTAAAAAAATTTGACATTCTCTCGTTAAGTTGTAAGTAACGGTGTGGATGAGAGTATATGAAAGCATTGTTAGATCGGTAGTCTGTGTAGCTTTTGTAAAGACAGGATAATTCTATGTAGTTTCTCAACTGTAGAGGGGGTGTCAGTGTAATTTTCCTAATTGAGAATAATAGCTCCCTCCCCAATTACATCAACAAACTAGGTTTTCACATCAACCACAACCTAGACTAACAAAAATATGAATCTAAGCAATACGGTTACCTCCACCAATGTTACTCCACCATATGTAGCTTCAACAACACCAACAATCAACATTGAACGCTTTTAGATCATCATGGAAGCCATTAGAATGATTGAGAATAGTTTTTCCCCCAAAACCCTATTCTCTACTCTTTTTTGGCTCAATTTGGACTTATGTAGACCAAGAAATCGCAAAAATAAGTTTAACCATCTGATCTGTGAACAATGAATCAGGATAGATGGTCCAAATCACTTCAAACAAAATTTGGTGATATTTCATCGTGTCACTGCCGTTGGCTGCGGTTCCAGCCGTCGGATCTTCTTCAAAAGATGGCTGAAACTTGGTCCTTGGATCTTAAAAAATTTGGCATCTTTTTTATGGTATTCATATTCATGCGTTGCACCGAATCATTACTTGAAAATATATGGATCATCAGATCCGAATAGGATCATAGTGACCCTACGATTTACTTTATAGAAACTTCTTTAAATCACAACCAGCAACTGTCAACTTTCTAAATTTTAGAAAAGGACAAAACTACTCAATATTTAGGGAATGATGCAAAAAAACCCCTGTTGAACGTAAACTTCCCGAGAGCTCTTATATTCTGACTTTTTTGTGATTTTTTGACGCGTTTTTACGAAACTAACCGTAGCTTCGCCATACGATATCTAAATTGAGATCCGCAAAATGCGTTGCGAAGCTAACTCGATGCTCTACATTTTTCCAGTTCAAGGCTTCACACGAAACCACTGTGAAACCCACCAAAATCTTACTCAAATTGAAAATTTTCAGACGAACTTGGAATTTGGTCACGAAACCATTATCATATGTACCGTGAGGCTCCCACGCATGGGAAACCCACTGTGAGACCCACCAAAATATATGCCTCAGTACGTCACTAAATGCATGTAGGGATCGATCGATTCGGTATTAATTCAAAACCTAGTCAACTCTCAACTCAATGCCCTATCCTCTGTACGCATCCAGAACACTATCAAATCGCCTATGCAACATCTAGAACCTCACCATGCCCTACATATGATGCCAACAATGACAACCTCATCCACTAGGGTCCCAAGAGAGATTTATTTTTTTATTTTTTTATTATTATTTTTTTGCTAATGACGGATATCTAGAACTTTGGCTTGACTAATTCGGCAAGCCCATAATGACCCCACAACTGCATGGACCTGGTCATTCTAGGGTTGAATGAGAACCATTCCACTTACACCTATAGCATAAAAGAAGAGCATTTAACAACTACCGTGTAAATAGCTCCAAGACAGTAAAATGAATCATACTTTGTACCTTCCACTTCTTGAGGTGTAGACTCTTGCCAACTAAGCTACCCCTTAGGGTAATTTGGAAAATAGAGTTAAGATTGATCACATGTCACAAAAAAGGATCCCACCACTTAGAATATTTAGCATGCATGGCATGCCGATTTAATCCTTCTGCCATTAAATGGGATAGAATATTAAAAATTTATTGATAGGGTACCCTCTTGACATAATGTCAAATTTTATGGCCTATATCAATTCTATGGCTAACATTGTATAATTCTTGATTTTTTGGAGTCCAAGTTTTTTTCAAAAAAAAAAAAAAAAAGGAACTTTTGCATCCACTTCTTGAGCTTTCATTTTGACATATGGAAAGTCTGGAAAGGCGGAATAATCATAGTGATGACGTGCAGAACATGCCTATGAAGGTGGAACCAACATATTTTTCTCTTCTCACGGCAGATATCGCCAGTATTTCATCCTAAGCAGCACAAAGTGGCTTTAAGCTAAACGAGAAAGAAGGGCTGGTTTCAAGTCCCCAATGTTTGGGCCCATGATCACGATCCACTGTAACATCATCACACAGTAGTGACTTTCCACTTGGGCATGCTTAAATAAAATATTAAATAAATGAAATTGACTGAATACTTAGAAGAAAGTTCACATAGAATGGTTGTTACAACTAATTTTTCTGATTTTCTCTGTTGGATATCTTAAAAAAGTGACCCATCGATTCGAGGTCTTTTCCTACTTCCCACCATTCAAAGGAATTGTAGTTAGATGAGCAGCATAGAAGTACTCCAGGAAAGATAGATACGGCCCAGGAAATTTTAGGGTGGATCCTAGCTTAGTTCATTGGCTATTACATATCTAGTTTGAAAGGTATATCGATCAAGTCCTTACCCTTGTTTCTCGAGTTTCAAGCTGACTCACTAATTTGCATCAACTGTCTGAGCCTCTGTGAAAACTTTTGCAGTGTCTTTGCAGCCAAGCTGGCTTGGTTTCTCATTCGACAAGTTGTCAGTACCCTTCAGCTCAATTCCATCATCTCCAGAGAAACCTTCATTATCTGAGGAATATCCTGAAACCAATAAGTCTGACTGTGGGGAATCAGACAAAACTGGGGAATCAGACAAAACTGATGGGGTCGAATATCCCGAGTGAATGAAATCAGACATCTTCCTGTCATCCTCTTTCATTCGTTCACTGTATTCTTTGTAGTCAAACCTAACTGCGCTTTTCCCACCAAATGCGGATTCAAGTTTTTCCATGTCAAAAAGGTCCTGCATTATCTTCTGGCTTTCTGGGCCATTAGAATATACAAACTTCACTTTCTTGAACGTCTTGGGCTCTAGAAAGGGTTTCACCATCTGCCAAAGAAAAATTTTTACTGTCGTTTGCAATACAATAGATTCAGGAAAAAAAAATCAAACTCATGGAGTTGGATTACTACTTTTTGAAGATCTGAAGAATAGTAAATCCATTAAGTACTTAAATACATGGAATTTGATCCCAAAGCAACTGGCTTCACTTGTTATTGAGAATTTGAGATTGCCAAGGGCCATGCAATCGTCCCCAAGCATCCGAAGTTAATACGTAGTATGAAAATTCCCCTTTACATTACATCCTTCCTTCAGAACACTTCCACCAAAAAGAAATGAAAATATATAACAAAACAAATCTGGGTCATTCATTTTTACCTTTTATTTATTTATTTATTTATTTATTTATATTTTAATCTAATCCATTCCAATTGTGGGAGTGTTATAGTAATGTTTAGAGTACTCGTACACATGCATGGACATACATGGGATGCATGCCAATACATAGGAGGTATTTGATTGAATTAGAGCTTGAAATTCGACATGTGGGTAATCTAGACCATGTTCTGTCTATCCAATGGTTAGAATGGACACATCACCTGCCCATGTGTAGATTCCTTGTGACATTTGGATAAATAACAAACCCTTGATACAATAATAATAACCCTATATATAACCCTATACACATTACATCCTTTAGAACACTGCCCCCAAAGAGAAAGGAAATATATATATATATATATATATATATATATATATATATATATATATATATATATATATATATATATAGAGAGAGAGAGAGAGAGAGAGAGAGAGAGAGAGAGAGAGAGAGTAGAAGCAACAGCCTTGAGGGGTTTCAGAACTTGAAAGAAGGTTAGCAGTGGGAAAGAATAATTCTGGAGGGGATCAAATTGCAATCAGTATCAAAGCATTGCCTTTAAAACTAGATTATCAAAAGATTAAGCATGTTTGGTAAAAAGAAAATCAGTTAGCGGCTTCATAACTACATCAAAGATGAACTGGATCAGGATGTTTAACTTTCTGAGAAGTTTATCCAGGTTGCTCAATGACGATATAAGTCCAATAACGATATAAGTCAGTAACACCCCCCCTCCCCCCCATTTCTTCCAAAAAAGAAAGAAAGAGAGACCCACAAAAGATTTAGGCTCTCTTTGATATAGTTTATATTTATCTTTATGAGTTAATTATGACAAATCATCTATGAGAATAAATTATGAGTCACAAATAATAACCATTTAATACCACTAGACATAAAGAAGTACTAATAGATTATCACAATATGATATACACCTTCTAACCTATTTGTAAATTTTAGATTCTAGATTAATCACAATAATGATATACACCTTCTAATATATTTGTAGATTTTAGATTATATCAATTTATTTTAAATATAATTAAGTACAATAAATCGTACCAAACAATTATATGTCATAATTTATTATATAATTAATTCTATAATACATACAAAAGAGAGCCTTAGTTGAGGTCATATTAATAGCAAGCAACCGAGAAACAGAAAATATTGACTTCAATCCATTGTGATTTGTATATTACGTGCTGCTTAGCATAAGCCCTTACAATGAGGGTTCTGCCTCGTATAAGCGGTAAGCTAGAGGGTTATGTTATATTGCCTCACTTATATGTGAGCGCCATGGCAGTCAGTCTAGTATGTTTTCATAACAATCTGATATGTGGATTTTCATGTGTGAAAAGTTTGCTCGGGGTTTGGAAAAGCTATATATATGTACTCTTTATGAGATTAATGCCTTGTTCTATCTTATAGGGCTTGCAGCTCATTCAATTAATTTGCTCACAGACCAGTAGAAGTGGATTACTAACTCATCTTGAAGTTAATGAATGGAGATGATTTTCTTTGGACTCGACATTATTACATTTCAGAAGAGTGTTCTAGGGTTTTAAGCAGATGTAACGGTTTAAGTTAAAAGGGCTTAATTAATTTAATTTAGACTTTTGAAGGCCACCATACAGTTTTGATAATAATTTGTTAAAGTTTTAATTATTGTTTGATGAGGTTGTTTTATATGACTTTAAGGTTGTTATATGATTGAAGAAATTGAGAGAGAACAAAGATTATGGACGAAAATTACATGGAGTGATTGGATGATTAGGAGTTCAAGATCTTTGTTGAGATAGCAAGGTCAATATCTATTATTTGTGTCAACAGAGTCCTATTGTGTTTAGTCTTATCATGAGGTGTCCTATTGTCATGAGTCTTATCTCTATGTTTTCCTTTATGCTTTAGAGTTAATTCTAGAATTCTACTAGGTTCTAATTACTTTGCTTTCATCATCAATAAATAGATGGCAGTGGGGGAAGAAAGAATACACACACAACTTCTTCTCTTCCTCTCTCAATTCTCACCACCTGTCTCTCTCCTTCTCTCTTCTTCCCTTATTTTGTTACAATCTGAACCCTAACAAGTTTGGGTCATGACAAATGCAGTCATGGCATCATGGGCCATCTTTTTTTTTCTTCTTTTTTGCTGAGTTGGAATAGGACTCTACAGTCCTATTGTGTTTACAATTCTTTGCAGTCCTATTATAATTAGATCTCTTATTAGTATATAAACTCCTAATTAGTTTATTAATTTGCTTTATTAGTTTCTTATACCAATTAGGCTTATTCATTTTCTTTTCCTATTTGGAGTTTACCTTGTCTCTAGTTTATGACTAGGACTCTGACATGTAGAGTCCTAGATCCTATCTAATAGTTGTTTTCTATTTTTCACAAATACAAGCTACAAGGAGAGAAGCATACACATTCTCTCTCTTTCCTTGACACATTGATTCTCTCCATCTTTTCTTATTTTTCTATTTTGTTATCAGGGTAGGTGTCGTTTTGAGATTCGTTTAAAGGTTTTCGTTCTGGTGTGTAGCCACCATTGCTACTTTTGCTTTAGTTTTTCATATTCTCCATCAAATCAATGATTGTGCAAGTGTTTCCCCTCCAAAGATCTTATCGGTTGCTGAGTTTGAAGATTTGTCAATACTGCGATTACCAGAACCCGTCACCAGGTGATAGACAATTTTGGGAAAATCAAAACTTCGAAACCAATGGCCGGATCGACCTCAAATTCGAATATGGTTGCAAGTACATCCTAAACTACAATCCCTCCAAATTTCGTAGTCAACCAACGGTTAGATTGCTCTCAAAGATAAGTTTTCTAATTTTGGTTTCCTCGTTTTAACTGAGTTCTTATTGGGACTGGTTGTAAAAGATCATATTGCAAGGTTAATTGTAAAAGATCATATTGATTGTAAACCTTAGTACTTGCATCAACTGGTACTCATTGGCGAGGGACTATTATCAGTTGCACAAGATGCAACCTTTTGTTCAATTGCACATGATGCAACTTTTTGTTCAGTTGCACAAGATGCAACCTTTATTTAGGTCAAGTCATTGACGAGGGACTATTATCAGTTACATAAGATGCAACCTTTTGTTTAGTTGCACATAATGCAACCTTATTCAGGTCTACTCATTGACAAGAGATTATTACTTGTTGCGCGTGATGCAACCTACTACTCTTTGCTAGTGTTGGAGCCACCAGTATTGTTGCTCTTATTATTATTGCTACTGTTGCTTCCGTTGATACATTGGTTCAAGGTGAAGCTTGTGACCGATACTGTGCTGCTTTACTATTACTACTTCTATTAATACATTGTTTTAAGCTGAAGCTCTCTCTGTTGCTGCTGCTTCCATTGCTACATTGTTTCAAGTTGAAGCTCTTATATTCTCAGGTGCTCCAGCTTGAGGGGAGGTGTTAAACTACACTACAGTCCACACGATGGGACCTACTCACAATCCTCATCGTATGGGACTCTTTGACCGGCACAGTTAGTGTAGGACTCTTTGAATACAGTTGCTGAGTTGGAATAGGACTCTACAGTCCTACTGTGTTTATAGTTCTATATAGTCTTATTGTAATTAGATCTCCTATTAGTATATGGACTCTTAATTAGTTTATTAATTTGCTTTATTAGTTTCCTTTACCAATTAGGCTTGTTTATTTCCTTTTCCTATTTGGTGTTTACATTGTCTTTAGTTTGTAACTAGGACTCTGACTTGTAGAGTCCTAGATCCTATCTAATAGTTATTTTCTATTTTCTATAAATACAAGCTACAAGGAGAGAAGCATACACATTCTCTCTTTCCTTGACACATCGATTATCTCCATCTTTTCTTATTTCTCTATTTTGTTACAAGCCCAAAACATGAAAATGTGATTACTTAGGCCCCATTTAATAACACTCCCGATTCCCAATTCTATTAATTCTCCCTCCGCGGAATTAAATTGAGAGTGGAATTTTGTTTGGTAAATCCGTTCTGATTTTATGCTCCCAAGAATCAGACCGGGCATGTGAAGCAAAAAGAATCAAGAATTTGAGAGCTAGTCGAACCAGTTCCAACCGCTCTGTAAAGACAAAAATCGGAATGAAAATAGAAAGATTAGGAATTCTCTTAAGTCAGACCCAAACTTGATTTTGGGTCAAAACTCAAAAGGCATCTGACCATGGACAATAAGAGGATGTAACTACTTAATTTCTTTTTATGTCTTGTAATTGAAAACTAATCTATGTTTAAGAGGTTGGTTGTATTACAATTAAGTGGGTTTTAAGGAACAAAGCTTGAAAGCTTCAAACTGTTCAATTAGCCACTTTAAACTCTTTATCCTTTCTTCAACAGTTCTGCCTTCAATTGATTCAGATAAATTTCCCTTGACTTATTTTTTTCCAAATTGTGTTGTCTAATACAGATCTAGTAGCGGTCTGGGAGTTAACTTTCTAGATCTGAAATATCAGTTTTCTATATCAACATTAAGAATTATTCCCCTATTCAGCAATCAATTTCCGTAATGGAATTGGAATTCAATTCAATGACAAGAATCTGGGTTTATTTTTGGTTCTGCTATACATTTTTCAATTTAGTCTTAACCTGTTTTCTCAAATTACAGACCCTCTACTTAGAAATCCAATTAAACTTGGGCAAAAACTGGGATTTGTTTTAGATCCTGAAACATATATACATTCTGAACCAGAGTCTGAGGAGGTTTCCTTTCATATACATTCTGAAATCGATTCTAAATTAACTGTATGTTTTAGTTAAAAAAAATCTGATTCAAATATTTTTACACACTGGACATAGGGGTTTCTACTCTGATTGTTGCTTCTAGTTTTGTTCAGATTTCAGAGCTATTTACTCTTTGTAGGCCCATAATCCACAGGCCTATTGTCTATTTGTAGTCATAGAACCAGTGTAAGGATGAACTCAAACGCCAATTCAAATCCCATGCAATACCTTTAAAAGTATGCTATCTTACATAAAAAGGAATTCTAGTATGATGTACTTGAGTACATACATGTAAGTAATTCAGTTTCTAAAGCTAAAAACAAAAGTTCAAAGCTCAAAATGGTTGAGAAATAAAGCTCATGATAAAATGAAGTTATTAGACAATTAGTAAAAGCAGGTCACATACCATCCAAAAAGATTCAAAAAATTTCGGTGGATTATAGAGGATTGCTAGGCCCAGCCGCTCAGGGTAACAATTCTGCAATACATGAGCTGTTTCACGAGTGACTTTCACCGATATGCTTTTCATGGTCCACCCTTGAAAGTCAATTAGCCAATCCATCTGCTCTTGATCTGGGGCCAAATTCATTATGGCATTCTCCATACAATAAACCAAATATTTTATCTGGCCTTTTGTTGAGGTTGTGTTCTGTAGAAACAAAAGTCGCCATTCAACCATGCTTCTCCCAAAAGACAAGTTAATAAAGGAAATCAAATATTTAAACTATACATTGCCTCAACATTCCATTAGTCCATGGCTTGCATCTCAAGCTATATACCTGGAAACCAGGTCTCATGACAAGAACGGCCCTTCCATTCTTGTCTAAGTAATTGGACCTGTAGATCTTTCCTGTCTCAGCTTCACGGGCAACATCTTCCTATAAAAGCATGAAAGTAATGAATTCAGTCGCCAAAAAAGAGATCATTTGTTTCAGCATGTCAAAAAAGAGATCATTTGTTTCAGCATGTCTACAATTACATATAAATCCCAGTGCCACAAGCTTGGTGACTTCCCAAACTAAAAGTTGTGAACACACAACAGGCTTGCAAAATGCAGCCAAGCAAGTGTGCCACAAGGCACAATTGTGAACCACCGTAAGCCACTAAACTTCTTTTTTTCCCCTTTATTTATAATTAGAAGGTAAGAGAAGTTGAAACGTCCTCATAGTTGCAACATAATTTGTACATGTTCTTTTTCCAAGGTATTCAAGAATCATTGATAACACTTCGTTAACAACAGAATCTTTAGATAAAGAAAATTTAGTCAGCCAGAAGAAAAAATTGCAAAAGCAAAAGTTGCATACCCAACGGATCTTTTCTGGCTTGTAATCAAGCCTCCATTTCAAGGTTTCTTTCAGCATTTTACATGCCTTCTTCTCATTCCAATTCCTTGCTCTGAGATACCTTAGTATTGAAGCATTCGAACACAAGTGTGGTAGCTTGTCAGCTGTAGGACCCATCAGCAGTCTAACTTCATTAATCTGAAGAAAAATGGCAAACCATTAGTTCCCCTCCAATAACAGTTTCTCTTCATTGAGTTCTTTGTCTTTGGCATTCCAAAAGCATTTCTTAATAAGGATAGTCCTACACAGTAGAAGGATGTAAAACAACAGGGGGGGTGGGCGCTAGGGCAGGGGGGAACAGAAATCCTCTCGCTTGGGTTTGGGCGGGAGGCGGGCGGCTGGATGGATGGCCGCCACGGCACTCGGAGGGATCCGAGCCGACCCCCCCGGTCGACAAGCTGAGCCGACGGGGGGTCGGCTCGGATGGAGGGCCTCGGATCCCTTCGAGTGCCGGTGGCGGCCATCCATCCGAGCCGCCCGCCTCCCGCCCAAACCCAGAGGGAGACGATGTGGATCCGGGGGGTTGGAGGGCTTGAAGCCTTGAAGCCTTCTACAACAAGAGCATGATACAGCTTCCATCCCCACTCTGATATGTATTGTATGCATAAAATTTGGTACAAAAACTAGCACACATTCAAAGGCTTTGAAGCCCATCCCAGGCAAGACATCTTTCTGACTAGATGCAACAATCGCATATCCAACATTACAGTATTAGGAATACAATCCAACCAGAATCCTTCCAAAAAGATGACCACATTAGTCATCAGAATAATTCCCCTCTTTGGAAAATGGACTGAGAAATTAATAGAGTACAAAACTTAAATACAGTAGAAGCAGGGAGGATGGCTTCAACGTAGACTCCCATCCTTAAAAATATATGATAAATCATTGCAGCTGTAATTCAAACGCACCTTGGCTTGCTGCTCTTCATGCAACAAAGTTTTCTCTACCCCACTTCCTTGCAATTTCATGGAAGACATCTTTCCCAAATCAAATGGCTCTAATAAACAGCTGGAGATGATGGTAAGAATCAATCAAAACACTTAACCAAAAATTCCATAGTAGTTTATAACATGGAAAATGTAAGCACTCTAAAAGGCATATAGTTAAGTCAATCAGTCCAACAGAAATAACATGCATATTACATGAGTTACAGAGAATGCATAATAACTTATACCAGCATGAAAAATTCTGGATGTAATTTTAGATTTTCCACAACAAAGCTTCTATATGCATAATCAATTGTTGATTTCTAAATAAAGTATACATCGCAAATCCATTGAGAGGACTTGGATCATCATGCCCAATTTAGAGCACTCAAGTAATAAATCAGTTCATGGCTCCCGATTGAGAACAAGGGGCAAGTATGAATAGACTTTGGAGGAACTGGTACGAGAAAACAAACATGGCCTAGGATTAAAACAAGTATGGCTCAGAATAGAGTAGAGTAACCAAAAAAAATTTCATGTAGCCGAAAC
This sequence comes from Protea cynaroides, assembly GCA_028583415.1. NCBI lineage: Eukaryota > Viridiplantae > Streptophyta > Magnoliopsida > Proteales > Proteaceae > Protea > Protea cynaroides. Next base: position 22,687,632 of record CM053269.1, read on the forward strand.
CATGTAGTTGGAATAAGGCTTAATTGAGACTGAGCTGTGTATTGTGTGGCTCCCTAAGAAATTGCCAAAGTGTATGACTATCAACAAAGCTTAAGACTGTTTAAAAGTCAACTGACCCAAATCAGGAAAATCAAAATTATTTCCTTGTCTTGCTCAGGTGTATTAAATTGGAAAGGGAACTGTCAATAGGGGGAGTGGATAAGGAGAATCTACCTACAGTTACATATTAAAAAAAAAAATGTCAAATCAAAGGAAAAATGTTCCCGTCAGCCAATTTCAAAATTCTCCACAGGAAATTGTAACAAATCAACCAAAATTATCCACAAATGTAGTCCCATTAGATCTTAAGGCTCTTCCAACTGATCAAAATACACAGATCAGCTTGCCTTTCATTTAACAACATCCCAATTGGAGCATAAAAAGATCTAAGAATTGAACCTATATCCTTGTCCGCATATGAAGAGGGTGAGTCTAAGTCTCGAACCCTTTCCTATGAACTCACAATTCACAGAATTAATTCCAGCTTATCAAATTCCTGAATATCCAAGAAGCGATGCCCCATGGGTTGGTGCCCAATTCCCCAACCAATGGCATCCTCCCCACCAAAAAAAAAAAAAGCATATACAACAACAGAGATCCATCCAAACTTGAGAAGATAAGTATTAATTCAATTCATATCTAATGTAAAAGAAAAAGTGCCCTTTAGCGAAGGTTGAAAAACAAAAAGAAGCGAAAAAAAAAATGATCACAGATCAAGAAGAAAACTAAACTTGACTCATTCAGAAAATTGAATCCCACATAACCTCAAAAGTACAGAGGGAAAAAAAATTACCCTGATGGGAAGAATCTTAATCTAACTGAAAAAATAAATAAATAGATAAATTGGAGACAACAGTTAAAAAGGAAAACACAGAAGAAGAGAAATGCGTACCTTATCAGAGAGGAATTTCGACCTTCCCTATAAAGAAATAAGCTCCTTGTTTGAAGTTAGAACAGAAACCTTCCCTACACAGAAATAAGCTCCCTGTTAGACGAAGTTGGAACACAGAAAAGCTAAGTGGAACCGCAAAATGGGGAAGGAACCAGGCACAAACTAACCAATTTTGGAAGAAATTTCATCGCCACAAAAGAAATACATAATCTACTATGGTAAGAAAAAAGGAAAATAAGGACAGAATTTGACGATCTAGTCCGAGGGTTATACTTGTTGAGTTGTTGACCAGCAGGTGTGGGTTTCACAACAGAGAGATATCTGGTAAGAGATCCCTCTGTATAATAAAATCATTCTATCCAAAAGACATGCGCCGCACACGGCAACTGCGCCATGTGGTTAACCTGCTTAGCAACCAAGAGTAATGATGTAAACGGATAGCCGTAATCCTCGGATTCAATTCAAATTTGCATCCGGGAATTCGAATTCGAACATTCGGACTCAGATTTAAATTCAGATAGCATTTAGCATGAGTCAAATTCAGACAAGGGTGTCAAATAGTGCACTAATAATGTTTGAAGTAGCTCGATAGTGATTTATTACCACAGATGATTTTTTATGAAGCTGAGGTTTTCACGAAAATGGGCTTTATCATTTTTACTCACTATTTGTTAATGTATCAGATTGATTGGTTTTCCATCCATTTGACTCTTTAAAGCAATTTATTACGAAAATTTTTCTTTTTTGAATATGAGACCTTAATGACCTCTTTTATGACTTTATGACCCCTTTTTGTGTAAGTAATTCTATTTGAATATCACGCTCTAATACCAGGTTTAAGTGTGCACTTTTCGCGATGATTTCATCGTGGTGGTCTCATCGAACACCATTGTCTGGCGAAGATTAGTGTGTGGATCGTGAGTCAGGTCCTGTGAGTTATGGTCTACTAGTTCGATCTCTGCTAAAAGATCTTTTAAACGATTTCCAAAATCCCGGTTTAGGTTATCTTGTAATCCGGTTAGATGGCGGAGACAATATGATCTGGCATTTCCCGGTCTTATTTGGAGTACTCGAGTATGGAATTCCTCTACTAGGAGATGGATTATTTCGTCAAATGTATTTATTACCTTTGCTTTGGTAAGCTTGGATTTCGTATAATCTTCTATTTTTCCCCGAGATTTCTTCTATTGATACTTCCTTTTTGGGGTCAGAAATTTCTGCTTAGAAGTCTCCTTAGGTATTTCTTCTAAAGAGGATTATAATCATGGCTCTATATTGAATAGGTTTACGGTAGTTTCTATTTCCACCGGAAAGTGAAGTATAATTTGATTACTTCCTAATTCCAAATTGTAAAAACTATCATTCATGAAGTTGGAACAAAAGTAATAAGTTCGAGCCCTATACCTAAGACTACCGACACAATAATTCGAAGATTACCAACGTCCATCGTGAAATGACTCTTTGTACCAATATCTCTACAGCAACCTGCCTGATGGAATTGCTAGCGTAAGATTTGAGGACTCGTCGCTCGTTCGGATTGTGTATAGGCCAACTCTCTCTTTCACTCCGTAATAAAACTCCAACCAGATAGAGAAAGAAAGATAAAAGATATGAGAAAGAAAAACAAACTTTTATTGCATTGAATTAGAAAGATAAATTTTCTCTCGCTATTTGCGTATGCAAACTGCATACACCCTTCCCATACAATGCTAATTAAGGTTCCTTTTATAAACCAAGGTACCTTGTTGTTACATGGGTGCAAAATTTTAAACTCAAATTGAAAATATTTTCGAAAATATTAGAAAGAAGTTTTTGCCGACACTTAATATACAATCATAATGACAACAAGGGACACCTCATAAAGTAGTACAACACTTTATTTAATACAATAAACACTCATAACCAACCTACTTTTAACTTTTTGGTTGCTTGACGCACCAAATTTTTGAAATTTGAAAAGGGTGCGGATCACCTCTACATCTCCATCGATAGCACGCTTGACGATTCTGATGTGATTTTTTTCTCCTTTCAAAAATAGATGTAGCAACCAGATTTCTTGGACTTAATCGGTGTCAACTCCTTCAGAGTTATTGTATGGATGTAGTACATCGTCATACACCGGTAGGCCTTCACAAGCTGGCTTCAACAAAGTTCTGGTTTCTTCCAGCATGTGACATTTAGCCTGTGTCCGGTCCTCATTGTACCATTTGATGAATCTGTCTTCATTTTCATCAAATTTAGTTTCATTAACATGCCAGGTTATTCCTAATAGTTTGAGTACCATTATCCTTCCATCGAATATAAACTTGTTTAGATTACAATTCCATGAAGCATAGCATAGCTCTGCATGTACTGGATAAGACTGTTCTAGCTTTATTCTGGTCTAGGGAAGATCATTCGTCGTCATCTTATACTTCTCAATGCAAGATTCAAGATTATCTACCTCTGTTAAATACCAAACTTGATAAGAAGCATGATATGCTTGCTCATCTCGTTCGATAAGAGTCACATATATTCGGACCCAGACTCTAGAAGAAGCCATGAGACTTAGCGACTAAAAAGCATAGCGAACAATACTTGAGAGTTGGCTTAACTGACCCATATTGTATCTATCCACTTGAATCCAAGAAACTAATCCTAATTCAACAAGAGTCATGTTAAACATAAAAGATTCCATTTTGATTGATGGAAAACCCACATAGTTAACTAGGTGGTGTTGGTATTCGACCAATCATGCCTCAAAATCTATTTCTTTTATTTTTTCAATTATTTTTTCTGAAATTTCTTTTTGTAAGACTAGGATTTTCCGTCTTAGCTCTTGTCTCTTCAGTAACTCTTCCATTGAGTTTGAAGAGGTGCCAACCATAGTTTTTTTGATGATTTTCAATTTGGGCTAAAAAATATCCAGAAGTAACTTCTTCCTTCTCCCCCTGCTATAAAAAGTGACAGATATAATCTGTCAACTGAAAAATTACCTTTCGAGTGGCCTTTTGCTTGTTTTCGTGAAGGGCAGTCCAGAGATTTTCTATCAACTCTGCTGCCTGGCCGGATAAACCATGATTGTAGAATTATTTTATTTTTTGTTTTATCCGAAGCCGAGTTGGGGCATACCTTTCTGTGACTTCCCTAAAAGGATTGTCTATCCTTGATGATCACTGCACTTTTCGTCTTATCCTTCCAGGAATGGGATGCCTTACGCTTAGGATAAAACTTCACAAAGTGAGTTGGATCACGGTAGATAAAACAAGAAGCAACAAGGTTATCTCTTGCTCCTTTGGTTAGGTTTCTAGACTCTAACCGTTTTTTTTGTTTTGGTTTGGTTTGGTCTAGGCGGTTTTTAACTAGATATCCATTTTTTTTGGATTTTTGGGTATACCAATATTTTTAACTTCGGGTTTCAATTGTTTCTTAACCCAAGAGGACTCAACTATGGTTTCTTTACCTTTTGCTTCAATTAGAAGCTTTGATTTTTCAGTTTCCTTGAAGATTTCATCTAGGACCTTTTTGGAGATTGGAATGAGTTTGTCGTCGCTTCCCTGCATTATATTGATTCTGAGATATTTTGTTAGGGTATCTATAACAATGTTTTTGTTAGTTTTAATAACTTCAACATCAAATTGATACATTTTAAACCACAATTGCAATCTTAACAGTTGTGATTGACTTTGACATTTATCCGAATTATTTTTTAGAAATCAGGGTAAACATTTTGAATCTGTTCGAAGTAAAAACCTTTGAGATTTAACAAAAAATTCAAACTTCTTAATGGCTTTTTTAGCAGCTAAAAATTCTTTTTCATTATATGATAATTAAGCTCTGCTACTTTAAATGCTCCACTACCATATCTACAAATTTCTTCAATTTGTTTTGAAGTCTGTGGATTAGTATTTACCTGTTTTAGGCAAACTTCCCATGCAGCGTTTGAGGCATCTGTTTCCAAAATTAATTTTATCCCTAATTGTGGTAATACTAATTTTGATAAATTATTGCATAATATTTTTAGTTCAGAAACATATTTTGAATCTTTTTCTTCTTAGGAAAATCCTATTTTTTTAAGTTTATCTTGAAGAGGTTTTCATAATTTCGCAAGATTTTGGATAAATTTTTTACCATAATTTAAAATTCCCAAAACCTTTGTAATTGCTTAACATCTTCAAATTATTAGGAAAATCATTGATTTTTTCAACAATATGATTTTGTAATTGGATTTTTTTATATGAAATTGTTAAATCAAGAAATTCAATTTCATCTTTTAGAAATTTACATTTCTTTTCAGAAATAATTATTCAATGCTTTATAAATTCATCGGTGATATATTTCAAATGTAAAAGATGTTCTTCTTTTGTTTTTAAAAAAATCAATATATCATTAATAAAAATAAGGCAATATTTTTAGTTTTTCTAAAAAATATTATCATGCATCTTCGGAATATCTATGGGGTGTTATACAAACTAAATGGCATAACTAACCACTCATAATGACCTTAAGGGGCACTAAAAATAGTTACTGGTATAGATGCTGGTTGCATCTTTATCTGCCAGTATCCAGATTTATATTTAAATTTTAAAAAATAATTGTTATCCTGAATACTAGAAATTAAAGATTCTCTATTTGGGATCTTATATCCATAAAAAATAGTAACCACGTTTAGGCGTTTGTAATTGATGACCATTCTCGCTTTACCACGCTTATGTTCAGCATGATTTCGAACTAAGAATGCTGGTGATGTATGTGAACTTTTAGATGGTTTGATTAACCATTTTTCAAGAAGTTCTTGATTTGCTTCTTGAATTCTTCCACATGATCAAGACTATATATCATATTTTTATTTGTTATAATTTTAATAGGATTTTTAAGCTTTATTTCTGCATAAACTCCTGATTTATCCTAGAGTTTTAGTAGGTCTTCACTAAATTTTTTTGTTATCTTTGCTTTGATATCTTTTAGAGTTAACTTGTGTGCTATATTAGTTTGTAAAATTAACTTTTAATGGTGTTCAATGATTTGGTTTAACTATGTTTCATCATACTTATGGTCTCGTGTTTTAAGTGGTACTGGGTCTAGTTTTAATTCTTCCTTATCTACCTCGGTTTGTCTTGAAGAATCGTTAGAGTTGGTCAGAGTTAGAAGTGGTGGTTGGAATACTTATCTCCTCCCCCTCCGAAAAATCGGACTATTCGGAAAGAGATAGAGTACTAATGGTTGTGGAGCTAACCGTTGTTCGACCAGCATGTAACCATCCTTTACTATCATGGTAAGATATTTCCTCTTGCCAAATAGATCGCCAACTTAGTGGTTTGACCAAGATAGGCTCTGGCTCAATTACAAGTAAAGTATTAGTTAAGGGTATAAGTTTAAAACCCTTTGTACAGACCTTCACTGCTATTTTGAGCTTTGGGATTGGATAAGCATGATGTCTAAGTGCAATATAATCTCTATGCTGTGTGAATGAGAGACATGCATCTTGCATAAAGAAATTATTACTAAGAATTATCTCTTCTTCAAGGCTGTCCATTTGAATAAGGCGTTCAATGCAAAACAATCCTCCTTCAAATGAGATGGGAACGTTTCGAGCTTCAAAGTTGAGAACAATCTTTGAGCTATCTACCAAAGTTACCTTTAATGAAGATGATGTACGTTTCTATACATGATGAGGCAGTGCATTTTTTTGGTAAATGAAAACGTTGCCTCGGTATCCACAAAAGCATCAAGGGTGTGAGGATGAAAGCTAGGAAAGCTAAATAAAGCTTTCACATATATTGCATTCATCTTACTACTTTTTAATTGTGCTTCTTCTTTTTTGAGGGTTTCATTATAAGCCTTGTGAAGATTTTGGAGTTCAATTTCTCCACGACTTTGAATCATTAGTTTAATTAAGGCATCTTCTGTGTTGGGTCTTTGTTAAATTATACCATATATCTTCCTGCAAAGCGGTCTAGACCCAATGCAGAAGATCTTTGTTAATTAAAAGATCTATGGTTGGTTGAATACCAACACCACTTGGTTAACTATGTGGGTTTTCCATCAATCAAAATGGATATTGTATGTTTAACATGACTCCAGTTGAATTAGGATTAATTTCTTGAATTTAGGTGGATAGATACAATACGGGCTAGTTAAGCCAACTCTCGAGTATTATTTGCTATGCTTTTCAGTCGCTAAGTCCCATGGCTTCTTCTAAAGTCTGGGTCTGAATATATGTGACTCTTGCTGAACGGGATGAGCAAGCGTATAACGCTTCTTATCAAGTTTGGTATTTAACAGAGGTAGATAATCTTAAATCTTACATTAATAAGTGACTAATGATCTTCCCTGGACTAGAAAAAGCTAGAACAGTCTTATTTAGTACATGCAGAGCTGTGCTATGCTTCCTAGAAGTGTAATCTAAACAAGTTTATATTCGATGGAAGGATAATGGTGGTCAAACTGTCAGGAATAACCTGACATGTTAATGAAACTAAATTTGATGAAAGTGAAGGCAGATTCATCAATTGGTGTAATGAGGACTAGATACAGGCCAAATGTCACATGCTAGAAGAAACCAGAACATTGTTGAAGCCAGCTCGTGAAGGTTTACCGGTGTATGACGATGTACTACATCCATACAGTAACTCTGAAGGAGTTGACACCGACTAAGTTCGGGAAATCTGATTGCTACATCTGTTCTTGAAAGGAGAAAAAACCACATTAGAATCGTCAAATGTGCTATCGATGGAGACATGGGGGTGGTCCGCATCTTTTTTGAATTTAAAAAATTTGGTACGTCAGGCAACCAAAAAGTTAAAAGTAAGTTGGTTATGAGTGTTTGTTGTATGAAATAAAGTATTGTACTACTTTATGAGGTGTCCCTTGTTGTCATTATGATTGTATATTAAGTGTCGACAAAAACTTCATTCTAATGTGTCTGCAAGTATTTTCAATTTGAGTTTTAAATTTCAAATCCATGTAACTAAAAGGTACCTTGGTCTATAAAAGGAACCTTGATAAGCATTGTAAGGGGAGGGTGTATGCAGTTTGCATAGTGCAACTAGCGAGAGAATTTCTAATTCAGTGCAATAAAATTTGTTTTTCTTTTTCATATCTTTCTTTCTCTATCTTATTGGATTTTAGTTATGGAGTGAGAGAGAGAGTTGGCCTATACACGATCTGAACAAGCAACGAGTTCTCAAATCCTACGTCAGTAAGTCCATTAAGTAGGTAGCCATAGAGATATTGGTACAAGGAGCTATTTCATGGTAGATGTCGATAATCTTCAGATTATTGTGTTGGTGGTGTTAGGTATAGGGCTTGAACTTATTACTTTTGTTTCAATTTCATGAATGATAGTTTTTGCAATTTGGAACTAAGAAGTAATCAAATTATGCTCCACTCTCCGGTTGAAATAGAAACTACCATAAACCTGCTCAATATAAAGCCTAGATTACAATCCTCTTTAGAAGAAACACCTAAGGAGACTTCTGAGCAGAAACTTTTGACCCCAAAAAGGAAGTATCAGTAGAAGAAACCTCGGAGAAAAAGAGGACCTTATATGAAATCCAAGCTTAACAAAGCAAAGGTAAGAAATACATTTAACAAGATAATCCATCTCCAAGACCTAATAGTGGAATTCAATATTCGAGTATTCTAAATAAGTCTGGGAAACGCCAGATCCTAGTACTCCCCCATCTAACCCGATTGCGAGACAACCTAAACCAGGATTTTGAAAATCATTTAAACGATCTTTTAGCAGAGATCGAACCAGTGGACCCATTACTCATAGGACCCGACTTACGATCCACACGCTAATCTTCACCAGACAATAGTGTTTGATGAAACCACCACAACGAAACCATTGCAAAAAGCACACATTTAAACCTGGTATCAGAGCGCGGTATTCAAATAGAGTTGCATACACTAAAAGGGGTCATAAAGGAGTCACAAAAGAGGTCATATTGAAGCTCTGGTGATTTTAGATTCTAGAGAGAGAAACTCTATGATTGGATTTTGAATTCTAGAGAGGGAAACTCTATGATCGTGGTTATCTAGGGTTTGGTTGGTGCTCGATTGGTCTGCATAGGGATTTTTTCTGTGATGGCCAGCAGTAATCTGCCATCGGTGCTTGGGTCTGATGGAATCCTTCGGGAGAGTGTTTGTGGTAGGGGTGGCGGTCTACCAATATGGTTTTGACAAGTTGTTTAGGCTGAGAAGAGGTTGCGAGAGGATGTTAGGATTGATCCTCATGGGGGATCTGGTGGTCGGAGGTTGTCTGGGTTGGGGAATCGTGTAAGGGTTTCGGCTCAAGTTTTTGCTGGTCATAGTAATGGTAGGTTTGAAGATACGTCTGTAGGTGGTGAAAATAATCTAACCCTAGCTTCTAGAGTTTTTGGAAAATAGGTGTCTGGTGGTTTTGAGAATGCTGGGCAGAGCTCTTTGTTGGCAGGTATGGTCTCAGATGGTCTCGCATCGGGTGGTGGTGTTCGAGAGAGGAGTCCCAAACTCTTCTCCTATGCAAGGTTTATTTTTGGTGGATCTTTTATTGGACGGGATGATAGGGCTTCGCCTTTGCTTATGTTGACACCGACTGCTAGGGTGTTGAATGTCCGAGGATCTCAGTTAAAGACAATGGTAGGTGAGGATCGGGAAGGTGAGGGTATGAGGGATGATGCTTCTCTGAGGGGGTCAGTCTCTCTAAGGGTGCATAGGGAGTTGGTGAATGTAGGTTGTTCTTTGGATTTTGGTTCTTGGAATGATGCTTCGGTAATTGATGAGGCACAGGTATGTTAACAGAAGGAGATTGAAATGGTTTTACTGAAGAGTTGTAGCCATGAGGGGGTGGTGTCGAGTGTTTCAGGTGAGCAAAATCAGTGTGATGCAGCAGGTTGCACCAGTTTCAAGTGACCCGATTCAAAGGCTAGTAGGAGTACATAAACCTTCTGCAGCATTGGACTTGGGCAAGTTCCTTGGGTTTTCATAGGAACAAGCAGCTCCATTGACCTTTAGTATTGATATGATGGGTTCTAATGGGGACTCTAAGGGTCTTGCAATGGGTCAAGCTTAAGGAAGGAATCAAATCTGTACAAGTAGAAGATGGACGATGATGGAGAAGGGGAATGCACCTATGAATGATGCTGGATAGAATCAAAGGCCTTTTGAAGTGGGAGGGAAGGTAGATTCAGGGGTCTCACTTCCAAACATGTCAAAGCCAGTCGGAGGAAGGAGTTTTGCATTAGTAGCAACTAGGATACATGATTTGAGCTCCCTGCCGGATCTGGTAGTGGAAGGAGGTTTATTCCATGTGGGTTTTGCTGCAAGCAGCCATGGATAGATAGTATGAAAAGTACAAGATGGCTCTTATTAGGCGAGTGTTTAAGAAAGGATTGATGTTGAAGGAAATGGTTCGGATCCTAATGGACCAATGGGGATCTTCAATAAGTTCGAGATGACAGCTCTAGGGAAGGGGTTTTTTTTTTATTTTGTTTCTTCTCTGTGGAAGCTTTAATGTCAGTTTGGAGGAGGGGTGTTACAAGGGTCAATGGGTAGCCTTGAAGATTGTAGAGGTGGGAACCTAATTTTAATATTGATAATGAATAGGTGGCACAATATAGGCAATGGGTGCGGCTGCTAGGTCTGGCTTTGGAGAATTGGGATGAAGAACTTCTCTTCTCAATGGGGAAGGCACTTAGGAGGCCAGTCAGTGTGGATAGAAATCCTCTAAATAAAGTGATTGGAAGGTATACAAGAATGTGTGTGGAGATGGTTCGTTGTGGTCTTCTGCCTGAGGAGGTTATGGTGACCTGCATGCTTGGTGGCCATCACTTTTTCTTCAAACAAAAGGTGGAGAATGAGGTGCCCCAGGTAAGATGTAGGAGTTGTGGTATCTTCGCTCATCATGCGGGAGAGTGCATTCCAAATGCTGGAACGGGTGATGGTTTGGGATCCAGTGAGGATAGGCCTGTGATGGTGGATAATCCTGTGGAGGCTACATCTCCAACTCACAAAACAATTAATGATTTGAGAGGAATAGGGAAATGGGCAGCTGTGACAGATGAGGCTGAAGATTAGGTTTTAAAGGATGGTGAAGTAGAAATGGCCACTGAAGATGCAAATGAAGGGGCTGATATTCCTGTTGATGCTAGCATGTTGGATGGTGCTGGTAAGGATGGTACAACTGTGGCAGAGTGTTCTACTTGGAATGCAATGAATGATAGTACAAAGGGTGGTATGGCCTCTAGTACTAAGTTTCCTATTGATGTTACTTCTGTGACCGGGGGTGCAACCATTGTCACTAGCAATCCAGGAAGTGTTGAGGTTGTATTTTTGGATATTTTGACTACTGAAAAAATCCTTCAGAGTAAGGGTGACTTCACTACAGTGGAGAAGAGACCTCTAGGAAGGCCTACAGGTAGAGGGAATAAGCAAGCAAAACTAGCGAGTGCAAAAGAAGCTCGCATAGCTCGCTTGAAGACCTTACGCAATAAAGGTAAAAAAATGAAGGTTTTATTTTGGAACATTAGGGGTGTCTCAAACCCAAAATCGAGATGAACTTTGAGGACAATGTTAGTTGAGCATAGTCCTGATGTTGTAGGGATTGTTGAGACAATGGTGGAGCCCACTAAATGCCCTGTTGCACTACTTGATAGGTAGGGATATGAGACAGATATTATTAACAATGATATGCAAGGGAAAGTGCCTAACTTGTGGATTTTTTGGAAGAAAAGTATTTTGAAGCCTACTGTATTATTGTCTTCAGAGTAATAGAAAAGGAACTTGTGGTTTAAACTCGTCTCTATTGGTGGCCAGCCTTTACCTTGGTTAGTTGTTGGAGATTTTAACTGCTGTAGGTTTTCTCAAGAAAAAAATGATCAGGAAACTCTTTCACAGCTTCAGCAGGTGACTTTGAGACTTTTATTGGCACTTTGCATCTAGTTAGTATCCCGTCCTCTGGCTTGAAATTCACTTAGACTAATAATAGAGTGAGAGGTCATGTCAAAGCAGTATTGGATAGAAGCCTGGGTAATGATGCTTGGTTAGATAGTTATGTTCAATCCTTTCAGAGGGTTTTGCCAAGGGTGGGGTCTAACCATGCCCCTATTTTGGTGGGTTTTTCAGCTATTCTTAAGATGAGGAATGTACCTTTTTGAATACAGAGGTTTTGGATGGATCATAATTCCTTTCGGGATATGATCAAGGAGGTGTGGGTAAAACCTATCATTGGGAATCCTTGTTTTGTTTTAATGTCTAAATTGAAGGCTTTGAAGCATCAGTTAAGACCATGGTCTCGAGACAAATTCCCAAATATTGACAAAGAAGTGGTGTATAATAGAGTAGAGCTTCAAGATACACAAGACACTATACAAATTGTGGGCTATAATGATACAGTAAGATCTTAGGAAGTTGAAGCTGCTCAAAAAAAATGATGAGGCTTGTTCACTACAAGAGGCTTTGTGGGCAGAGAAGGGAAGAGTTAATGGTTTCACTGTGGGGACCAAAACTCGACATTTTTCCATGTACAGGTAAAGCGGAGGTGAAATAGAAATCTGATCAGGATTTTGTATGGGGAGGATGGTTTAGTGATAGACAAGCAAGATGATAACAAAGATCATATCTTGAGGTACTATGAGGAGTTCCATCGAAGTGCAGGTACAATCTTGCACATCAGTGTCTAGATGTGATCCCTAATATGGTCACCATAGAGGAAAATACATCACTAGATGTAAGACCCACGCCCAAACTCCATTACAATCTGACCAATTTGAGCATGTTTCGGGTCTTTCCACGTGCAAACGTATCATATTGACATGACAAACGGCGATGACATACTCAAGAGGTGACACCAGGACATTATGTTGAACCTCTTATGTCATTAGAACGTACGAAAGTGCATTAGAAGAAGTCTAGGACCCAACATATGCGACCCCTAAGAGCCTGGCATGCACGCACCTTAGCTGACCGGCCGAAAAGGAGGTCTATGTGAGGCAGAGGTGGTGCGATTGAACATCAGCCGCATACTGTTCCACCACACCTCAAGGTGCGAACTGGATCGATGATTAACGGAACATGGGACCCATTGTTTTGAACTCAGCCTTCTCCCCCAATGGCTGTGTAAGACCCGCACTCCATGAACCCGATTTAAACCTTGATTTCATGTCGTAATAGGTCTTTCGATCATCACCGGGCCAGACGGGACGAGCGGATGACAATCAGGTATGAAATCGGACCAAACAGACCAACTTAAGTATGAATTTCATTCATACCGGTCGATGGTACCGGTCTATGGTACCGGTCGACCGGTATGGTCTGCACAGCAGATACCAAGATCCAGAATTGAATCTCTGCAGGTCCCACTTTCCTAATTCCGAATCCTAGGACTTTCCTAATCCTAAGAGGTTCCTAAACCTAATTCCTAGCCTATTTAAACCCCTCTAAACCTCCTAGAATCCCTTCCATTGATCCTGACAAACCCTAGAGAGGAGAAGGAGATTGGAGAAGGAGAAGGAGCTAAGAAGAAGAAGAAGAGCCGCCGTTTCCGTTTGACGACGCATACCTTACGCCGGTCGACAGTAAGTGTTTAAACCCTTCCTCTCACATTATGACTCTAGGATGGTTGGGTTGTTTGGATCAATACCATGCAAAGCAGGTATTGACCTAAACCCTACTTCGCCGTCAAACCCTAATTTAGTCGTTAAACCATAGATTCGAGTTCTAGGATGAATATCATCAAAACTAGACCTGAATGGAGTTGGAAACAACTCTAACTCAAAGCTCAGACTTAGAATATGTAGGAGAAACCCTAGAATCAATAGAGAGTGAACGACGAAAGTCAAAAAACCAAGTGTATGGTCTTCCGGAGACATACCGGTCGCACCCCATGTGATCGGTACCGCGATCGGTACCTCTCGGGGAGTGGCCTATGGGGACCGGATGACCATACCGGTCGCAGGTTTCCCCATAGTGCCGCGACCGGTACATGCAACCGGTCAGCTCTGTGAGATGTATTTTGTAACCTCGTTGGTTTTTTGACCAACGTAAACCCTAAGAAAACTATTCTAATTGAACCCTAATATGGTATAGGACTTTGTGATAGAACGTTTGGATCTTGCGACGTGGAGCAAGCTATCAAACGAGCGTCAGGTAAGGGAATCAAACCTAAACCCTAATAATTAATGGACAGTAAACCGTTGCTAATAACCCTGAATATTTGGTATGATGTTTGTGCATTCTCACATGTCATCTGTTATTTCTAGTTATTATATTTGTTCATGCATATTCCATATGCTAGGATGTGATTATTAGGCATGTGATTGTTTTCGTTAGTGTGTGGAATGGGAAGGGCTTGGGGCCTGGGGTCATTCTTCACACTAGCATCTTTTTGTAGTTCTATCTTAGCATTCTTGGTGCGGGTAGGGCATCAGGGGGAGGTTGTGGCACTGTGGTCTCCGGCCTAGCCACCACGCTCTAGCTCTATCTCTATGCCGTAGGGAGTTATGTTGGGATATAGTCTACTTGCGTATTGTTCTGTCTTAGTATGCTTGGTGCGGGTAGGGCATCAGGGGGAGGTCGTGGCACTGTGGTCTTCGGCCTGGCCACCACGCTCTAGCTCTATCTCTATGCCGTAGGGAGCTGTACTGGGATAGAGTCTACAGTGATGACATATAGGATTGGTTAGTTGCGAGCCCAGTTTGTAAGCCCTAGCCAATAGGGGCTTATGTATTGGTATGGGTAGAGCATCAGGGGAGGTAGTGGATGCCTTAGCTCTATCTCTATTCCATGATGGGTGCATGTGGGTCGACAGCGGTGTGATCTATTGTGCGATGCTACACACTCGTGTATAGAGGTGCGGTGGCTGCCAACCCTTTCTATAACACATTGCAAACTTAAACCAGACCACAACATAAAATGATTGTTACTCATGCATATAATATTGTTACACTGTCTGATTGTCTTACTAAGGTAAGTTGTGAGCTCTCCCTTTGTATATACACAGTTTTTAGATATTGATACAGGTTATACGTTGGACGATTATATGAACGCTCTAGCGTATGGAGGTGTTGCTGCTCTGGACGTACAGACAGGAGAGGATGAGCATGACGCTTCATGCGAGTGCCCTTTCTACGTGTACCTTTGATTTTATTTTATTTGTTTAAGTTATTTTTAAAGTGATGTAAAGATATTTAATTACGTTTGGAATTTGGATAATTGAGTACTTATTTAAATTTATCAATAGAATACTCAGTTCATTTATTTAAAGACTTCCACTGTATTTATTATATTCTGATTGTGGTTATGTGTAATGATTTGTATGAGTGGACACGGTCTTATTGAGATCCTGGTGTGAACCGTTGGTTCAGTGACGGTTAATTCACACCATTCTGGTTGGTTCAGTATTGGGGTGTGACAACTTGGTATCAAAGCTACCAGGCTCTGTCCAACAGACCATATTGCACTTAACTAAGTCGATGAACTGAGATAGGAAAAATTAAAAGCTTTAATAAGAACACACCTTAAGCATTGTTTGATACCTGAGACTATATAAGAAAGAGCATAACATATTATACTAAACATGAAATTAATAAATGCACATGCTCTAGATAGGCAAAAACCATAAATTACTACTAAAACATTCCAGAGTAATAAGTTAAAAGTGCTATAGGGTACGGTCCACAAGCCGGACAGTTACCCTGTTATATAAACTGTAAAGAGGGAGAAAAATAAAAGGACTATCATGGGGTAGGGGGCCTAGTAGGAATAGGGTCGGCAATATCATAATCCCACTCATAGGCGACCCTAAGCCAGTGCACCTGATCCTGAGTGACTCGGAGGCTGCGAGCTAAGTGCCCTAAGTCACGGCTCATCTCACGCTGAGCGTCCCTGAGCTCTGTGAACATACCCATCACGGTGTTGGGAGGAGATTGAGATGGTCCCGCTGCATAGGTGGACTGTGGTGCTGGTGCTGGAACATCCTCCATATGATCATCGCCACCCTCGCCATCACCCGCTGCCTCTCCTGCATGAGCAGCATTGGCTGCTGCATCTGTTGCTGCCGCGGCTGCCACCCTCCTGAGTGGGTGAGGAAGAGCCTCCAAATCTTCATCGCTGATCGGCAGGTTATTCATCTGCATCCGCAGGATGGCATCCCAGTCGATGTCAGAGGTCATAGTGTCCTCCACAGCGATCTCACCCCTCATGTTCACTCGTAGTCGCTAGAGAAGAATGGTGATGAGCCAGCCATAAGGAAGGTTACTGGCCTGACCGGGTAGTGTAGCCTGATGCATGGTTCTGATGATGATATAGGGAAGGCAAACCCGCTCCCCAGTGCAAACGCAGTAAGTCAGGTACAGAGTGAGCTAAGATAACCCACTATAATGGCCGCTCTGGGGCACAATGTTGTGCTGGATGATGCGGCTATAAACTCGAGGCAAGGTGTAAGACCCGTATCAAACTAACCCGGTCTTACCACCTTGAACCAGGTCTACCCATCATGGTCGAGCCAAATGGATC
This sequence comes from Protea cynaroides, assembly GCA_028583415.1. Taxonomy (NCBI): domain Eukaryota; kingdom Viridiplantae; phylum Streptophyta; class Magnoliopsida; order Proteales; family Proteaceae; genus Protea; species Protea cynaroides. The sequence goes on from CM053269.1 coordinate 22,704,040, forward strand.
AAGTACGTGAGGGAGATCGCGATCTCAGGTATTAAACTGACCCAAAAACACTAAAATAAGGGGGAGGGTCGCATACCCACCAAGGCAGGGTCGGACCCCCCCAGTATAAAAGTCAGACCCTGAGTTTTTAATAGGGGGTCGGACATTTTAGAACCAGGGGTCGACGGGATCTCTGACCCCCTCATCGACCCCTAGTCTGCCGACAGAAACCGTGAATTAAGAACTTCCCAAATTTCAATGGGATTCCTTCCTAATCTCAATGGGACTTATTTTGGGAGTTTCTACTCTATAAATAGGACGTCCTTAAGCCTCTTTCACTCCTTTTAGAACCCTAATTGGATTGAGAGAAAGAGAAGAGAAGGAGAAGAGAAAGAGAAGAGAAGGAAATTGGAAAAGAGGATCAAAGAGAAGGCTTCAGAGAAACCAGCCTAATTCTCAGGTATGGATACTATCTCCATGTAATTCTACATACCTTAGAATAGATAGTGAAGAGGGAATGATCTAGGAGAAACCCAAATCATCCATCCATGGTTAGGTTTTCATGAAAAACCATGGGGAAGATCATAAAAACCATATAGGTGAATGAATTACGGTTCTAGACCATAGAACATGTGTGGAATGGATTGTAGAAGTAAGCCATAGGACCCCAAACACGAAAGAATGGACTGTAGGATGAAAATTTGACTAAACCCACAGGGGGTCGCACGGGGGTCGATGGCCAATCGACCCTACCAGACCCTAACAATAGACCCCCAGTGTTCGAGAAGTCCAGAATCTAGGTGGTAGCACCCAGGGTCGATGGAACCTCCGACCCTGGCATAGACCCCCAGTTGACAACATGCTTTTTAAAATCAGAATTAATTCTAATTAAATTCTATCGACTTGATTAGGTCTTTTAGTGATATAATATTGATATTTAGTTGATTCTTAAAGCTTGAAAGAAGATCTACGATCAAGAAAAGGTGAGGGAACAAGACCTAAACTAATTGGTTAATAATAAACTGTTTTATTCTTGAGTCCAATGCCATGATTGATTCTATGCGTGTATGCTTGTTATGTGCATGCAACATGTCATCCAATATTTCTATTATTACTGTTCATGCATATTTAAATTATTATTTATAACATGATGATGATGATGATAGGAATAGGCATGTGGATGTATGTGTGTGGTTGGTGTGCTTGATGCGAGCGAGTATCAGGGGGGTGTCCTAGGTCGGGCCTCAGAACTCTAGCTCTATCTCTAACTCAAGTCTTATCCACTGACATCGTCGTATTGCCATTACCTTAGCAGAACTATTATGTCGTAGTGTATGAGAGGAGGTGGTCTCGGACCGTGTAGTCTCTGACTCTTCCGGGGGGCCTTAGCCCTATCTCTATGGACGTATTGAGGGATGCTGGGGTGAGGCCTTGGATACACTAATTGGCATTAGGATTGGTTAGTTGCGAACCCAGTTTGCAAGCCCTCGCCAGCAGGGGCTTACGTGTTGGTATGGATAGAGTATCAGGGGAAGTGTCATAGGCCGGGCCTCAGCACTTTAGCTCTATCTCTATTCCATGATGGGTGCATGTAGGACGATGAGTAACCGGGTTATTTGGGCGGCTTCACACACTCGTGTATAGAGGTGCGGCGGTCACCTATCCTTTCTATAGCACATTGCAAACTTATTTACCAGACCAAAGATATGAATTTAATGCATGCATATGTTTGTTGCATTGTTTTGTTTGCTCACTGAGCCATGATGTGTGCTCACCCTCCCGACGTCCAATATTTTTAGTTGATGATGTAGGTACCACTGTTGAAGATTATATGAGTGCTCCGGTGTACGCGCGTGTTGCTGCAATGGAAGCCGAAGACTTAGTGGATATGCATGACTCCTCATGCGAGTGCAACTCATGCGTATTCGATTAAATTTTTTTAATTAAATTTATTAAGAAAATATAATTGATATTTTATTTACTTATGTCTCAGTTGATACAACATAATTTGATACTTTATTTATGATTATTACAATTAGATTCCTCAGTTCATTTACTATAAGACTTCCGCTATTGTGTATTTATTCTGATTATGGTTGTGGATGTGCATGATTTTATTTTTAATGGACATAGCCTATTAGAGATCTTGATTGAATCGTTGGTTTATTAGCGGTTCATCACATTGTTCTGAATGGTGTAGAATTGAGGTGTGATACAAGGGCTTCAAACTAGCAGCCTTCATGGGCGCCCCAGGGTTGAGAAGTTGCTCTGAGATCTCCTGGCGCAGATCGTCAGTGAGAAAGCCCTTCATCTTAGGGGCACAGTAGACTAAGTCCCCATCATTGGGAATCCCCAAAAGATCAGCAAGTTGGTGAGTGTCGAAAGAGATGGGGACACCCTTGACGTAACTGGTGGTGCGGAGCGCTCGACATTGATTGAAGTCGTTCACATCCCCATCTATTTCCAGGTTGGCATAAAAGTGTTTGACGAGGTTGGAATGGGGAGTCGTCGTGTATGTGATGACCGGCAACCAACCAAGCCTGCCAAAAGCGGCTTCCACATCGAACCGCTGCAACTGCTCCAAATTGGCACACCACCCTGACTCGATATTCTTGCCTTCGAACCAAGGGAAGTGGGCTTGTGCTGCCTCAGAACGAAACCACTGCTCATCAAGCTGTGGAACAGGTGGGTGGGGAAGGTGCATGCCGAGACCATAGGAGCGCTTGCTAGCACCTCTGCGTGGAGCCATTAGAGCTGCAAAACAAGGAAAAAACAAGGAGAAATGGTTAAAATTATCGAAATTTCGGCAGCATAACGACAGAAGATTAAGAAAAAGCCTCGAACTCACCCAAAAACATGGGGAGGAGGACTTACGTAACCCCCACACACTTCATGGAAACCAAACAAAGAACAAACAACAAGAAATTTGGAAAATTTAAGAAAAATAAATTTTTTTTGTCAAAACTTAGGTCAAAACTAAAAAAATTTGATTTTTCCTAAAACCTTTCAGTGGAACCTCAAATTAGTTGAGGGCTTTTGCTCTTAGGGGTCCCTAAACCCTTTCTAAACCGAAGGAAAAGAGTTCCTACCGTTAGAATCTTCCAATCAATGAAAACCATAGTTTTTAAGCTTAAAACCATGAAAAACGATATGAAAATGATGAATGGAAGGAGAGAACTTACTTGGAGACGATATTCTAAGTCTTGATCGGAAGAAAATGACTTATAGGATCACCGGTCGGACTGTAGCAACTCAGGAGCCAGAGAGAAATCACCACCGGAGAGAAAGAAGCGGGGAAAAGTGAGAAAAACTAACTTTTTCGCGATTTTAAAGGGGTTTTGGGCATACCGGTCGACGGTTTTGCCCATACCGGTCGACCAGTACCCCTTGGGTACTGCGACCGCTATCTCTCGGTCAAGAGATGGTGCTGACCGATCGATCATACCGGTCGCACCATACTCTACAGAATAGCGACCGGTATGTTGCGACCGGTCAACTATATGTGACCCGAAAAATTTTGGAAAATTTTTTAAAAATTCAATTTTGAGTTTCCATTTCGACTATTCGCTTTGCAATTGTTAAAGACTAACACTATTATGATTATTTGACTTTACCTTATTTGTTATGTCTTTGTCTCAGATCCAAATAGACTAATCTGAGATGGTAGGCGGAAATGGTCGTAGAGGCTCACGAAAGCGTCACCACCCCAGGGTGCGCCAAACTGAGGAAAATGTGGAAACTGGATATGTTGAAGAGCAAAACCAGAATCCAGAGAGTGGAGAAGGGCAGGTTCCCAGGGCACCCACAAATTTACCAGGCCCTCCTCACACAAACTCCGAGATAATTGTCACGAATCTGGTTTATCAGATGGAAGCTCAGCAGAAGACGTTCCTGGATGAGATGCTGAAGATGTTCAGGCCACCAGGATATATCCCCACAGAGGTCACACCTGAACATAGGGAAAATAATACCACACTGCCAAGGGATGGTAGCTCTGGGCCAATGGGCCAAGGACAGAATCTACAACCACCACATCAATTTTCATCGTCGTCTACCTATCAAGGAGCCTACCCGTACCCACCACCATGGTACGGAATGAATGCACAGGGGCAGCACGATTTGAGTTGAGCAGTGGATAGGTTTTTGAAGCTGAAACCCCCTACATTCACAGGGAAGCCAGGGAAACCACTGTGGCCTGCACAGTGTTGCTGAGATGGAGAAGAATTTCCATCTGATGATATGTACAGAGGATGAGAAGGTGCTGTTTGCTACGCAAATGCTAAAGGAGGATGCAAACGTCTGGTGAAATTCTACACGGGCATATTTAGAGACAAAGCATACTCAGATTGATTGGGTAGTGTTCAAGGGAGCCCTCTTCGATAAATATTTTCCGAAGAGCTTTAAAGATCAGATGGAGAAAGAATTCCTCAACCTACAGTAGTCTCAGTCTACTGTGGATGCTTACCAGCAAAAGTACGAAGAGCTATTTTTCTTTGCACCGACAAGTATGCAAGAAGAAGAAACAAAGACCCATAGGTTCACCATGGGACTACGTGGAAGCATTAGAGAGCACATCTTGGGTCTAGAGAAAAAGGTTTATAATTAGGCTGTACAGGTTGCTAAAGTGATTGAATCAAGTCAAAATGACAGTTTCTTTGCTCAGAACAGGGGACTGAAGAGACCGGCTGCGAGACTTCGGTGGCGGTAATAATAGACCATTCCGCCCATACAGGGCTCAGTCCACCATGGTGCCTGTAAGAAACACTACTGCACCACCACCGCCACAGTTTGCTGGATAAAATCCGAACATTAAATGTTTCAACTGTCAGCAACTGGGTCATGTTGCAAAGGCCTGCACTCTACTTAGGAAACAACCTCCACAACAAGGAAAGGTATTTGCAGTCACCACTGAAGAGGAAGTTGCATCACCTGATGTGGTCACTGGTATGATTCTATCCCTTCCTAGTTAGCTTACTATTTTATTGTGTGTGAGCATGTAGAACTAAGGGATAATTAAATTACAAGAACTGTAAATATAGCTGGTATACCTGCCAGAGTACTCTTTGACTCTGGGGCCACACACTCCTTCGTTTCTATTTATTTTGGGAAGCGGATGGAATTACCTATCAAGCATCTAAACCCAAGCTTGATAGTTCGCTCCCCACTAGGAGTTGAAGTGGCGTTGAACAAATATTTTGGACCATGTACAGTTAGCATTGACGGCCGAGATCTAGAAGCTAATCTAGTTCAACTCGAGATGGCAGACTTTGACGTCATCTTGGGAATGGATTGGTTAGGCCAGCATTCAGTCAGCTTATTATGTGGTGAAAAGAAGCTTGTGCTTAAAGACGAGAAAGGAAAAGAGTTTAGTTTCACAGGGACCAAGTTACCCAGAAAGCGAAAGCTGATCCTATCTACCCTAAAAGCTAAGAGATGCTTAGAGAAGGGAGGAGTGGGGTACTTAGTGTCTGTGGTCGACATCACTGCTGAGGTGCCAAGGATGGAAGATCTAGATGTGGTACGAGAGTTTTCAGATGTGTTTCCAGAGGATCTCCCAGCTCTACCTCCAGACAGGGCTACAGAGTTCGTGATAGACCTAATGCCAGGGTCGGCACCGGTGTCTAAAGCACCGTATAGGATGGCTCCTACCGAACTAAAGGAGTTGAAGACCCAGTTACAAGAATTGCTAGATAAGGGTTTCATATGACCAAGCATATCACCATGGGGAGCACCTGTATTGTTTGTTAAGAAGAAGGACGGTAGTGTACGGCTATGTATTGACTACCGAGAGTTAAACAAGTTAACCATCAAGAATCGATATCCTTTGCCTAGGATCGATGATCTGTTCGACCAGTTATAGGGTGCAAAGGTTTTCTCGAAGATTGATCTCAGATCAGGGTATCACCAATTGAAGATTAAGGCCGGAGATATTCCAAAGACTCCTTTCAGGACAAGGTATGGGCATTATGAGTTTCTAGTTATGTCGTTCGGGTTGACCAATGCCCCAGCATCGTTCATGGAATTGATGAACCGAGTGTTTCATGACATGTTGGACACTTTACTCATCGTATTCATCGACGACATATTGGTCTACTCAAAGGACAGGGAGGCTCATGCAATACATTTGAGAGCAGCCCTACAACGGCTGAGAAGGGAGAAGCTTTATGCCAAGTTCAAGAAGTGTGAATTTTGGCTGAAGGAGGTGGATTTCTTGGGCCACGTAGTATCTGAAGACGGTATCGAGGTAGATCCAAGTAAGATAGCTGCTATAGTAGGATGGGAAGCACCAAAATCAGTTGCAGAGATTCGTAGTTTCCTTGGATTGGCTGGTTACTATAGAAGATTCGTGGAAGACTACTCAAGGATCGCCGTTCCACTTACCAGACTAACCAAGAAGGGAGAGAAATTTATATGGTCAGATAAGTGCGAGAAATGCTTTCAGACTTTGAAGTCAAGACTAGTCTCTGCACCTATCTTGACCATCCCAGCACCAAGCTTACCGTTTACCTTATATACGGATGCTTCAGGGTTGGGTCTTGGATGTGTATTGATGCAAGGAGAACAGGTGATTGCCTACGCATCAAGACAATTGAAAGAGCATGAGAAGAATTATCCTACACATGATTTAGATTTAGCAGCAGTAATACATGCAATCAAGACTTGGAGACACTACCTTTACGGTGAGAAGTTTCAGATTAAGTCAGATTACAAGAGCTTAACATATCTTTTCACTCAGAAGGACCTGAATATGAGACAAAGGAGATGGCTGGAGTTATTAAAAGATTATGATTGTGACATTCAGTACCATCCGGGTAAGGCAAATGTTGTGGCTAATGCCTTAAGCAGAAAGTGGGCACTGAAACCTGAGGCGGGACCAAGTACAAATGCTGCATTATGTGTTACAGCCTTGAGCTCAACAGAGAATGATGAAGAGTATATAATAGAGACTGTAAGAGATCCAGTGGAATAGGGCTTAATTCATAAGTTCACATTGATGTTCGCAGCCTTGAAGATCTCATCGGATCTCATAGATGAGGTCAAAGGAGCAATCTTACAGGATCCACACCTCAAGACTGTACATGAAGATCTAGAGAAGGGTAATAGCAATCCTGACTTTACCTTGGATTCAGACAAGGTACTCAGGTATCATGGACGATTATGTATACCTAAAAGTGAGAACTTAAATATCAGAGATCGAGTTATGATAGAAGCTCATTACACTCCATACTCGGTACATCCAGGAAGCACCAAAATGTACCATGATTTAAGAAGATTATATTGGTAGAGGGGTATGAAAGCAGATATAGCTCGTTTTGTATTCCAATGTCTGAATTACTAGCAAGTTAAAGCGGAAAGACAGAGACCCGCAGGTTTACTACAACCATTACTGGAACCGGCTTGGAAGTGGGATTGTATCACAATGGATTTCGTCAGTGGCTTACCCTTGACACCAAGGTCGGTGGATGCAGTTTGGGTTATAGTCGATCGACTTACCAAGACGGCTCGATTCATTGCGGTCAGACCTCAGTATACCATGGAGAAGCTGGCCAAGCTATATGTAGATAATATAGTCAGACTTCATGGCGTCCCAGAGAGTATAGTATCTGACAGAGATCCCCATTTTACATCAAAGTTCTGGGAAGGATTACAGAAAGCTATGGGAACAAAGTTAAAGTTTAGTACAACTTTTCACCCTCAGACGGACGGGCAATCAGAACGAACTATTCAAATTTTAGAAGATATGCTCCAAGCTTGTGCCCTAGATTTCAAAGGAGCTTGGGACGAGAAGCTATCGCTCATCGAGTTTGCTTATAATAATAGCAACCAGGCTACAATTCTGATGGCTCCATATGAGGCACTCTATGGGAAGAAATGTCGTACACCTCTGTTATGGAATAAGGTGGGAGAAAGAAGAATTGTAGGATCAGAGTTTGTTGAAGAAACTTGTCGAGTGATTGATCAGATCAAGGAAAGAGTGAAGATAGCTCAAGTTCGACAGAAGCACTATGCGGATAACCAACGTCGAGATCTGGAGTTTACAGTGGGTGACAAGGTATTCCTGAAGATATCACCGGTGCGAGGTCTAAAACGGTTTGGTAAGAAGGGGAAGCTATGCCCCAAGTATGTGGGACCATACGAGATATTGACTAGACGTGGTAATATGGCATATCAATTGGCTCTACCACCATCTATGTCAAGCGTTCATGATGTGTTCCATGTATCATTATTGAAGAAGTATGTCAGGGATCCATCGCACATCTTGACAGCAGACCCCCCAGACTTGACAGAGGACTTAACATTTGAAGTGGTACCTGTGATGCTCTCAAGCCGAAAGGTATAGCAACTTCAAAGCAAGGATATCCATTATGTGAAGGTGCATTGAAAAAGCCAAGATGTCGAAGAAATTACCTGGGAGGAGGAGAGCACGATGAGAAAGGAGTACCCTAACCTTTTTGACGATCAAGGTACGTTCAAATTTCGAGGTCAGAATTTCTTTTAAGGGTGGGGGAGTTGTAAGACCTACATGCAAATTTTGGGGATGAAATTTCTTTTAAGGGTGGGGGAGTTGTAAGACGCACTCCATGAACCCGATCTAAACCTTGATTTCATGTCGTAACAGGTCTTTCGATTATCACCGGGCCAGACGGGACGAGAAGATGACAATCAGGTACGAAATCGAACCAAACAGACCAACTTAAGTATGAATTTCATTCATACCGGTCGATGGTGCCGGTCTATGGTACCGGTCGACCGGTATGGTCTGCACAACAGATTACCAAGATCCAGAATTGGATATCTGCGGGTCCCACTTTCCTAATTCTAAATCCTAGGACTTTCCTAATCCTAAGAGGCTTCCTGAACCTAATTCCTAGCTTATTTAAACCCCTCTAAACCTCCCAGAATCCCTTCCGTTGATCCTCACAAACCCTAGAGAGGAGAAGGAGATTGGAGAAGGAGAAGAAGCTAAGAAGAATAAGAAGAGCCGCCATTGCCGTTTGATGACGCACACCTTACGTCGGTCGACGGTAAGTGTTTAAACCCTTCCTCTCACATTATGACTCTAGGATGGTTGGGTTGTTTGGATCAATACCATGCAAAGCAGGTATTGACCTGAACCCTACTTCGCCGTCAAACCCTAATTTAGTCGTTAAACCCTAGATTCGATCTAGGATGAATATCATCAAAACTAGACTTGAATGGAGTTGGAAACAACTCTAACTCAAAGCTCAGACTTAGAATGTGTAGGAGAAACCCTAAAATCAATAGAGAGTGATCAACGGTAGCCGAAAAACCAAGTGTATGGTCTTCCGGAGACATACCGGTCGCACCCCATGAGACCCGTACCACGATCGGTACCTCTCGGGGAGTGGTCTGTGGGGACCGGCTGACCATACCAGTCGTAGGTTTCCCCACAGTGCCGTGACTGGTACATGCAACCGGTCAGCTCTATGAGATGTATTTTGTAACCACGTTGGTTTTCCGACCAACGTAAACCCTAAGAAAACTATTCTAATTGAACCCTAATATTGTATAGGACTTTGTGATAGCATGTTTGGATCTTGCGACGTGGAGCAAGCTATCAAACGAGCATCAGGTAAGGGAATCGGACCTAAACCCTAATAATTAATGGATAGTAAACCGTTGCTAATAACCATGAATATTTGATATGATGTTTGTGCATTCTCACATGTCATATGTTATTTCCAGTTATTATATTTGTTCATGCATATTCCATATGCTAGGATGTGATTGTTAGGCATGTGATTGTTTTCGTTAGTGTGTGGAATGGGAAGGGCCTGGGGCCTGGGGTCATTCTTCACACTAGCATCTTTTCGTAGTTCTATCTTAGCATTCTTGGTGCGGGTAGGGCATCAGGGGGAGGTTGTGGCACTGTGGTCTCCGGCCTGGCCACCATGCTCTAGCTCTATCTCTATGCCGTAGGGAGTTATGTTGGGATAGAGTCTACTTGCGTATTGTTCTGTCTTAGTATGCTTGGTGCGGGTAGGGCATCAGGAGGAGGTCATGGCACTGTGGTCTCTGGCCTGGCCACCACGCTCTAGCTCTATCTCTATGCCGTAGGGAGCTGTACTGGGATAGAGCCTACAGTGATGACATATAGGATTGGTTAGTTGCAAGCCCAGTTTACAAGCCCTAGCCAGTAGGGGCTTATGTATTGGTTGGGTAGAGTATCAGGGGAGGTAGTGGATGCCTTAGCTCTATCTCTATTCCATGATGGGTGCATGTGGGTCGACACGGTGTGATCTACTGTGTGATGCTACACACTCGTGTATAGAGGTGCGGTGGCCGCCAACCCTTTCTATAGCACATTGCAAACTTAAACCAAACCACAACATAAATTGATTGTTACTCATGCATATAATATTGTTACACTGTCTGATTGTCTTACTGAGCTAAGTTGTGAGCTCACCCTTTGTATATACACTGTTTTTAGATGTTGATACAGGTTACACGGTGGACGATTATATGAACGCTCCGGCGTATGGAGGTGTTGCTGCTCTAGACGTACAGGCAGGAGAGGATGAGCATGACGCTTCATGCGAGTGCCCTTTCTGCATGTACCTTTGATTTTATTTTATTTGTTTTAGTTATTTTTAAAGTGATGTAAAGATATTTAATTACATTTGAAATTTGGATAATTAAATACTTATTTAAATTTATCAATAGAATACTTAGTTCATTTATTTAAAAACTTCCGCTGTATTTATTATATTCTGATTGTGGTTATGTGCAATGGTTTGTATGAGTGGACACGGTCTTATTGAGATCCTGGTGTGAACCGTTGGTTCAGTGACGGTTCACTCACACCATTCTGGTTGGTTCAGAATTGGGGTGTGACAAGCTGACTGAGACTGATTCCATTCATGGTAGGCTAACCTTTACTGAGCCAAGAATGGAAGAGAAGGGAGGAGAATCGTCTCCATTCCAATTTGGTGATCAAGCTTACCGATTTTGAGCAAAGAGAGATTTTAATCTCCATTCTCCCATTCAATCAATCAACCCTAAGAGAGAGGCTCTGATGCATGAATCGGGAGAAGCGAGAAAGAGAGGAGAAGAAAAGAAGAGAGGAAGAGTTCTTTTGGTTACCACCCCAACAAGAAAGAAGAGAGAGAGAAAACTGCAGAGAAAAGAAAGACCAGAAACTATGTACCTTTAGCATCGTATGCTTGCTGGAGAGCTCAAAGAAGGAGCATTCTACAGGTAACCGTCTTCTCATAAAGGAATAGACTGTAAATGCTCTTGAAACGGATTTGTAAGCACCCCATTTTTGCCATCCCTATTTAAGTAGAGTCTTCTTAGTGAGTAGACAACAAAGGAAAAGAGATGAGTGAAAATTTGGATTTTTTTGACTGCGACCTCGAGACAGTTTTCGATGGGTCCCACAACAAGGTTTTGGTTTGCAACCTGCATGGATGCATATACCATAGATTTATCTTCGAAATGAGACCAGGATTGCTCAATTCTGATATCAAGTGAAGAAGATATGATCATTTTAGTCGGATGATACGTACAAAGGAGGTTTCGGAAATTATCATAAATAATCCCAGGGGCTTTCATGCAAATTATCGTAAGTTGGATTGATTGAATTTCAAATCATCATATCTTGATCATCCGACATCTGAATCATATGGTTTAAGTACCAATATTCCTTATTTTCAGTCCTTTTCAAAGTGGACGTGAAGAATCCCGGGTAGAGGTCATCGGTGGGTCCCATGCAAGCTTGCATGCAGAATTATTGATAGAACTTCATTTCTAAATATCTTGGCCATTCTACGTCCGATTCAGATGATTCAAGGGCCATTACTCCTCATTTTTTGTGTTCTGTAAAGTGGATGTGAAAAATTTGGGACAGAGATCTTCGAAGGGTCCCATGCAAAATTATATACTGAAATGAACATTTAATCTTTGAAAATTCATATTTTGGCCACCCCACATCCAAATCAGTTGATTCTATTTTCATTATGTTTCATTTTTAGTGCTCTACAAAGTGGACGTGAAGGATTTTAGGCAAAGGTCTCCGAAGCATCCCATGCATAGTCGTTAGCTGAATTATCGTAAAATGGCTTGTTTAAACTTTAGAAATTCATAAGTTGGCCATTTTATTTTCAAATAAGATAATTCAAGCTCCAGTATTTCTCATTTTTAGTGTTGTACAAAGTGAACGTGGAAAATTTGGGGTAGAGGTTGTCAAAAAATTCCATGCAGAATGGCGACGGAAATGGCCTATGAAATGATAGAGAGAGAAAAACAAAATTTGGCCTAACCCAGCTCAATCCAACTTAGTCCAACTCAACTCAACCCAAGTCAGACCAGTCCAGACCAAATCAATTCAGTCCAGGTGTATACATGTGCGTCATATATATTGTACTATATATATTGTATTATATAATATTATGTCTATGTATATTAGTGTAATATATGATATTTATTATATATATAAGATATAAGTATAAAATAAAGAAAAACAATAAAAAGGAAATGGAAAAAGAAGATTCGGCCTTGAATGAGATGGTGAGACTTATGGAAGGAAATTGAGAGAGAGATTGAGATTGAGAGGGAGAGATTGAGTGGAAAAGAAAGAAAGAAGAAGAAAAGGAAAGAAAAGGAGAGAAGACATGAGAGAGAGGGGATTCTTTTTCGATTTTGGGGGAGTCAGAGAGAGATTAAGATTGAGAGGGAGAGATTGAGTGGAGAAGAAGGAAAGAAGAAGAAAAGGAAAGAAAAGGACAAAAGACGTGAGAGAAAGGGGATTCTTTTTTGATTTTAGGGGAGTGAGAGAGAGATTGAGATTGAGAGGGAGAGATTGAGTGGAGAAGAAGGAAAGAAAAAGAAAAGAAAAAGAAAAGGAAAGAAAAGGAGAGAAGACATGAAAGAGAGGGGATTATTTTTCGGTTTTGGGGGAGTGAGAGAGAGATTGAGATTGAGAGGGAGAGATTGAGTAGAGAAGAAGGAAAGAAGAAGAAAAGGAAAGAAAAGGAGAGAAGACGTGAAAGAGAGGGGATTTTTTTTTCTATTTTGGGTATTGAGATTGAGATTAAAAAAAAGAGAAGAGAGGAGGACAGATAGAGAAAAAGGGAGATTGAAAGAAGAAGATAAAAGAGAAGAGAGGGGACGTGAAGAAGGGATTTTTTTTTTCTATTTTGGGTATTGAGATTGAGATTGAGAAGGAGAGAGAAGGCGACGGAGTGAGACAAAGAGAGAGTGATAAAGAGAATTGGTTTTGGGGAGAACCCAAAGAGAGAAACAGGGAGAACAAAGAGAGAACTCAGAAATTCGGGGGAAGGAGAGACACAGGTAGTGAAAGAGTTAGGAGATTGAGAGAAGACCAAAAATAACCCTCTGCAATTCCGGTAAGTCTTCTCCCTCGATTTGTTTGTTTGTCTATTTTTCTTTTATTATCATTCACCATCTGTACAACTATTCATCTTCATAACCTGATCATAGCCACCGGGTTTACCTTCCATTGAGCCCTAATCCAACTTCATCAACCTTGCACAGCACCACCGAACACAGCTTAAGCCTTCACTCACATTATCACCATCACATGCATCTTACCCAACCAAGTCATTGTCCCCAAACACCTGTAAACCAATACCTGATCACCATGGAACCTTGCCTTTCACCTGTTCAACTCACAAGCCAACAGTACTTCACCATTCAACCTGTTAACCCGAACAACAACTCACAAATCATTCCCAATCCCTTACAACTCGACCATCAATCCTTATACCTTGCCTTCAGTCCATCTCACCCAAACCTGTTGCTCAACCATGCAACACCACAGACACCATCAATCAGACCTCGATGTGGTCATCTCCTACTCACCACACATGTATACCACAACCACAATCTCAACAGTCCCCACATGCACCACCTTACCATTACCCTATTCCATCTGTCCATTATTTCTGAAACTGTAGTGGTGATGAATTGGTTTTTAGTTTAGGTTCTTTTTATTGTTATTTTTATTTGTTTGTTTCTCTTGACAGTCTATTGTGGTTGTACATATTTTCTATTAGAATGTTTATTTATTCTTTTGTCTCTTTGATATTTTAATTCGATTATCTATTAGATAGTTTTCTTTTAACTTGATCTTTGTTATATCTTAGTTCGGTTGTATGAATATTATGTATTAGTTCTCTTTGTTATTATTTATTTTTCATGTACATTATACCTTATTATTACATGTGTAGTGACATGCATGTATATTTTATTAATTTTTTCCATGTCTTAATATTTTTTTTGTATATTATTTATTATTACATGTATGTTTTTTTTTATCTGAACATTATTTTTACTATCACATGTATATTGTTTTCATATTTATTTTCATCCTTATTCTTACTTTGCATATATATTATGCTATTTTTACATGTGTATTATTTATATTTATTTTGCGTATGTGTTATTTATGTTTATTTTCCCATGAATAAATATTATGTTATTATTATTTTTACATGTACATTATTTTCTTATTTATTTTTGACATGCATATTTTATATATTATTTAGTATTACATGTTTGTTGTTTTTTTATTTGAACATCATTTTTACTATCACATGTATATTATTTTCATATTTATTTTCATCTTTATTTTACTTTGCATGTATATTATATTGTATTATTTTTACATGTGTATTATTTATATTTATTTTTGTGTGTATGTTATTTATGTTTATTTTCTCAAGAATAAATATTATGTTATTGTTATTTTTACATGTACATTATTTTTTTATTTTTGACATACATGTTTTTGATAATAACACATTGCTATGTTGGACTCTCACATGCCATATTGGATGCACACTCTGACTATTATATTTGGAATACTCTTATATGCCATATTGGATGCTGATGCATGTTGAGCGCAACCAAAATAAATTACTCTACCTATAATGAATAGTAATGATAACTAAATGTCGATCCATAGAGACTAGTTAATCAAATTATCTACTTACCAAGAAAAAGGGGGGTTTTCTTCTGTAATTTAATTGACAAGAAAATTAAGTAACAAAAATTCAATAGAAGATGATGTCGATTCAAGGAAATTTACTCACGGCTGTAAATTGATCACTGACCTCATATATATATTTATATTATTCTCTATTCAAATATTTAACCAAGGATTATCAAAAAGTCAGACAATCCTTACCTTCTCTAATTTCATTAATTTGAGCCCAGCACACAATTTAATTCTTATCAATAAACCAATTGGTATTAAGCAATCCTCATGAATTTATTGATAGCATTATACTCTTGGAGGGAGTTAAAGATGAACAACAATCTAACAAGCGTCAGATTATTTAATTCATTCTATGTTTCCTTTAAGCAAGTAACAAAAACTTGGATCATAATTGTTCTGCTTAATTGCTACTTTTTCTGAACTCCATAACAATTACGGATTATGGATTCAGGTTAGCAATAAACCACATAACTCAATCAATTTATAGGCCTCTTAATAAACTGAATCATACAGTCATTAACTTGAAAAACCAAAAAATACAGATATTTGAATAGAAGAATAATTAAAATTAAGAATAAAATCTCATAATTTTACTAACCGGATTGAATTTCTCTTGAATCCACTAAAGAACTTAGCTAGACATGATAGAAAAGAAAGACAAAAGAAATAAAACTATGACAAAAGAAATAAAACTATCTTCTCAATAATTCTTCGATGCTCTATTACGTAGCATTTACATTGCTTAAATAGCCAGAGTAGAGAAGATTAAAACTGGTATGTCTAGAATTGACAACCTTATTACATGGAAATAAAGATTAAACAAAATGCCACCTCTAGATTAGATAGAGAATCATTCCATCATTAACCAAATGTCACCTCTAGATTTGTCAATCTTTGTAATATTCCATAGAGGTATATATTCTCCTCAAGATTTCTGACAATCAATCAAATCCTTCCAATAGTAAACCTTCTATGGGTGGTAATCTTCCTTCTCTGGTTTGAATTCAAATCAGCTTTCCAGATCAGATTTTTAGATCACGTTTGATTTCTAGAATTCTTTCCACATTAAAAACCTGCATGAAATTCAGAAGGTCATTATTAAAAATATCAGAATTTTATAAATTATCAATACTTTTCACAAACGTCTTATATATATAAGGAATCATCACAAATGAGTACCATAAGACATATAATATGTTAAATAGATTAAATATAAGGGAAATAAATATATAAAATTATGAATCCATCAGATGCACACTCTGACTATTATATTTGGAATACTCTCACATGCCATATTGGATGCACACTATGACTATTATATTTGGAATGCTTTCACATGCCATATTGGATGCACACTCTGACTATTATATTTGGAATGCTTTCACATGTCATTACTGGATGCATACTTTGACTGTTATATTTGGAATTCTATCATTGCTGTATTTGGAATGCTATCACTGCTATAGTTGGAATGCTTTCACCTGTCATATTTGATCTTGGGAAGAGATAAATTAGAAAAAATAATAATTAGGATAGAAAACTCTAAAATGAAAAGAGTACAATAATTAGGGTAGGAAACCCTAAAAAATAGAAAGAACAATTAGGGTAGAAAACCCTAAAATGAAAAGAGCACAACAATTAGGGTAGGAAACCCTAAAAAATGGAAAGAACAATTAGGGTAGGAAACCCTAAAAATAGAAAGAATAATTAGGGCAAGATAAACCCTAAAAATAGAGAGAACAATTAGGGCAAGATAAACCCTAGAATGAAAAAAACAATTAAGGCAAGATGAACCCTAGAATGGAAAGAACAGATATGGAAAGTGAAACCCTAGAATAGAGAGGACAATTAGGGAAAGATAAACCCTAGAATTGAAAAGATAGAGAGAAAGGGTTGAAAATCTTAAAAATAAAAATCACAATGAAAAGGGATAGGAAACCCTAGAAACCTAAATAGAAAGCACAACAACAAATGGTAAGAGTTTAGGTCTCATCCCTAGATCCTATTGATAAAAAATGGAAAGAATTTGGTACACATCCCAAATCTAAATGATAGGAATTTAGGTCTCATCCCTAGATCCTATTGACAAAAATGGTAGGAATTTGGTACACATTCCAAATCTAACTCTCACAACCCTTTCGTACTACGTCGTACCTGATTTCTAGGGCACACCCTAGAATATGTAGGCAATTTGGGAATCCTACAAAGCTACCCATCAACCATCCATCCAGCATAAACTTCAACTTGAACAAAGAATCTAATTGAAGCACATGCATAAATCACTTCCATAATCTTTAATCATACAACTCATTTCGAACTATGTTTTTGGACTTGATTTCCAGGATTGGAATACGTAGGCAGTTTGAGATGTCTTATATGTTTCAGATTTAGTCAAAGACTAAACCATCTTTGGTCCAGTTTACTGTATAGTACTGTACTCATTGCTTGTTTATTTACTTTAAAACATGATTGGCTAAATCTTAGGTTATAATAACTTAGCAACTTGGTTTAGGACATCCCCCATTGAACCCTAGTCATACAGTTGACCAAGCACAGTCAAAATTAGAGTTTAAGGAAAGTTTAGGAGGTCGATATTGATGGGCGGTTTGGGTGCCTAACACCTTCCCATAATCGTACCCTGAATACTTACCTGATCTCTTGCAGACCAAAGAACTGATACATTGGGTCATGAGTCAATAAAAGTTTAACCTTAGGGTGAGGCTACATTTTTAGAGGTCCTACACCTTAATCTAGGTGGCGACTCCAACAGATCAGTGACCTTCATTAATACGGATACATATTTATCCCGAGGAGGATCACAATTTCTCATTGTCCTCATAGGATCATGCGGTGGTATGGAGATGTTTAATAAAATTATCGAAAGGTGGTACCTTCATACCATTATGATTTCTCTGTAAGGTGATGATGTTCCCCTATAGTCAAACCAAAGAGGGGAACGAACACCGCCGATAATGGAAAGGATTTCGAGCCATATGAACTACTATTTACGGACTTGGATCAGAAACGGTAGTGCATACAGAATGAAGAATGGAGTGTTAGTAAATCAAATTAACTGAATAAATTATTATGGACTATACCAATAACCATGGGATTGTTAAAGATCTTAGATTGACACTAGGAGAGTTAGATCATGGACCAATGATGGGATCCAGATGTCTAGAAGTCAGATTTAAAGTTTAAAAACTGGATCTGAAATCTTGGCTACCTATCAAATCGAAACGATAACCAAATCTTATTGTAGACTTAGATTTAGGAGCTCAAATTCCTTATTTCCACTAAGAAAATATGAGAAAAATCTCAAAAGAAGATGGCAACCATCAGACCAGGTTATGATGTGTGGTCGATGGGACTAGCCGCATGACCCAATCGTTGTGATGTGCGGTTGATGGCATCAGTTGCACGCCATTCCGATGATGGATCTCTGTCAAACTTCACCGGTTACTTCCTATAATTTATTTTGATTTTATTAAGGGCTTAGAACCCAAAAATAGTATTTTTATTGTAAGAAACCCCTTGTAATTCATATTGGATAGAGGTAGGGACTGGTTTAAACTTGGAATCAACCAACCACGGACCACCTCTGCAAGTTAAGACCTTAAACGAAACCTACAGGTCTAGGCAACCCTTTTGGGGTGCTGGTACTGTCAAGAGACCATGTTTCTATGTACGATCGATGACATGTGCCGCATGCCTTGTGGCCAAACCATGAGGTCGATGCTACGTGCATAGGATTTTGACCCCTGTTATTGATCATCTTTGGTCAGTGGCTTTCTAGAATTTTTATGAGCCTATTTATGGGTTTGGATCTTCGAGATCAAATTTCTATGAACGTTCTTTACATTGTTTTGACTAGATACCCTATAACCTATTTAGATAGCTTGCTATTCACTATTTTAAATGCTAAAAACCTCGGGACAACAAGTGTTGAACCTTAGAAACTAGTAACTTGACTCCTGTATGAAGCTAAAACATTTGACTTCGTTAGAAGAAGTCCTTCTTAGTATTAAGTCTCTTAGAAGGTGATTTCTGACTAATGAATGTGCTGTTTCATGGTGTGCTAACCTATACTTCACCTACCTTGTATGGACAGCATGATCATTATGCGTTAAGAAGTTATCCTTAGGTTATGAATAGTAACAAATAAAATTAAGAATGAATCTCGAGATGCTATGACATGATAATCGAAAAGTAAATGGAGGCATGGATTATTAATTAAGTAAAGAATGTTGTAAGCACCAAAATAATAAGATTAAAGAGAAACTAAAATAAACTATTGAATAATACATTAATGAAGTTATATTGCCTATGATTTTGATAGAGATACGAGAACTCTGGTAGGAGGCTACCTGATTAAGATTTTAGTAGCTTACTCTCTATTCTTTAGTAAGGAAACTAAACCTTTGGATGCATATGTTTCTCTTATTTATTATGTTGTGTGATGGTGTATGATTGATGGCATGTTTTTGTGTGATAACATTCCATCCAATAAACTATTCTGTGTGATCATGCATATGCATCTTTGCGTTTAGGGTCAACAGTGTCTTGTAAGGATTAAAGGGTGAATGGTATGGGACACTCGCTACCTTTCCACGAAGGCAACTGATCCATGATTGATCTATGATGTCTGGTTAAGTCGGTAAGGAGGAAGGTGGGTGGTATGAGATGCTTGCACTACTTCTTACTAATGCTACTTTGCATTAATCATATGTAACTTAGACAAGTCATGATATCCTATGTGGGAGTTTGAATGGGGTCAGAAGTTTAGCGATGTTACGATCCAGTAATATAATTAATTAGGTGAACATGGCTAGTTGAACATAATTACCCGTATAACTGTATCTTTAACCATTAAGGGGTTATGTAATGGCATGGGGGCAATAAAAAGGTGGTATGAACATAGATGTGATGCTCCCCATACCTGACGTAGAATGGATGGGCGGGTGAGTCTAGTAGGATTACCATCTCCTCAAGCGGTCGACATAATATGGGCTTGGGATGAGTTGTGATCATGTATGGGACCAAGACGACAACCCATACTTGGGGGTGATGCTGTATGCTGAGTGAGGCGGCATCATCTGATGGGAGAAGACCTGTATAGCCTGAAGACTCTATGTGTGGGCTGTCCTGAGCTGGCACCTATAGTTATCATACTTGACCATAGTTGATAGTTGCATGCATATGCTTGTTGCACGTTTAGTTTTCTTGCTAAGCTCGGTGGTTGAGCTTACCTTGTGTACAACTTTTGTTACACCCCATTATCTCCTTTTATCTCCATTACATTGACCTCTTATACCCATTTTTGTCACACCCATTCCCGATGTATCGGTACTATAGAATGCAACGGGATCTCCTTATCTTATTAGGGCATTGGAAATCCCCTTCCAGGATTACGCTTCATAGAATACACAAATATCAATCCATAACGCTACCCACACAAGGAATTAATTAAACTTGTTTAGAGTAATTAAAGAAAACAACACATATTTTCAAATAAAACAGTGAAAGTCTTATCTCAAATCAAAAGTAGCCCGCACACCATGAACCAGGTCTAACCTTACGTTCTCGTGTCATGATCGGTCTTCCCATCATGACTCATGATCCAATGTATCAGTTCTTTGGTCTTCAAGAGATCGGTTAAGTATTCAAGGTACGGTTATGGGAAGGTGTTAGGCACCCAAACCGCCCGATCAATATCGGCCTCCTATACTTTCCCTTAGCCTCTAATTCTGATTGTGCTTGGTCAACTGGATGACTAGGGTTAATGGGGGATGTCCTAAACCAAGTTGCTGAGTTCTGCTAACCTAGGGTTCAGCCAAACAAGTTCTGAAGCAAATAAAGATGCAATGAGTAGAGTATTATATAGTGAACCGGACCAAAGATTGTTCGATCTTGGACTGAATCTGAGACGTTGTTCATCTCAAACTACCTACGTATTCCAATCCTGAAAATCAAGTCCAAAAATGTAGTTCGAATGGATTTTGTGATTAAAGATTATGGAAGTGGTTTATGCATGTGCTTCAATTAGATTTTTTTGTTCAAGTTGAAGTTTATGCTGGATGAATGATTGATGGATGGCTTTGTACCATATTTGGGACTCCCAAATTGCCTACGTATTCTAGGGTTTGACCTAGAAATCAGGTACGACGTAGTTCGAATTGTTATAATGGTTGGATTTGGGGATAAATCAACCCAAACTCCTTCCAATTTTAGGTTTATCAGGTTGCCTATCCCTATAATTTCATCTCTTAGATTTATCGAGTTGCCTATCCCTACAATCAATTTGTTCATGGTTTCTAGGGTGTCCTGTCCTTTTTGTTCAACTCTTTAGGTTTTCTAGGGTATCTTGCCCCTTTTGTTCAACTCTTTCCATTTTCGGGTTTTCACTTTCCCTATATAGTTTGTATTTAGGATTTATGCAATTGTATCTCCAAATATAGCAATATGTATCAGGTAAGCATCCAAATATGGCAATGTATCCAATATAGCATGTGAGCAATCCAAACATAGCAATATGTATAAGGATATAGTATGTGTAAACAATTCAACATAACAGTGTGCCTCCAAATATAACAGTAAGCAGATGAGCATCCAAACAGGGCATTACTCAAACTTGATGTAATCGATCATCATCAATGTGATCAAGATCATATTTGCTCGATGGTTCAGATTCACTTAAAACATTCATGAGGTCAATCCAACGGTTTAAATTCAATTAAATCACTCAAAAAGATAATTCAACGGTTCAAATCACTGAAGATGGTAATCCAATCATTCAAATCACTCAAAATCACTCATCAATAATGATCCAACGGCTCATATCACTCCAAATGATAATCTATCCATTCTTCCTCTAAATCATTCATAATCAAGATCCAACGGCTTATATTCATTTACATCAATCATCAAGACAATCCGATGGTCCAGATTCAATTATATCACTCATGATGTCAATCCAATGGTTAAGATTCAAATAAGATGCTCATGATTAAGATCTAATTGTCTATATTTCATATCATTCATGAACAATGGCTACATTCATTTCATTATAAGATTCAAATCAAAATTAAACATTCAAAGACTCACAATTAATATTCTCTCATGATCCAAAATAAAAATCAATCTTCCAATGGCTCAAAATTAATCATATTAGAAACTCTAGATCAACGGCTAGATTTTAATCACATCAAATTTTAAGAACAATGGTCAAGATTTAATCATGTAAAAATTCAACATCCCATGGCCATATTTTTAATCATATTAAGTTCAATTGTCAGTTGTCTAGATTTCCTTCACATTAAAAATCCTAAATCAAAGGCCATGATTTATTTAAATTAAATTCAAGATCAATGGCCATAATCAACGCCATAAAAAAATCCCAATCATATGGTTCAATTTTAATCACATTGAATTCAAAGATCAATGGTCCAATTTTATTAAAATTCCAAGATTAATCAGTTTCATCAAAATTCCACATAATTGGATCGATTAATTTCAATTTCCTCACAATTGGATCAAATCCACAATCGGATCAATTTCAATCAATTTTCACAGTCAGATCAATTTTAATCAATTTTCACAATCAGATCAATTTCAATCAATTTCCACAATGCCATAATCGGATCAATCACAATGCCATAATCGGATCAATTTCAATTTCATCAAAATTCATATGATCGGATCAATTTTATGTAATTTCTGCATGATTGGAATCAATTTTCACCATATTCATATGATCGGATCAATTTCAATTTCATCAGAATTCATATGATCGGATCCATTTTAATTTCATCAAAATTCATATATGTGGGATCGATCAATTTCAATCATTCCAAACATATGGGATCAATCAATTTCATAACAATTCCAAGCATGTAGTCAGACCCATTGTCACCACATAATATTTCATGATAAAAACCATTATCATCATATAAAATTTCATGATCAAATGGCTGAAATTCAAGAACATTAAAAATCCATGCAATGGACAGATTTTAATCTTATTAAAATACATGCAATGGCTCACATTGAATTAAGGGTCAATTGGTGGGGTTGGTTCAAACTTGAGGGATTTGGTTCTTGGGCATAACAGAGAGTCGGGTTGAGTGAGATATTTCAGTTTCAGCAGGTTGGGGTTTGCATGGACAGGTAATGGGGAAAGATTTGTGCAGGTTGGGGAATATGTGAGCATGGAGTTTGACAAGTGTGATGCAAATTCGGTAGTGGGATTTGATCGGATTCCACAGGTGGTATGTTGAGGGTGAAGTCGGTGTTGGGGTTAGGTGGAGAGATGGTGATGTGTTGGTGGTATACATGGCGTGAGAATGAGATAATTTGAGGATGGGTTTGGCTAACGGGTGTGTGAGCATGAAATTGGACAAGTACTTGGTGAGTGCATCAGAGTAATTGCAATGGCGCTGTTATGATCTGGTTTGAAAGTGAGTGAGTACAGGGACTTATCGAATATAAAGAGGGAGTCAAGAATCTAACCTCTCTCTCTTCTTCCAACTCCTTCTTCTTTCTCGTCCCAGCTTATAGTTCTTCTTCAATCTTCTTCATCCATCTCTCTGGCTTAGCTCCTTTTCCCACTTCTCTACTCTTGGTTGCTGCTCCTCCCTTTTTCTTCTTCTCATGCTCAGCTTCCTCTCTCCCTATCTTTCTCAATCTCCCTCACTATGATTTTCTCCTCTTCTGTCCGCTCGCCTCTTTCAGCTCTCTCTCTCTCTCTCTCTCTCTATCTCTCTCTCTCTATTTCTTTCTCGTTTTCCCTCTCAATCTATCTTTTCTCTCCCGTGCTCTGTCTCCTCCCCTCTATTTTTTTCCTCTTCTTCTTTTTTAGATCTAGCCGACTCTCCCTTCTTGATCTCCTTTTCCCTTTTTTTTTATTTCTTTCCTTTCTCCACCCAGTCTCTCTCTTACTCAATTCTTTCCTCTCAATTAGATTCAGTTTTTCCTTTCTTTTTTATTTTATTTTATTTTATTTTATTTAGAACCATCTTCCCTTCTCGGATTTTAGCTCCTTTAGTGTATACATGTATCTATATATCTAAAATATACATATAATAAAATATAGATACAATCATATACATAATATATATGGTATATATAATATATAATGTATACATAAATTAAATGCATACGGACTGAACCATTTCGAATTGGGCTGGTCTGGGCTGGGCTGAGTTAGACTAAGTTGAGTTGGACTGAGTTAAACTGATATGGGTTGAGCTGGGTTAGGCCAAAATTGGTTTTTCTCTCTCTATCATTTCATAGGTCATTTTCGCTATCATTCTGCATGGAATCTTTCGACAACCTCTATCCCAAAGTTTCTACATTTACTTTGTAGAACACTAAAAATGAGAAATACTAGAGTTTGAATTACTCCATTTGGACGTAAAATGACCAACTTGTGAATTTTTGAAGTTTAAACAGGCCAATTTACGATAATTCAGCACTCTGCATGGGATGCCTTGGAGACCTCTGTCTCAAATCCTTCACGTCCACTTTGTAGAGCATTAAAAGTGGAACATATTGAGACTTGAATCACCTAATTTAGATGTAAAATGACCAACTTATGAATTTTTAAAGTTTAAACAGGCCAATTTACGATAATTCGGCTAACCACTCTACATGGGATGCCTCGGAGACCTCTACTCCTGATTTTCTACATCCACTTTGTAGAGTATCAAAAATAAAGAAAAGTGGCGCTTGAATCATCTAGTTTGGATGTAGGACGGCCACGATATGAAGAATTAAAGTTTTATTGATAATTCTGTATGAAAGCGCCTCTACCAAAGATTCTTCACATCCACTTTGAAGAGGAATGAAAATAAGGAATATTGGTACTAAAATCATATGATTCAGATGTAGGATGATCATGATATGATGATTTAAAATTCGATCAATCCAACTTATAATAATTTGCATGAAAGCCCCTGGGATTATTTATGATATTTTCGAAAACCTCCCTTGTACGTATCATCCAACTAAAATGGTCATATCTTCTTCGTTTGATATCGAAATTGAATGATTCTGAGCTCATTTCGAAGGTAATTCCATAACCTTAGCATCCATGTAGGTTGCAGCCCATGACCTTGCTGTGGGACCCACCAAAAATTGTCTCGAAGTCACAGTCACAATTCTAAATTTTCACTCATCTCTCTTCCTTTGTTGTCCACACACCAGTAAGACTTTGATCAGTTGGGATGGCAAAAATAGGGTGCTTACAGTGACATCTTTATCATAGCTTGATAGCTATTGTTATAAGCGAACTCGATTAAAGGCAACTTCTCATCCCATGATCCCTTGAAATTAATCACACAAGCTCGGAGCATGTCTTCTAAAATCTGAATGGTGCGCTCTGACTCTCCATCAGTCTAGGGATGAAATGTAGTACTGAACTTCAATGTTGTACCCATAACCTTTTGCAATCATTTCCAAAACTTTGAAGTAAAGCATGGGTCTCTGTTAGACATGATACTTTCAAGTACTCCATGTAATATGACAATATTATCCACATACAACTTAGCTAGCCACTCCAGGGTATACTAAGGTTGTATAGTAATAAAACAAGCTGTCTTGTTAAGTCGATTTACAATTACCTAGACCTCATCTACCTATCTGGGAGTCAACGGTAGCCCCGTGACGAAGTCCATAGTAATGCAGTCCCATTTCCAGGCTAGTTTAGGTAGCAGTTGTAATAAGCCTGCTGGTCTTTATCTTTTCGCCTTTACTTATTGATAATTTAGGCATTGAGACACATATCGAGCTACATCTATTTTCATTCCTCTCCACCAATATATTTTCTTTAAATCATGATACATTTTCATACTTCCAATGTGTATTGAATAGGATGTGGAGTGGACTTCTCTCATTAACCTGTTTTTGATATCTAAATTTTTACTTTCAGGTACGCACACTTTTCCCTTGTACCTTAACATCCTTTCGGAATCCAAAGGAAAATCAAGAATGGTCCTACCCTTTTCCAAATCTTCCTGTATAATTTGATTACCGTTTTTACTTAGTCCAACAAATCAGGAACAATCTTCAATGTAGCAAAAATATTTGAAAACTTATGAATCAACCCTAGGTTTGTCGAACTGCCCGATTTGTTGACAACGAATTACTCATTGCCAATATCAAATACTCTTGCTGCAACACATACGACAGAATTTGTACTAGCTTCTTCCTCAGGCTTTGTTATCGCTTTTCGATTTAGTGCATCAGGAACTACATTAGCCTTCCCTGGACGATACTGGATATCACAATCATAATCCTTTAGCAACTCCAGCCATCTTCTCTATCTCATGTTCAATTCCTTCTGATTAAAGAGATAGGTGAGACTCTTATAATCTGACTTAATCTAAATTTTTTCTCCATATAAGTAATGTCTCCATATCTTGATGACATGTACCACCACTACTAACTCTAAGTCATGAGTAGGGTAATTCTTCTTGTGTGCCTTTAGTTGTCTCGATGCATATATAATTACTTGCTCTCTTTGCATGAGAATACATCCCAAACCCAACCCAGAAGCATCGGTGTATAAGGTAAATGGCTGTCCTGGTACCGAAATGGTCAAAATGGGAGCCGATATCAACCTTGCTTTCAATGTTTGAAAACACTCTTCACACTTGTCGGTCTAAATAAACGTTTCTCCTTTCTTAGTCAAACTAGTGAGAGGTACAGTGATCCTGGAGTAGTCTTCCACGAACCGTCTATAGTACCCAGCTAAACCCAAGAAATTTTTGATTTCTGCAATACTCTTAGGTGCTTCCCATTTTACAATAGCTTCAATCTTGTGGGATCCACTTTGATTCCTTCTGAGGATACTACATGACCTAAGAATTGCACCTCCTTCAACTAAAACTCACATTTCTTGAATTTGGCATGAAGCTTTTCTTTTCTTAATCTTTGTAAGGCTGCTCTAAGATCTGTCGCATGAGTTATATCATCCTTGGAATATATCAATATGTCATCTATGAAAAAGATGACCGAAGTGCCAACATGTCATGAAGCACTCGATTCATGAGTTTCATAAAAGATGCGGGTGCATTTGTTAGTCCAAAAGACATCACTAGAAACTCATAATGTCCGTATCGGGTTTTAAATGTTATTTTTGGAATGTCACCATCCCTGATCTTCAATTGATTATACTCTGACTGGAGATCGATCTTGGAAAACACCTTCACTCCTTACAACTGATCAAATAAATCATCGATCCGAGGTAGGGGATATCGATTCTTGATCGTGAGCTTGTTTGATTCCCGAGAGTCTATACATAGTCTGACACTACCGTCCTTCTTGACGAATAACACTGGCACTCCCCAAGGCGATATGCTTGGTCGGATAAATCCCTTGTCCAATGGCTCTTGTAGTTGAACCTTTAATTCCGTTATCTCAGTTGGAGCCATTCAGTATGGTGCTTTGGATACCGGTGTTGATCCTAGTAATAGGTGGATAATGAACTATGTCACTCTATCAGGTGGTAAATCAGGTCAATCCTCAAGAAACACATCTGAAAATTCCCGTACAACTTCTATATCCTCCATTCATGGTGCCTCTTTCATAAGGTCCATGACAGATACAAGGTATCTAACTCTACCTTTCTCAAGGCATCTCTTAGCCTTTACTGTGGAGAGAATGAGTTTCCATTTATGAGGGAGTTTGGTTCCTGCAAAGCTGAGTTCTTCATCGTCCTGGCCCTTAAATGTCAATTTTTTTCCGTACATAATAGATTTACGGAGTGCTGGGCTAACCAATCCATTCCTAAGATGACATCAAAGTCTACCATCTCGAGTTGAATTAAGGTTGCATCCATAGTCTTCTCGCCAATAAGAACTGGACATGGTCCATAACCTTTGTCTAGCTCTACTTCTAATTCCATAGGTGATTATACTAATAGTTTGCAGTCTAAATGTCTGAGGACTAGACTTAGTTTCTTCCCAAACGATACAGATATAAAAGAGTGGGTGGCTCCAGAGTCGAAGAGTACTCTAGCGGGTATGCCATCTATAGGTACGATACCTGTGATTTTCCTCTTAAATTAGTCTATATGCTCACACAAGGTATTATGAAACAAAAGATCGGATCATACCTATTACTACATCAGGTGATGCAGCAGCGTCTTTAGCAGTCACCACATAAACCTTTCCTTGCTATAGTTGTTTCTTTGGTTTATGGTAGTCCCTTGAATAATGCCCTATTTGATCACAGTTAAAGCATTTTACTCTAGCATTTCCTTGCTTTTGTTGGGGTTGAGCTAGCTGGATAGTCTTGGCTGCAACATTGAAGCCTTGGGTACGAAAGGGTTTGAAGGTTTTTGGAGTCCCCCCATTGTATGAATTCCCATTAGGTCTCTT
Source organism: Protea cynaroides (assembly GCA_028583415.1). Lineage (NCBI taxonomy): Eukaryota > Viridiplantae > Streptophyta > Magnoliopsida > Proteales > Proteaceae > Protea > Protea cynaroides. The sequence goes on from CM053269.1 coordinate 22,732,381, forward strand.
AATGCCTCTGTTCTAAGCAAAATAGATCTACCTTTGGCTCAACTCTAGTACTCGAGCAATCTGTACAGCTTCATTATATATAATACATGCTCTCGGATGCTTCCCCTAAGTCCCATGACTAACCTTTGGGTTTTGGTATCTTCTTCTTGCATGCTAGAGGGAGCAAAGAAGAATAGCTCTTCATAACACTATTGATAAGCGTTGACAGTCATCTGTCCTTGATATAAGCTCAAGAATTCTTTCTCCATCTGATACCTAAAACTCCTAGGAAAATATTTTTCAAATAAAGTTTCTTTAAAGATAGCCCAGGTCATATGGGTGTGCTTGGTCAATAGATAACCTCGAGTGGATTACACCAATGATGTGCTTCACCTTTCAGCATAAAAGTGGTACGTAGTACGTTCTCCTCCTCAGTAATAGTCATCATCATAAAATTCCTTTTCATCTCGTCAATCTAGTGAGTTGGCCACAATGGATCTGACAGCTTGCTTGTGAACTCCTTTGGTTTCATCTTAAGAAAACGTTCGATTAGCCTAGAGTGGTCTAGCTGGTTCTGTGCATATGCTCCATACATGAGCGGTGGGTATTGATAGTTACCTTGGTTATATCGGCCTTGCAGTGCTTTAAGATACTGCACTTGAGCTTGTTCTACTGGGGTTTGAGGTGCTTGAGGTACCGTGTTGTTCATAGCTAAGGCTTGGAGCACAATATTGCTAGCCCCGGGCACTGTACTGGCTTGCCCTGTAGGTATAGGTGTTGCATTTGCAGCTGGGGGAGCAATTCCCATAGCAGCTTGCATGTTTACTTGCATTTGATGTAACTGCTACACCTGCTGTGCTAAATTCATCATAACTATGGCCAAATCCGTTGGTGGTGCTGACAAATTTATTGGGTTGGCCTAATTGTTGACTCTTGGTGGTGCTACATTCTGGTGCTCCATATTTTCTTCCTGTTCCTCAGGGTTTTCATTGGCATTTACCTCCACTGGTAGTAGTGGAGGTGGGCTTGGGTTACGTCCTCTTCGGGTTGCTCTACACCCAGCCATTTCCTATTATCGACTGTGGTGATGTCTGAAAAGTCAAGGAAATGTGTGAGACAAGTACAATATATGATGATCTTATGTTTGTCTCACAATAAACAAAGCAAATTTCAAAATTTCAAGGTCATTTATATAATGTAGGGTATTCCAATCGTGTGGTTGATAGGTGTGGTCACACTATATGCGACCACAGGGTTGGGACCACATGAACCCAGACAACTTACCTAGAGCCTGTGGTCGATTGTTTGGTCGCAGGTATGGTCGACCTTCTGGTTGAATTTTGTGACCACACGACCCTAAATTAGGGTTTGAAACTTGATTTTGAGTCATTTGTTCCCATTCTTCTTTTGTCTTGTTCATAACTCAACTCGCCCCCACTGAGTTGCTATAGTGTCGACCGCACCCTTGAGATAAATTTTTTCCTGATCAACCACCAGATTCTCCATCACCAAGGTAAGTTCTTCTTTTCCATTGTTTTCTTGTCATCCCATTCTAGGTTTTCATCGCATATTTCGATCTTTACAAATTAAATTTTATTTAACCGTAAAAATTTGATTTTTATTAGTGAACCTTGCTATTGAGCATCCAACGGACGAAAGCCCTTTAGAAAATTTGGGTTTCATTGGTCGGTTTAGCCAAAAGCTTAGAAATTTTGATTTTTGACCTAAAATTTGGGAATTTTTTATCAATTTCAAAATTTCTTCAAATTCTTTTTAATTGGCGATAGTTCCTTGTTAATTGACCGTTGTAAATGATTTGTGATTTATGTAGGGCCTCCTAACTAGATGTTTGGGTAAGAAGTGAGGCTTTTGCTCCCTTTGCATTGTTATCCAGCTAAATTTTTGGATTTTCTAACTTGTTTATTGGTTTACGTTCCTTATAGGTAACATGGTTCTTACCAAGGTTCCCAGAGTCCATGACCTCTGTCGCTTCAGGTCCATCGAAATAGAGATATAGTATCCCTGGTATCATTGTAAAAAGGTAGAAGGGGGTTGGTGTGCCAACTTAGCCAGCTTAGCTGTATTTGATGTGGAGAGGGCGTTTGGTGAGATGGGTTGGCTTCCCATGATCTTATACGAGGGTGGTAACCATCCAAAGTTGATAAAGCAATTCTATTACAATTTACAGTTGGAGGGTGATCTAGAGGACATGGATAGAGGTAAAGAACTTCGGATCACCGGTTTAGTGAAAGGGTGTAAGCACCCCATTTTTGCTACCCTCAGCATAAGTGAACCCATATGACAGGTTTTTGGATTTTAACCCAAAGGTTTGTGATTCTCTAATTGAACCCCACAGTAGGGTCATAGGCTATTACCTACTTGGATGTATAAGTCATGAAATTATCTTCAAAATGAGACTGAAATCATCAAATTCTAACATCAAACAAGGAAGATATCATAGTTTGAAAGTGCAAGGGCATTTACATAATTATCATATGATGCATGTATTATCATTTAAACTTCAAGTCATCATATCTTGGTCATCTGATATTGGAATCGGATGATTCAAAGGCCAATATTCCTTATTTTCAGTCCTCTTCAAAGTGGACGTGAAAAATCCCAGGCAAAGGTCACCGGTGGGCCCCATGTAAGCTTTCATGCAAAATTATCGATAAAACTTCGAAGCTTCATATCTTTGCCGTTCTACGTCGGATTTAGATGATTCCAAGGAATTATTCTTCATTTGTGATGTTCTATAATGTGGACGTGAAAAATCATGGGTAGAAGTCTCTGAAGGGTCCCATGCAAAATTACACATGAAAATGGTCGTTTAACCTTTGAAAATTCATATTTGTCACCCACATCCAAATCAGGTGATTTCAGTTTCAATATGTTTCATTTTTAGTACTCTACAAAGTGGACGTAAAAGATTGCCGGTAGAAGTCTCCGAAGGATCCCATGCAGAATCGTTAGCTAAATTATCGATAATTGACCTACTTAAATTTCAGAAATTCATAAGTTGGCTATTTTATTTTCAAATAAGGTGATTCAAGTTCCAATATTCCTCATTTTCAGTGTTCTAGAAAGTGAACATAGAAAATTTGGAATAGGGGCTATCGAAAAATTCTATGTGGAATGGTGGCAGAAATGGACTATGAAATGATAGAAAAAAAATCAAATTTGGTTCAAACCAGTTCAACCCAACTTAGTCCAACTCAGTCCGGCCCAACTCAGACCAATCCGGACCAAGTCATGTTGGCCCATATGCATGTATATATATATATATATATATATATATATATTAGGGAAGAGAGAGGAAAGAGAGGCCGTGGGAAGAGAGAGGAAAGAGAGGCCATGGGAAGAGAGAGGAAAGAGAGGGCGTGGGAAAAGATTGGAAAGAGAGGCCGTGGGAAAGAGAGAGGGAGAAGAAAAAAAGGAAAGAGAGAGGGAGAAGAAAAAACGGAAATAAAAGAAGAAGAAAAAAAATGTGAGAGAGGAGAGGGTTTTCTAGAAGAAGGAAAAAAGAAAAGAAGAGAAGAAGGAAAGAAGAAGAAAAGGAAGGAAGAGAGAGGAAAGGGAGAGAGACATGAAAAGAAGAAAAAAAAGAAGAAAAAAAAACATGAAAGAAGAAAGAGGAAGGAGAAAAGGAAAGAAGAGAAGAAGGAAAGAGAGAAAGGAAAGAGAGAAGGGATTTTCTAGAAGAAGAAGGAGAAAAAGGAAAGAAAGGAAAAGGAAAAAACGTAGAGAAGAAGGAGAAAGAGGAAGGAAGAGAAGAAAGGAAGGAAGAAGAAAAGGAAAGAAGAGATTTTCTAGAAAAAGGAAAGAGAGAAAGAAAAGAGAGAAGGGATTTTCTAGAAGAAGAAGGAGAAAAAGGAAAGAAAGGAAGAGAAAAAAAAACGTGGAAAAGAAAGAGAGAAAGGAAGGAAGAGAAGAAAGGAAAGAAGAAGAAAAGGAAAGAAGTGATTTTCTAGAAGAAGGAAAGAGAGAAAGGAAAGAGAGAAAGGATCTTCTAGAAGAGAGAGATGAGAGGATAAAAATGCCAAGAGAGAAGGGGATTAGAGCTTTTTCTAGAGAAGGAGAAAAAAACATGAATGAGAGAGAGGCTGTGAGGAGAGAAGAGAGAGAAGAAGAAAAAGAGAAAAGAGAAGAAGGAAAGAGAGAAAAAGAAGAGAGAAAGGAGTAGAGAAGAGGAGGATGAGGATTCATCTTTAAAAATCTTGATACGATCTCCAAAAATCCTACATCAAAGGTTTCGCTCCATTTGAGCACAAGGTTGGGTACCCTAAAACGAGTTTAGGGGTCTTTAGAATGCTTGAATGTCGATTTTGCTTGAAAAAACTTATTTTCATTAAATCTCGATCAGGAATGCTCTATTGCATGCATGTTGATATTAGGATGCTCATGTCTAGTATTTTTTATGTATGATGATTTGTTTAAACTATTCAGTGATGAAGATTTAAATGCTATATGATGATGTTTGATGTTTTTGACAAATTTTATCAAAGTGGATTTCTAATTTGAAATTTCTAGATTTAAGATCCAAATTTAGGACGTGCATCTCATGTGGTTTTTCTTAGATTTTGAAGTCTAAATTTTTATGGGATTCTCTCTTATATGTTAGAAGACTACCCTAAAAATTTCGTTCCATTTGGAATCGAGAATTTCTATCAAAAAAATTCTTCTTTGGCATTGCTGCCCTACTCAGATATAATGCAATCCCCTATCAGAAAGTCTCTAGAAAAGGGTCTTATGGCCATAATAAAAAAGAAACTTCATATGAATTTTTTGATATGGAAGTTTTCTAAAACATGGCACTGATTTTGTATTTTTTTGATTTTTTTATTGAATGGATATTGATTTTTAAGTGCATAGTGCTCTGATTTTGAATCTGTTAGGATATACTGATTTGCATGATTGAAAATGATCTTTTTTTACAAATAGAATGTTCTGTTTTCACTTGTTTTTCTTGATGAAATCTTTAGATCTGATAGTTATCTACATGGACATATATCTGGATTTAATTTTCATTAAGTATGAGATTTTATACGGAATTTATGGTGTAACTGCTCTAAAATCTGGAATAGACTTGACCAGTGCACATATCCGGTCTTGGGGCATTTGTTTGACCTATTTTTGCTCTCTGTTGGGATTCGACCCTTTTAGATGAAATATATAATTTCAAATCATCTTTCTATGAAAAAGAATAGAGCTTGATTTGAGTTACAGAAGACCTACTTATGGTTATTTTTGTGTAATGTGACAGAATCTAAAAGCAGTTCATAGCTTGTCCAATATTTGAAACTTTGTGTCATAATTTTGACATTTTTGAGCCATTAATCATTCCAAATGTCTTCATAAAAGTTACAATATTTTTAAAGAACTTATTGAACATATGTTTTTGATAATTTTGGATTTTTCAGAAAAGTTTCATTGAAGTCTCATTCACATGCAATTGATTGCTTGAGTGAATTCTATCATATTTGATTGCATACTTGCTATATTTAGAGTATCTACATACCATATTTGGATAAATGGCTATATTTAGAGCATTCATATGCTTTGTTTGGATTATACACATACCATGTTTGCCATATCCATGTGTTGCTATATTTGGTAGAATAAATAGATTTTTACCATATTTAGCAAAATCTTGATACTTATCATTTTAAGTCTTACTATGCTTAGAAAATATCATATAAGATCTTACCATTTTTTTTGGTTGATTCATACCATATTTGCATTCTATGTTTGTTATTTACCATATTGATATATAAATGCATACATTAATTTCTTACTATGTTAGGTCTTACCATGCTTAGAAAATAGCATATAAGATCTTACATTTTTGGATGATTCATGCCATATTTTGCATTCTATGTTTGGTGCTTGCCATTTTGTTGGTGCTTGCCATTTTGATATATAGATGCATATATTGATTTCTTTCCATATTAGGTCTTGCCATACTTAGATTAGCATATTAGATCTTCCCATATAGATTCTTGTCTTATTTGCAATACATGCTATATTAGGAGATTTTTAACAATCTTGCTATATGTGTATTTCTTACCATAAACATCATACATGCCATATTTAGATGAATATTTATTTTTGGTAATAATTTAATTTATGCAACACCCTAGTTGAACTGCCATGTATGCATACTTCTAGAAGATAATCTAGGCGTGGGTTTAGGCACCTACATTCTTGGGAAGGGTATAATGGAAAATAATAAAAATCATAAAAAAGAGAGAATGCTTTACCAAACCTTTCAAAATTAGAACTTAGGATGAAAAGGGAAGCTCAGGACGATTTCCACCTCTCAGTAAACCCTAAACCTAGAATAGGTTCACAATCCTAAACCTAGAATAGGTTCTCAATCATTAACCTAGAATAAGTTATTTCAACTAGGCCCGAACTATGCGGATTCTGATTCCTAGGTCAAACCCTAGGATATGTAGGCTATTTGGGAGAATCCCAAATTCGGATCTTCACCTTAGTCCACTCGGACTATCCGTAGATCCACTTGGATATCCACCCATCATTTTCGAACTACGCAGATTCTGATTCCTAGGGCAAACCCTAGGATACATAGGCTATTTGAGAGAAATCTAAATTTGGATCCACACCTTAATCCATTCGGACTATCCATAGATCCGCTAGGATATCCATCTACATTTCAACCTAAAT
>CM053269.1:22739546-23153899 GCA_028583415.1 Protea cynaroides
AACAGAAAAAGCATTCCGTTGTCTATAATGTAGATTTTAGACAACGGAAAAAGTCCCGTTGTCTATAATAAACATTCCACAACAAAAAAAAACACACCGTTGGCTATAATGTAGACAACGACAAAAGTCCCGTTGTCTATAATAAACATTCCACAACAGAAAAGACATTCCGTTGTCTATAATGTAGATTTTACACAAGGAAAACTTATATTCCGTGGTGTATAATAAACATTACACTACAGACTAAATTTTCCGTTGGGAAAAATCTTTTTTTTTTTTAAAATTACATTTCTCTACCACCCTGATAATATATCCCACTCCACTAATGGAGGAGTTAGAGGATAGCGCTGCATCCGCATTCGCTTCATCATAACATGATCGATCGGGAGATCCCTCAAGTTGGGTCATCAACCAACGTGTAAAATTGCATATAAAGAAGAAAACTCAATCAACAAAGTCAAATACATATATATTAAAAAAAGTTATACATATATAGAATCACAACTCACGGTTTTCCGTGATAGGGCTCACGAGGCAATGCCGAAAGTGGAGAAACAGATGGAAACAATAGAATCAAGAATCACCACAGGTTTGCGGGACCCGGAATCACCACCAAGACCCCAACTTTGGAATAAAAACCACAAGGATTTGGAATCACCATAGGGGAGAGAAATGAGACACCAAAAAAAAAAATCTTAATATTCCATTATCAAACCTTAGGAGAGGTGTAGCTCTTATATGCATTTATAAAACAGAAAAATAGACATAAAATAGAAGTTGAACTAACTTAAGCTTCCTACTTGACTCAAACACCGAAATAAATAAAGAAAATATAACCTCACAAAAAGGGGAATTCAGGCACGCCGGATTATAACCTCGAAAATATAACCTCACAATAAAGAAAAATATAACCTTACAAAATAAACTCCCAGCCACCCCACCCAAGTAGTCGGATTAGGTGCCTATCTAAATAGCTTGAAAAACCTCATATATCTCTCCCAGATTTCACAAAGTGTAGAGGTCTAGTGAAGGGCTTGCCCGGCATGCCTGCCCCAAACCCGACCACTTGATATTTCCGATATAGAGAAGCAAAACATTATCAAATGAACATAAAGAAAAAGTGGAGTCTTAACCTTTGCATTGGAAACGCCATCACCAATTTTGCTCCAACTTTGGCAATTCCACTTGCCTCGATCTTGACCCAACCTGTCCAATCAATGAACTTAAACAATGAAAAGAGGTGCAGTCCGCACGTTTATCTTGTCTTGAACATACTTTCAACAAAAGAATGTTTCCTCCTCAAAGAAGAGGGGAAATGTTAGATCATTTACACAAACAAATGAGAGAAAAGTTAACATGGTATCTCTTTCAACGAGAACTCATTAGACAATTCAACATCACCTACTTCATATGGAAAACAAAAACATTCATTTAGAGGAGTTTTATAAATCATATAGGGAGTTGGTAAGAGGCCCAGCTTTTTAAACGGAAATACCATAAGACATGAATAACAAGATTCATGGCAGCTCAACAAGAGAATGTCCCAAACCAAAGGAAGTTAAAACCATTTTTATTAGGAATCATTAACTTTGTTTTGTATAAAAACAGAGTTGAGACTGAATTAAGCTTCGATATATGTGCCTCGACTTGGAAGTGCCAAATGTTTTTAGGCCTTCCGTATGCTTCTAAAACCTGAACGAGAAAATAATGAAAATTTAAGACGATAGAAGCCCCTCAAGTGAGATTATGTTTTCCAACGGTGGAAACTTATGGCTTTCATTGCAGATTTGTAACATCATCCGCAGAAATATTAGGTGGTCATTGATTATGAACTGGTATTGGTTGTTAACTTGATGGGATCATGGAAGAAGCAGAAAACATTTCCTCCATGAAGTGATATTTTGTAACTTCGGGGAATTTTTCATATTGTTTTCAAGTGAACCTGTTTCTTTATTTTAGTCACAAAAAGATTCGGGTAATGATGATTCCTTTTAGACATTCTCATATTATGGGGGGTTTGCCACTTCAGATGTGCCTTCTATGATTTCTGTAATGGTGTGTTGTGGGTGAACCCGTAGAGTCGCTAACTAATTAGCTATAGGCATTATCCCGGAATTTCCCGTAGTAGATTATCATAACCTATTATTCTTAGCAAATGTGCTTGAGCAATGATAATTGGTTCGGCAATCTCTAACCCTGATTGTGGATTAGGGATGATTTATTTTGTCTTATCTTAAAACATGATTATGTGTGTAAGCCACTTTAGAGGTGTATCATCTGAAATTGCTCTAAAAACATAGTTGTGGAACCAGTGTAGGCATTAACTAGGATTAGACTCCAACTGGTCAAGAAATTCATTATGGGATTCACTTTTATCCAAGCAACTTCTGGTTACATGATTGTTTCCACCTAGTAGTGGCTGTTTTTAATTCATGAATGCCAGAGTACTAGAGTAGCGGCTATTATTTTGTTGTTGTGGTTTCTTTTTTCTATATTTGGGTGGGGAGGAAGTGTTTAGCAAAGAGCCCGCTTTAAAGCCATTGACCTAGGAAGTTCTAGAAATCATGGTCACCAATTACCAAGAATCTACATTCTCTAAAATCTCATATGAAAGACCACACTTAAATGTGATTCACATGGTATGTTTTGATTTTAGTCTTCACATCCTCACAGCTTGGTTAACTGAAGATTACTCCATAGCAAGGTTGTTACAAGCTGTTTTTCTCTAGAACCCACATGAATATTAATGGATAATTAGCTAGAGATAAGTTGTCGGGTTTATGAGGGATATCGAATTGGGTAATCGGTGGCCGGAAAATTAGATAGAGAGAAGGTGGATAGGTGTTTTGCACAAAGAGTATAGATGCAGGTTTAAAAGGGGCGATGGGTTTAAGGAAGTGGCAGCAGACAAAGTGGTGGCGGCAAATGATGGGTGATGGGTGTGAGATGGTGTCACAGTTTGGGTGAAGGTACAATGGGATTCAATGGCAATTGGTTGGGTTTTGATGGTGGCTGGACCAGGTTAGTGCAGCAGGTAAGAAAAATTAAACCAAAGGGGACTTACCTGGAACGTTGCAGGCAGGTTCTCCTGCTGCTCTCTTCTCTTCTTCTCGATTTCTCCTCTCCCACTCCCCGGTTTTCTTCTCTTTCAAAACCGACCAGCCTCCTTCTTCTCGGTCTTCCTCCCTCTTTTATTTCTGGTTTTCTTCTCCCTTCCTACATCTGTCCGCCTCCCTCTCTCTTTCCCCGATCTTCTTTTTTTTTTGTATATTTTTTTTTCCACTCGGTTCTCCCCTTCTCTTCTCGATTCTCCTCTTTCACCGCCCTCCTTCTTCTCGGTCTTCCCCCCTCTTTTATTTCTGTTTTTTTTTTCTTTTTTCTTTATTCTTTCTCTCCACTCACTCTCTCTCTCCATTCTCTCCCTATTCTCTCTCTTTCACCGCCCTCCTCTCTCTCTTCTCCTTTCGGTCTCTCCCTTCCCCTCTTTTCTGTTTTTTTTTCTTTTTCTTTATTCTTTCTCTCCACTCATTCTCTCTCTCGATTCTCTCTCCATTCTTTCTCAAATCTTCCTCCTTTTTATTATTTTTTTTCTTTTTTATCTTCTCCTCGATTCTCTCTCGATTCTCTCTTCAATCTTCCTCCTTTTTATTATTTTTTTTCTTTTTTATCTTCTCCTCGATTCTCTCTCGATTCTCTCTTCAATCTTCACCGCCCTCTCTCTTTTTTCATCTTTTTATTCTCGGATTCTCACCGCTCTCTCTCTCCCCGATCTTCTCCTCTTTGATTTTTTTTATTTTTTTCCTTTCTCTCCACCGCCCTCCTCTCTTTTTCCTTTCTCATCTTGGTTCCGATTCTCTCTTTTAGATCCTCCCTCTCGAATTTCCTTTCCAGTTGAACCGAATCTTCCACTCATATATATATATATATATATATATATATATATATATATATATATATATATATATATATATATATATATATATATATATATATATATATATATATATGCAATATCATAAAAGTCTTGCACATGGGTTAAACGAACTTGGTCCATGTAGGTATATCTATACTTCTTAAACTGAGCTGGGTTGGACTAAGAATGACTTGAATTAACTGGGTTGGGCCAAGACTGGCTTGGGTTGAGCTGAGTTGACTGGATTGACTGGAATTCACTGGGTTTTCTCTCTCTATCATTTCATGGGCCATTACCACTGTTATTTCGTACGGAATTTTTCGCTAGCCTCTATTCCAAATTTTCTATGTTCACTTTGTAGAACACTAAAAATGAGGAATATAGGAACTTGAATCACCTCATTTGAAAATAAAATGGTCAACTTATGAATTTTTGAAGTTTAAGCGGACCAATTATCGATAATTTAGCTGACCATTCTGCATGAGATCCTTCAGAGGCTTCTACCGGAAATATTTTATGTCCACTTTGTAGAGCACTAAAAATAGAACATAACGAGACTAGAATCACCTGATTTGGATATGGGATGATCAAAATATGAATTTTTTAATATTAAATGGCCATTTCCATATGTAATTTTGCATGGGACCCTTCGAAGACTTTTACCTGAGATTTTCCACGTCCACTTTGTAGGACATCACAAATGAAGAACAATGGCCTTAGAATCGTCTGAATCCGACGTAGAACGGAAAAGATATGAAGCTTTGAAGTTCTAACGATAATTTTGCATGAAAGCTTGCATGGGACCCACTGGTGACTTCTACCCGGGATTTTTTACGTCCACTTTGTAGAACATCATGAATGAAGAATAATGGCCTTGGAATCATCTGAATCCGATGTCGGATGATGAATATATGATGATTTAAAATTCAAACAATCCGACTTACGATAATTTGCATGAAGGCCCCAGGGATTATTTATAATAATTTCAGAAACCTCCCTTATATGTATCATCCGACTAAAATGGTCATATCTTCTTCATTTGATGTCAGAATCGAGCAATTCTGGTCTCATTTTGAAGATAATTCTATGACCTAGGCATCCATGCAAAATTATAACCCGTGACCTTGTTGTGGATTCATTGAAAGCTTCCTCAAATTCAGAGACCCATTGAAAACTTCCTCAAATTCACAGTCAAAAATCCAAACTTTCGATCATCTTTCTCCTTTTGTTGTTCACACGCCAGCAGGACTTTGTTTAGCTGGGATGGCAAAAATAAGGTGCTTACAGTTACAGTAGTCAAAAATTAAAACAGAGCACTGATATGTGTCTGATTAGTCCTATGGTCTCATGCTGTATCAACCTTACAGTCTACGATCGATACCCTACGGTTGCATATGGTGTGACCGTAGCTGCGACCATATGATTTCTAAAATCTTCCTGAATGCCTAAGGTTAATCTTCTGGTCATACTGGTCATGCTATGGTCGACCGTAGCTGCGACCTTGATATTTCTGGTCATAGTCTACATGAAATTCGAGTTCTTCCTGGGTCAATTCTTCTGTTCTTCAATGGGATTTATTCTAAGGTCATCCTATGGCCATCGTTAGTAATTTCTTATCAACCCTAATCATCAAATTCACTCCTCATGGTTTTCCTTGGGATTTTCTCAAGAAAATCACATAGATCTCAATAGGTGGAAATTACCTATCTTCCATAGAAGTCTTATTCCTTAGAGTTTACATCTCTAGAGATTTATTTCATACCTTGGCCTGTGATAGAGAGCCAATCCCTTCTTAGCTATTCTTCTCCTTAGCTTTTTCTTCTTCTCTTTCTCTTCCTTTTCTTCCTTCTCTTTCTCTATGGTTTTCTAATGTTCTAAAAGAATGAAAAAAGGCTGAGGGACGTCCTTTATATAGAGAAAAACTTTTCATATAGAGTCCTCTTTCAATTAGGAAAGCAATCCCTTAGTTTAGGAAAGTTTTCAAAACTCAGAGTCTGATCCTGGTTCTCACGGTCGATCATACGGTCGCATAAACTGTCGACCGTAGGGTCAAAATCATCGATCGTGGGGTTCTGGATTTGAGATTTTGGTTCCCTCCCTTATGGTCGACCATACCTACCCAGGCATGTGACCTTAGGTATGTTTGTGTTTTTAACTCGGTTTTCATACCTGGTTTGTGATCTATCTTCACACGCTCGGTCCACTTCGTCCAGGAATGATGGAAAGACCTGGCATGATACGGTTAGACCAAGTTAGTGGAGTGCAGGTCTTACATGTATTATGCCTGTCACTTGCCCATAACTCATCCCAAGCTTGTATTACACCAGCCACTTAAGGAGGTGATAATCTCACTAGTCGACTTGGCTGCCGATCCACACTACATCGGGTAAGGGGAGCATCACAACTATGCTCATATCACCTTTTATTAAACCCGCACCTTTACATAACCCCTTAATGGCTAGGGGTATAGTTATAGGGTGATTAACATACAACTAAACAAGTCCTCCTATTTAACCAAATTACTGGACCGTAACCTCGCCAAGCTTTCGACCCCATCCGATCCCCCACATTGGACATCATGACTTGGCTAAGTTGCATATGGTCAATGCAAAGCAACATCAGTAAGAAGTGATGCAAGCATCCCATACCATCCATCTTCCTCCTTACTGACTTAACCAGACATTACAAATCAAAACATAGGTTAGCCACTTTTGTGGAAAGATAACGAGTGTCCCATACCACTAGCCCTCCAATCCTTACCAGCACTACTGACCCCAAGCTCAAGGATGCATATGCTTGATCACACAGAATAGTTTATTGGATGACATGTTATCCCACAAAGTATGTTATAAATCGCATAGCATCACACCGCATAATAAAATATATCTAATTCTACCAAACAAGGTCTAAATCCCTTACCTGAGCAGCAAAGAAGCAAAAATATAAGAGTATGGCTTTGAGTAGTTCTCCTTGAGTTCTCTCGTACCTTAATAGCAATAAGTATTAATTCCATCGGGTTGCTGTTTGTCTCTATTTCCTACTCAAGCACAATCTAATGATTTAATTACATTTTTATGGTCTGGTATTGAGTTTAGAAGCATCCTATACTCGATCTTCATATGTTTCAAGCATTTACAAGGATGAACAGTAAACATCGATATTACCTAGCAAGGTTACAGACAAAACGAAAGAGAAAACCTATGCAAACATAAGATATCAAGGATATAAACCCATAGGAAGGTACAAAAAAATCCTAGAGAGCTTCTGACCAAATATGGTCAGTATCCGAGGTCATTTCACCGTGCAGCACGAGGCATCAATTGTAAGGTCTTCACTACAGGCATGAGGCCCATGCCATTAGCTGCACGTCAAAACATGGGCAAAATACTTCGGTCTTTCTTCGATGGTTTTCTAGAAGTTTTCTAGGCTTGAATATGGAGTTTGGCCCTAAAATTTCCATTTTAGCTTAGGTTATTGGCGTTGATTCCATTTCCCATTTTATCGATATTGCTGGATCTATTTTTAATACCTTGGATCCGATTCCAGCAATACCAGGAGGATTTTTCCTTGGGTTTTAATCCAAAAATAATCCATTCAAATGAATCTCTAAGGCCTAGGGTCTTAGATCCATCCATTAGCCATTTTAATCCATTCTCCATCATTTTTACGATCTAGGTTCTTCACTAATTCTAATCCAACTTTCCGTTTAGTCCTTAAATGTGTCTTAGTATTAGTAAAGAGAGACATTAGCCTGGAGAGTCATGACCAGAGGTCCTTCTATGGTTCATATCTGTTTATTTAACTCGAAGAGAACAAGAGGATAGGGAAATCGATACCAGTTATAGTTTCTAGTGTCAGTGCTGTCTAGCAGATGATTCCAATGGTGGTAGAGGTTCCTTGCCTCCTTTTCTCTTTCTCCTTCTCCCTTTCTTCTTCCTTCTTCTCCAGAACGTAGCAGAGCTCCCTTCTCTCCATCTCTCACATTTTTGTCTAAACATTGACTAAGGAGATGGAATACAGATTATTCCATACTCAATCCATGTTTGGAGTGGATTGGGTTCCCAATCATGGTAAGTTGGAGGATTCCCTCCTTCATACCATTTTCAAAAGAAAGAGTGAACCTAGACATCTTTCTCAAGGAGTCCAATTCGAAACCAGGCCTGATCGTGGGTCTAATTGAGTTGGTTTTCGACCGAACTTGGTTAAGCAGGTGTGGCACGTGTCCAACCGCACCTTAGTGGTGTCATGCCAGACCCATTATTTGAGTCTTGTTTGAGTATTTAAGTGTGAAGGATTTTGCTAGGTTACCTCCATAGGGTTTTATAGTCTTGTTTATGTTGGTTTGACTCGTTTGTCGTGGTAAGATCAGTTACAAAGCTAAAATTTTAAATTAGGACCAAAATTTTGGGTGTGGGTCTTACAACTCCACCCCCTTACAAAAATTTCATCCTCAAAATTTGACATACCTTCATCATTAAACAAATATGGATACTGCTCCCGCATATCATCTTCTTTCTCCCATTAAGCCTCTTCTTCATTATGGCTCTTCCATAACACCTTAACAAAAGCAATGCTTTTATTTCTGCATTCTCGTACCTTTTGGTCTATAATTCTTGAAGGTTCAACTTCAAAAGATAAATCCTGATTTAGTTATGGTGGTTCGACGGTCAACAAGTGTCCTGGATCGCTAATGTACTTTTTCAGCATAGACATGTGGAACATATTATGGACACCTAATAGTGCTGAAGGCAGTGCCAATTAGTAGGCCACAATTTCTCTCTTCCCTAGGATTTCATAGGGTCCAACATACCGAGGACTTATCTTTCCCTTCTTGCCAAATCTCTTGACCGCTTTGAAAGGAGAAACCTTTTAGAACACTTTATATCCGGCTTCGAATTTCAATTCTTTTCGTCTTATGCCAGCATAACTCTTCTATCGAGCTTGGGCAGCTTTAATGCTTGCTTGAATTAGATCCACCTTCTCACAGGTTTCTTAGACAATGTCGGGTCCTACTATTCTTCTTTTGCTAACTTTGTTCTAGTTCAATGAGGTTCTGCACTTCCTTCCATATAATGCTTCATATGGAGCCATACCAATTGTAGCTTGGTAGCTATTAGTATAAGCAAACTCCAGAAATGGTAAGTTTTCATCCCACTTGGTTTTAAAATCCAATGTGCATGCCCTGAGCATATCCTCTAATATTTGGATTGTCCTCTCTGATTAGCCATCAGTTTGCGGGTGATATGCTGTGTTGAATTTCAATTGAGTACCCATCGTACTCTGTAATCCTTTCCAGAAGCGTGAAGTGAATCGTGGATCTCAATCTAATACTATACTAGTCGGTACTCCATGCAACCAGGCAATATTGTCAATGTACAGTCTGGCTAAACGATCCATAGAGTATTGTGGACGAACAACAATAAACCTTGCGTTCTTTGTAAAATAATCAATGACTACCCAAACAGTGTCTACAGCTCGAGCCGTTAAAGGTAGACCAGTGATGAAGGACATCGTTATATGATCCCACTTCCATTCTAGGACTTGTAATAGTTGCAGCTTTCCTACAGGTCTTTGGTAGTCAGCCTTCACCTGTTGGAAGGTTAGGCATTTATAAACTAATTTGACCACATTGGCCTTTATTCCCTTCCACCAAAAATTTTGCTTTAGATCCTGGTACATCTACGTGCTGCCAAAATGCATGGTGTATGAAGTCGTATGTGTTTTTACCGTGATGGCTTCTTTAATGTTTTCATTACTTTCAGGAATGCATATCCTTTCCCAGAAGTAGAGCAATCCGTCGTCACTTATGGCAAAATCAAGGACTAGGTTACCTTCCTTCAATTCCATCATGATCTTCCACAAGTATGGATCCTTTGTTAGTGCTTCCTTTATTTGATCTGGAAGGGTTGGCGCAAAGCTCAGTGTGCTGAAAATTGCAGAGATGGATATGACCAACTCTTTAAGTAAAGTTTCTATGTTTACATCACCAGATGTGGTGGGAAGTTGAGTGGTTACCACATGTGCAGACATATATGTGTCACTTTCTTCCTCTTGCATTTCTTTTAACCTTGAGCCAACAACTTTTCTACTTAAGGCGTCGGCCACTACGTTAGCCTTTCCTGGGTGATACTAAATGTCTAGTTTGTAATCCTTCGGAAGTTCTAACTATCAACGTTGCCTCATGTTCAACTCTTTTTGGTTGAATAAATAGATCAAGCTCTTATGATCCGACATGATCTTGAAAACAACACCGAATAGGTAGTGCCTCCATATCTTTAATGCGAAGACTACTACTGCTAACTCTAGGTCTTCTCGTACTCTTTAAATTATCAAGCTGCATAGGCAATGACTTGATCATGCTGCATTAGGACACAGCCCAACCCTATGTTTGATGCACAAGTGTACATACAGTGTAACTGGTATTCCCATTAGGTACAGTCAGCACTGGGGCCATTAGAAGTTTCTCTTTCAAAGTCTAGAAACTTATTCTCACCTTTTCGACTTAGAAGGTATGTGCAAATTTCGAGGATGAAATTTTTAATAAGAGGGGGGAGTTGTAAGAGCCGTATTCAACTAACCAGTCTTACCACCTTGTACCAGGTCTACCTATCATGGTCGAGCCAAGTGGACCAAGTGCGTAAAGAAACCACAAGACCAGGTATGAAATTTAACTCAAAAATAGTCAAATATGAGTGTGTGGTCGCATGCCTAAATAGGTATGACCGACCCCACCTCAAAAGAGTCCAACCCATTACTTTTGGTCATGGGGTCGGATGTTTTAAAAACGTAGGGTCGACGGATTCTGCGACCCTACATCCCACCCTACGGAAACAGTCAGAAACCAAAATTAGGAAACCTTCCTAATTCGAAGGGGGGTCTTTTCTAAACTCATTGGGGCTTATCATGGAGGGTTTTCCTCTATAAATAGCAGTCCCTTAGCCTCTTTCATCCTTTTAGAACCTTAATTAAAAGTAAGAGAAAGAAAAGAAAAGGAAGAGAAGGAAAATTAAAGAAGAATACCAAGGAATAGGAAAGTTCAGAGAAAACTTTGAATCTCAGCAAACCTAAGGTATGAATCTAATTCCCTACATGAATTAAGAGCCTAGAATAGTTCATGAAGAAGATAAGATTAGGAGAAACCCAAATCATCCATCCATGGACAAATTCCAAGAGAATCAATGGAGGAAATCATTGTAGACAATAGATAGTATGTAAAAATTATAGTTTTGAGCCATAGAACAATCATAGGAAAGACTATGAAGATGCCATAGGATTCAAACATGAAGTAGTAGACTTAAGAGTGAAAGGTCGACTATAACACGTGTGGTCGCACGTAGGGTCGCATGATATTCGACCCCACGAGACCCACATGTTCGACCACATGCCCTCGGGAAGATTTCAGGGAGGGTGTGGTCGCACGTAGGGTCGAAGTATGTCCGACCCCACCTGCGACCCTACACTTTGTGGTCACAGAAACTAAGACCCCAGGTGCTACCCCACCTGCGACCCCTCAGCTTCTGTTAGTCTAAACTTAAGGGAATTAATTCTAATTAAAATCTATCAACATGATTAGGTTTTTGAGCCATTTAAAAGTGATTCATAAAGCTTGGACGAGGATCTACGATCAATCAAAGGTGAGAGAACAAGACCTAAACTAATTGGCTAATAATAAATTGTTGTTGTTATTGAGTTCGATGCCATAAATGATTTTATGTTTGTATGCGTGTAATGTGCATTTAACATGTCATCCAATATTCCTGTTATTATTGTTCATGCATATTTAAATTCATTTATTTATAACATGATGATGATGATGATGCTAAGAATAGACATGTGAATGTTTGTGTGTGGTTAGTGTACTTGATGCGATTGGGCATCAGGGGAAGTGTAATGCAATGTGGTCCTAAGCACTTTAGCTCTATCTCTACTCAAGTCTTGTCCGCTGACATCGTCGTATCGCCATTACCTTAGCAGAACTATTACGTCGTAGGGCATCAGGGGAGGTGGTTTCAGACCGTGTAGTCTCTGACTCTGCCGGGGGGCCTTAGCTCTATCTATATGGACGTATTGAGGGATGCTGGGGTGAGGCCTTGGATACACTGTTTGACATTAGGATTGGTTAGTTGCGAGCCCAGTTTGCAAGCCCTCGCTAATACGGACTTACATGTTGGTATGGGTAGGGCACTAGGGGAAGTGTGATGCGGTCCGGTCCTAAGCACTTTAGCTCTATCCCTATTCCATGGTAGGGTGGATGTGGATGAAAATGGTGTTTGATCCATTGGGTGGGCTTACACACCCGTGTATAGAGGTGCGGCGGCCACCAAACCTTTCTATTGCACATTGCAAACTTATGAACCAGACCTAAGATATGAATTGAATGCATGCATATGTTTGTTGCATGGTTTTGTTTGCTCACCCTTTCGACGTCGAATATTTTTTAGTTGATGATGTAGGTACCATAGTAGAAGACTATATGAATGCTCCAATGTATGGACATGCCGCGGCGATGGATGTAGAAGTTATGATGAAGTCGCATGATTCGTCGTGCGAGTGCAACTCATGCGTCTTCGATTAGATTTTACTTGAATTATTCAAACGATGTAATTGATTAAATTATTTTATTTTATGTCTTAGTCTTTTGAAGATAATTGGATAATTTATTTATGTTACCACTGTTAGATTCTCAGTTCATTAGTATAAAGACTTTCGCTATTGTTTATTTACTCTGGTTATGGTTGTGGATGTGTATGATTTAAGCAAACGAACACAGCCTATACGAGATCCTGGTTGAACCGTTGGTTTATTGATGGTTCATCACACCATTCTGGTTGGTGCAGAATTGGGGTGTGACATAACACCTCACTTGGCTAAGTGCCATGTCAGTAGAAACAGGGGTAGCAGATTTCTTTGCAGGAACTTAGGTGCGCCTTCTTCACAGTTGTGGTTCTGAATGGCTTCTTGGTATTGTGTTTGCTTGTGAAGGTATTCGCTTTCTTGGTACCTAAAGTTGTTGCTCTGTCTTTCCAACGTGCTTGGTACCCATCCCTTTGGCTGCCCTCTACCACCTTAGCTATTTGGACAACACTTGCATAGGTGGTATGACCTTGAGCCTTCACAATGGCTTGCACTCCTTCTCTAAGGCCATCAGCAAACCTCTTCACCTTCAATGCATCTATAAGCATGCTTGGAGTTGCAAAGTAATATAGCCTCTCAAAATCTCACTGATATTTGGTGATTGATTTTTGCACTTAACTAGACGTCAGATATTTTGCCTCCTTTTGATCTTTGTAACTCTGTGGGAAATAGTTACCAAAGAAGGCTTCCTTAAAGTTCTCCCATGAGATATTGCCATACCTGACCTCTAGGATAGGCCGAGTGGATTCTCACCAATTATCGGGCTCATCTTCAAACATGAAAGTGGCGCAAAGTATTTTCTACTCATTAGTGCATGACATCATTCTAAGAGTCTTCTCAATGGTATGCATCCATATGGTAGGATGCAAAGGATCATTTCTTACACCTATAAATTTTGGAGGCTTCATTTTCTTGAAAGCTTCCACTATTCTTGTCATTGGTGTTAGGGTAGGTGGCAATGCTATCGGAGGAGTGATGAGCGATATTTGCTAGCACTGGTGGTGCTTGTGGATGCACTTGTGCTGCAACATTGAGTACTGGTGTAGGCATTTGATTAACAGGAGGCGGCACTGGTACTAGAGCAGGTGCTGGTGCTACTATTGGAACTGTCAAAATTGGTATACCCAGAGGAGTTGTTTCTCCATGAAGTACCACTAATAGTCCAGTCATTAGCTACTATTGCTGGATACTGATATCACGGGCAAAGTTCCCCAAAATAGAAATAACGTCTATTTCTATTAGCACCGGTGGTGGTGGTAGTTGTGCTATAGGTTATGGTTCATGGTGTATCTTAGGCGGAAGTATCGGTTCCTGTGTTATCCCCTCTTATGGGGCATTACTTTCTGTAGTGTTGGATTCCCGTCGCTTGTGCCTTGTACTAGGAGCCATGATTAGAAACTTTGCTCAGACCTGAAAATTTTGAAATGGTCAGTCGACTCATGGTTATGAATGTTTAAAATTTACATCATGCAATGCAATTTATCATGTTTAAAGCTCAATTTACAGTTTCAACACATTACTGACAAACCAAATGATCAAACATTCAACACGGAGCAAAACAAACTAACAAAAGAGGGTGCGGCATGTGATCGACCGCACCCATAATCAAGTGAGGGATGTGCGGCATGTGACCGTCCATACATCATTGTCTGGATTTAAATCAAGGCGTGACTTATTTTTTCTCATTTTACATTGGTGCGGAGCTACTGTGCGGTAAGAGGAAAGTGCACAGCCCCAAAATTGATCCTTGAGGATTTCCTTGGTGTTTTCTTGCTTTCATCCATCTTGCTATCATCTCTACACCTTGCTATGGTGAGTTTTCCATACTGATTTTTGCTTTTGAGTAACCTATGTTAGGTTTTTGTCGATTTCTCTTTGTTTTCCCCATGTAATGGCTAAAAACAATGGGGCTTTACTATATCAACATGTTAAAGAGTGTTTGCTATGCTTTCTTCTCTAATTCAACATGGTTTCATCGATTTATAGAGTTTCCCATAACCAAAATCGGGATTATCCTCACTTTTCTCTCAAAATCGATTTTAGTTGTGGTTGGATCCATTTTTTCCCATCCTATTGATGCTTCAAAACACTCTTTGAGATCTGTAACATTGATTAGAGTTTATTGGAAAACCTTTAACAAACTGTTTGGGGTCATATGCATGTCATTCCCATTTCGGTTGTTGCCCAAAACTGAGTTTGTCACTTGAGATGTGTTTTAGCACCTTGTATCACTACTTGGATCTCTTTGGCATATCAATTGGTTTATTGTTACCAATTATTCACCTACTAATGATCATTCTTACTCTTTTTGTATAGGTCTCCATTTTTTAAACACCTATTTCATCCACTATGGTTGCTCGGGATATCCCAGGGTCATCTGGTGCTGAGTTTTCTACTGCGGGGGCAAAGAGACAACAAGGACATCTACCACCTACCTATGATCCTTTCCATTTCAGATTCGCAGAGGCAGCTGTAACTTGGCCTGCCTTTGAGCACAAATCGGTAGAGCCAGGCCGATTGGTTTTGTTGGATGAGTTGGATAGATTCGATGTTCATTGGGTCTTTTCTGACATGGGCTGGTTGCTAGTAATGAGCTATAGTCTATCGACAAAGATTAATATGGTTCATCTGTTCTATTATAATTTATAGGTAGACAAAGGTACGGATGAGGCTACAGATGGTGCCGCACTACAAATTTTCAATCGAGTCAGGGGCCATGACATTATTATTACCGTTGCTAGCTTGGCCCAAAGGTTAGGGATTTCTGCTGAGGGAGAGATGGTGTACGTGGAGCCAAAACTACCAGTGGTCGATGAGTAGGAGCTCACAGAGATTCGAGAGCAGAGATGCTAAGTACAGAGTTAGACAAGAACAACTGTCGTCCAGTTCTTAGGGTGTATAATCGCATCACGCAGCTAACATAGTGCCTAAGACTAGACACAGGGATGCGATAATGCATTTATGTGAGTTTGTGGCATACTGCATCATCGTTTGACTACAGATTTGTCTTCCCTACTTGATCATGAGGACTATGATCCATTCGGTCTTGTATGCTTGGATAGGTAGTCTTCCTTACGATTGGTTGCTCACTAATTTATGCTTTAAGTTAGGGTTTAACCTATCTCTTGAGCTGGAGGAGGAGTTAGGTATTCACACTCCCTTTGGATGGGATTCGCTGCACAAGCTCCAGCTTCAGGATGTGGTTCTTAGTGATGAGGAGTTAGAGCAACGTCCTTCACCTCGTTCGATACAGAGGTGATGGTCAGTCAGGAGGGTTCGACGTAGGGTGGCCATATCTTCTTCTTCTTTGAGAGTGAGCATACAGTTCCCAGTGGTAGTAGGGAGTCATATCCTATGCACGTGGATTCTAATGAGGAGGTTCCATCTGTGCCAGTGGCAGAGGATGCGGCCGATTCTACTGATGAGTGAGAGAGTTCATCACATGTTGTAGGTGGTGATGAGGTACTAGCAGCAGTGGCTCCTTAAACTGTGGTTGTTGAGTTAGTAGATCTGCAAGAGTTGTTAGGAGATGTTCACTCCTTTTGCTCCTTAGCGACAACCTTGGATGATCAGTGACGAGCACATTAGACCAGACTAGATGCGCACAAGAGACGTATGCTTTAGAAACTCTCTAGTTTGGAGCAATAGTGTCTGGGCTTAAACGAGGCTTCATCCAGTTCTAAATACACTGGACGCTATCAGGCAAGAGGTCACTTCCACACAAATTACGCTGGATACTACGGGTATTGTTGTGCCTATTCCTGACGATGTATTGACTAAGCAAGTACCCAGACATGAGTGCACTCGCCAACATGGCTTTGATCAGTGGCAAGGGTTCAGGCCACCTATTCTGCAGACAGTCCTAATCACCCAGATGATCACAATTCTCAACATGCGGATTCATAGACCAGTTCATAGATTACGAGTCTGCATGTTTATTTTGTTTATATTTCTATTATGGCTCAACGGATACATTTTATACATTTTGTATGATATTGATGGGTGAGGATCTAGTTTGTAGATACCGACCCATCGTTAGTACATTATTCTATCTGTTGGTACAATGGATGTTTTATCTCTGTTTTTATGTGTATGGATGCCTTAAGCTTTTGTTTGTTATTATATTATGTTATTCTATTTCTTATGGCTTATTCATGGTTCTTATCCCCATATAGTATGTGATTTATACTTCCTAATTCAGATTACGATATTTGTGGTGTGTATGTATAATATGGCTTAATAGTAGATGTGGCACATTTGTGCTCTGATACCAACTTCTATCACACCCCATTCTCGACGTATCAATATTATAGAATGGACGAGATCTCCACATCCTATTAGGGCATTCGAAATCTCCTTCCAGGATCACAAAATGTTGTACAACAACTAATAAACCTCATTATCACAAAGAAAGATATTAATAAATCCACACCACCAGATTAAAGAAATTACAGGTCAAGAGTAAAATGAAAGTCTAAATAAACATAACCATAAAAGTTGAATAATCAAATGATAATTTATAAGTAATTCTCAAACCATTATAAATAATAATTAAATAAAATAATTAAATCCATTAATCCAAATGTTCTTATGGGCAATACACTCCCAATTCCAAATAAAATGAATTCAAATAAGAAGTTTATCAATTTATTCATTATGCCTATCCATAGATACAATCGTCACACTCACATGATTTGTCATGGGCATCATCTTCACTAGCATCCCTGACATCGAATTCTATCTCCATCGAAACTACATCTAAAAGAGTTTGTGTATACAAGATAAGCTCAACCACCGAGCTTAGCAAGGAAATCAAACGTATACAAACAAATGCATGAATTATCAACTATGGTCTAGTATATAACTATAAGTGCTAGCTTAAGACAACCCATACATGGAGTCTTTGACTATACGGATCTTCTCCCATTAGAATGATTACCATCTCACTTAGTGTACAGTAACATCCCCCAAATATGGGTCTGTTGTTATGGAACAAGCTCGTATTAAGCCGACTACATGCCCACAACTCATCCCAAGCCTGTATTACTCCAGTCACTTGAAGAGGTGATAATCCAACTAGTTTACTCACCCGCCTATCCATACTTCATTGGGTATGGGGTACATAGCCGCAATGTTCATATCACCCTTTATTGAATCCATGCCATTACATGACCCCCTAAGGGCTAGGGGTACATTTATAGGATGATTAACATACAACTAACAAAGTCCTCCTATTTAACAAAATTACTGGACCATAACATCGCCAAGCTTCCGACCCAGTCTGAGCCCCCACATAGGACATCGTGACTTGGCTAAGTTACATATGGTCAATGCAAAGCAACGTCAGTAAGAAGTGGTGCAAGCATCTCATACCACCCACCTTCCTCCTTACTGACTTAACCTGACATTACGAATCAAAACATAGGTCAGTTGTGAAAAGGTAGCAAGTGTCCCATACTACTCTTCCTCCAATCCTTACTGGTACTGCTAACCCCAAGCACAAGGATGCATATGCATGATCACACAGAACAGTTTATTGGATGTCATGTTATTACACAAAGCATGTTATCCATCAGATAGCATTATACTGCATAATCAAATATATCTAATTCTACCAAACAAGGTCTAATTTCCTTACATGAGATGGTAAGCAGCAAAGATATTAAGGAGTATGGCTTCGAGTAGTTCTCCTAGAGTTCTTCCGTACCTTAATTGCAATAAAAGTAATAGTATTAATTCCATCGGGTCATTATTTGTCTCTATTTCCTACTCAAGTGCACTCTAATGATTTAATTACATTTCTAGGGTCTGGTATTGAGTTTAGAAGCATCCTATACTCGATGTTCATTTGTTTTAAGCATTTACAAGGGTGAACAGAAAACATCGATATTACCTAGCATAGGTAACAAACAAAAAGAAAGAAATAACCTATGCAAACGTAAGATCTCAGGGATATAAACCCATAGGTAGGTTTATAAAATCCCAGAGAGCTACTAACCAAATATGGTCATTACCTGAGATCATTTCACTGTATGGCACGAGGCATCGACAGCACGGTCTTGCCCACAGGCATGGGGCACGTGCCATCGACTGTACGTCGAAACATGGCCAAAATACTTCGGTCTTTCTCCAGTGGTTTTTTTAAAATTTTTCTAGGCCTGAAAAAGGAGTTTGGCCCTAAAATTCCCATTCTAGCTTAGGTTATTTGCATTGATTTCATTTTCCATTTTACCAATATTGTTGGATCTAGTTTTAATACCTTGGATCCGATTCCAGCAATACCCGGAGGGATTTTCCTTGAGTTTTAATCCAAAAATAATCCATTTGAATGAATATCCAAGGCCTAGGGTCTTAGATCCATTTATTAGCCATTTTAATCCATTCTCCATCATTCTTAGGATCTAGTTTCTTTACTAATTATAATCTAACTTTTCGTTTAGTCCTTGAATGTGTCTCAGTATTAGTAAAGAGAGCATTAGCCTGGAGAATCATGACCAGAGGTCCTTTTATGGTTTATATCCATTTATTTAACTCAAAGAGAACAAGAGAATAGGAAAATCGATACCAGTTATAGTTTTGGGTGTCAGTGCTGTCTAGCAGATGATTCCAATGGTGGTAGAGGTTCCTTGCCTCCTTCTTTCTTTCTCCTTTGCCCTTTCTTCTGCCTTTCTCTCTAGAATGTGGCAGAGGTCCCTTCTCTCTCCCTCTCTCACATTTTTATCTAAACACTTACTAAGGAGATGAAATATGAATTATTCCATACTCAATCCACATTTGGAGTAGATTGGGTTTCCAATCATGGTAAGTTAAAGGATTTCCTCCTTTTAACCAATTTCAAAAGAAAGAGTGAAACTCGATACCTTTCTCAAGGAGTCCAATTCGAGACTAGGCCTGACCGTGGTGTCGGCACTAGGGTGGAGCACGTGTCCTACTGCACCTTAGTGGTGTTGTGCCAGACCCCTTATTTAAGTTCTGTTTAAGTATTTAAGTGTGAAGGATTTTGCTAGGTTACCTCCATTAGGTTTCATAGGTCTGGTTTACATTGGTTTGACTCATTCGTCATGGTAAGATTTGTTATAAGGTGAAAATTTTAAATTAGGACTGAAATTTTGGGTGCAGATGTAAGACCCGTACGCCACGAACCCGGTCTAACCGTACATTTCGTATCGTGACCAGTCTACATATCATGGTCGAGCCAAGTGGACCAAGTGCATGAAGAAATGCAAGACCCAATATGAAATTTAACTCAAAAATAGTCAAAATGAGGGTAGGGTCTCATGCCTAAACAAGTAGGGTCGATCCCACCTCAACAGAAGTCCAACCCATGACTTTTTGGTTGTGGGGTCGCATGGGTCTCGGATTATGCGACCCTACATCCGACCCTACCTACGACCCTACACCCTAGGGTGTCACATTTTAAAAAATGTAGGGTCTCAGTACATCTGACCCTAGGTCCGACCCTTGGAAAACAGCATGAACTGGAAATTAGGAACTTTCCTAATTCCAAGGGGTTCTTTCCTAAACTCAATGGGACTTGTTTTTGGAGAGTTTTCCTCTATAAATAGGACATCCCTTAGCCTCTTTCACTCCTTTAAAACCCTAATTGAAAGTGAGAGCAAGATAAAGAGAAGGAAGAGAAGAAGAGAAGGAAACTTGAAAAAAGAGAAGGAAGAGAAAAAGAGAAGGAAACTTGAAGAAGAAGACTAAGGAAGAGGAGGAAGCTCAGAGAAACCTCTGAATAAAGGTATGAACTTAATTCCTTACCTGAATAAGAGATTCTAGAATAGTTATGAAGAACATAGGATTAGGAGAAACCCAAATCATCCATCCATGGACAAGTTTCAAGAGATTCCATGGAGGAAATCATTATGGACTATGAATAGTGTATAACTCGTAGTTTTGAGCCATAGAACAATCATAGAATGGACCATGAAAGTAAGTCAAAGGATCCAAACATGAAAAAATATACTTTAGAATGAAAGGTCGACTCAGAATACGTGTGGTCGCACGTAGGGTCGAATGATATCCGACCCTACAAGACCATAGGAATAACCCCATGCCCTCGAAAGTTCCAGGGAGGGTGTGGTCGCACATAGGATCGATTGGTATCCGACCCCACGTCCGACCCTACCCCTAGGGTGGCAGAAACTACTACCCTAGGTGCGACCCTACCCTGTGACCCTACCCTGCGACCCTATGATTTCAGCTAGTCTAAATTGTTGGAATTAATTCTAATTAAAATCTATCAACTTGTTAGGTCTTTCTAGTGATTTTAAAGGTGATTCATAAAGCTTGAATGAGGATCTACTAGCAACCAAAGGTGAGGGAACAAGACCTAAACTAATTGGTTAATAATAAACTATTTTATTTATTGAGTCCAATGCCATGAATGATTCTATGCTTGTTTGCGTGTAATGTGCATTTAACATGTCATCCAATATTCCTGCTATTATTGTTCATGCATATTTAATTTCGTTTATTTATAACATGATGATGATGGTGATGTTAGGAATAGGCATGTGAATATTTGTGTGTGGTTAGTGTACTTAATGCGAGTGGGGCATCAGGAGGAGGACGTGACACTGTGGTTCATCCTGGTCACCAAACTCTAGCTCTATCTCTACTCAAGTCTAGTCCACTGACATCGTCGTATCGCCATTACCTTAGCAGAGCTATTACGTCGTAGGGCATTAGGGGAGGTGGTCTCGGACCGTGTAGTCTCTGACTCTGCTGGGGGGCCTTAGCTCTATCTCTATGGATGTATTGAGGGATGCTGGGGTGAGGCCTTGAATACACTGTTTGACATTAGGATTGGTTAGTTGCGAGCTCAGTTTGCAAGCCCTCGCCAATAGGGGCTTATGTGTTGGTATGGGTGCATGTGGTACAGCAATGCCAATATTCATTGGGTACACTATTTCCATGGTGGGTGCATTTGGGACGGCAATGCCAATATTCATTGGGTGGCTTCACACACTCGTGTATAGAGGTGAGGCGGCCTCTGAACCTTTCTATAACACATTGCAAACTTATGAACCAGACCAAAGATATGAATTGAATGCATCCATATGTTTGTTACATTGTTTTGTTTACTCACTGAGCTCAAGTTGGAGAGCTGACCCTCGCGCATGCAATTATTTTTAGTTTCTGATGTTGTAGGTATTACAGTTGAAGATTATGCCAACACGCCAACATATGAACAGGTGGCGGCTATGATAAGCAAGCTGTGAAGGACTATTGTGATACGTTAAGCGAGCGTTTCAACTATGGATACACTTAGTGTTGATTTCCGTATTTGGATATTGTAATATGTATTAAATTATGTTTTGGTTACTTGGAGATAAATAGAATATTAATTATTTTTCATGACTAGACCTTAGTTCATTATCTGTAAGACTTTCGCTATTTACTTTATTACCTCTGATTAATGTGGAATGTGTTTTGGTTTAACAAAGTGGGGATAGCTTATACGAGATCCTGATTGAACCATTGGTTTATTGAAGGTTCATCACACCATTCTGGTTGGTGCAGAATTGGGGTGTAATAACTTGGTATCAGAGCTCTCAGGCCTTCCCCATGAAACCTGAATACTTCCACTAGAGTCCATGAATTGAGTTTGGATAAATTAAAAGCTTTATTACAAACACACCATAAGCACCTGTATTGGTTGAGATAGAACTTAAACAAGACAATAATGTAAATATTAAAGGTGAAACCATATATATACACAAACAGAAAGAGAGAATTCAAAACTTATCCTGATAAACGAATAATATAGAGTATGATCTATAGGTCGTGCAGTTATCTAAGTATACAAAGGATATATTACAGTAGCCGAAACATTGGAATACATAGTTGATACTCACAAGATGTGAAACTCGATGTATTTGGGAAAGAATGAAAATGGCTAGTAATGCCTAACTCCCTGCAATGGTAAAGTGAAAGATCTCAGGCTGAATGTAACAGAGATAGGAGAACAATGGCCATACACTAAGAATAAAATAAGATAAAGCTATACTCTTGGGTGACGTGGATACTTAGAGTGAGATCCACCATACGCTGATCCATTGCCCACTGAGCATTAAGAAGATGTTGCAACTTGACGCCCCCACTATCTGGGTCGAGAATGGGTAGTGAAAACTCCTCTGAGCAGATGCTAAATAATGATAATCAGATTGGAGCAAATCAAAGGAGGTGAACAACCAGGCCACTCCAGCCAATCTACCTGGACTACCCAAGTTGCCAATGTTACAGCAACACCTCTGAGTCAGGCCTTGTACAATATTAATTGGTATTAACACTGTACCTCAGCATATGTGACCTATAACATAGTGCCTACCATACAGAAAGTCCCAGTAACGCAAACCCCAGTGCAGAAGCCTGGTGCAAAATAAACAGTGTATCAAGGTGGTTACCCTTATCAGCCACGATGTATGGGATAGCTGCATCATGACAAAATGATCCAACCAAGGATTGAGGAATATTTTCTGAAGACGAAGCCTTAAACGTTTTTAGCAAAGGATCAAATATATTGTAGTCATATAACTAGATAGGTTATATAAGATGCGGTGCATTATTGATTTACTCTTATGATTATAGAGGATGCACATACCTGATTTTAAATTTTAGTGTCTTGACAGGATACCTTCTTGATTCAACCTGTCAATTGGAGTTATAGATGTTATTTTCTTAGATATAGTCCTGATTATACCAATCTAAGTTACTCTCATGATCGACAACATGAACAGAGATATGAGCTAAAAGAACAGTAAATGTTTAATCATGTTGAGCGTACATTTTTTCGATTATACCTGATTTATTGATGTACCAAATCTTTCTCCAGATTTATTCCGATAGTCCCTCGACCAATGGCATTATATACTCGATAGAACCTGTAACCATGAGGTTAAGAACTATAAAACCTCTATTTCTATGTATTTAGACCACCGTATAGCTTAACGACCTTTTGATGCCGGTTGGATTACCATAGATTTACTCCTGATCTTTTAAACCTAAGTTCACTAAATAAAACAAGTGTTCGTCATTATACTAAATTGAAAGAAGGAAATGAATTGCTTTTGGATAAACATTCTGATTCTTACATTTCTTGACATCCATTGATAAGATGTTTAGTGAATAAGGAATTATGGAAAGTAAGATGATTAAATTCAGATTAGAATCTATAACCAAGGAACCTCAGATGAAGAAACGGAGGATCTGTTTCGAGATTGCTGAATAGATGGATATGGTCATAAAAGAGTGCATGAGCAAAAGTGAAAACTATCAAGAGTAACTAGGAAAGAGTAGATAGCACTCAAGTAAAGTTAAAGATGGCTATATTAGTATGAATTTTGACAAGACAGAAGATTCCTAAAGATAAATCTAAGAGTGGATACAAGGATAAAGTCAAAAATCATGGCATTGATAGTATTCAGATTAGTACAAGTAGTACTGAGTTATGCCCAATGTTAAATGAGATTTTGAGCATATACCTTAATACTTAGACTTGGGATATGTAATGAGTAAATAGTCAGAAGATGCTTTTTGAGATATATGATACAATGATAAAGAAGGTGTAAGCTAATGAGTTTTTTTTAGGATATATGAGATTTTAAGCAATAGTCTTTGAAAAACTAAGAGATGAAGGAACTAGACAAGCTCTTAAGACTGTTATACTAGATTTGCTAGTTGAAACCCTTTTGGACTAGATGTTGTGTTAGATGAGTGTTATGAATAATGTCTGAATCATAGGGATGGATAGAATTTGAATGCAACCTAATTCGACTTGAGATAACAGACTTTGACGTCATCTTGGGAATAGACTGGTTGTCTCAAGACTCTACAAAGTTGTTTTGTGCATAGAAGAGGTTATCATCAAGAATAAAGATGGAATATAATTTAGTATTATTGGAAGTATGTTGCCTAAGAAGTGAAAGCTGATCCTCTCTATGCTAAAGGCGAAGAGATGCTTTGAAGAGAAAGAAGTTGGATATATGGTATCTGTGGTATACGTTTCCAAAGAACCACCACAGATGGAAGATATTGATGTGATGTATAAATTTCCTGATGTGTTTCCAAGAGACTTACCTGGGTTACCATCTGATCATACGACTGAGTTCATCATCGACTTGTTACCAAGGACAATACTTGTGTCAAAGGCACCTATGGAGTAGTTCCTATGTAGTTGAAGGGATTGAGACTCAACTATGGGAGTTATTAGACAAGGGTTCTAATTGGCTAAGTATTGCATCACGGGGAGCGCCAATTCATGAAGAAGAAGGATGGTAGTGTCAGATTATGTATAGACTACCAGGGACTAAACAAGCTCACGATTCAAGAATCGATATCTACTACCTCAGATCGATGACTTGTTAAAACAGTTGCAAGGAGCAAAGGTATTTTCTAAGATTGATCTTAGGTCAGGATATCATCAGCTGAAGAATTTAGACAGTGATATTTTGAAGATAGTTTTTAGAATCGAGATTGGACATTATGAGTTCCCGATTATGACTATTGGATTAACCAATGCCCTTACATCTTTTATGGAGCTGATGAACTGGGTGTTTCATGACATGTTGGGCACGTTGGTCATAGTTTTCATAGATGATATTTTGGTTTATTCCAAGAATGAAGTAACTCACACAAGGGATCTTAGAACAGCTTCAAAACAGCTGAGAAGGGAAAAGCTTTATGCCAAGTCCAAGAAATATGAGACTTGAATAAATGAAGTGATCTTCTTAGATCACATAACATCATAAAAAGGGATTAAAGTGGACCATATTAAGATAGAAATAATCATATGGTGAGAAACACCTAAGGAATATTGCGAAGATCAGAAATTTCTTGGGTTTAGCTGGTAATTACAGATGATTTGTAAAAGACCACTCTAAGATCACAAAATCTCTTACCAAGCTAACCAGGAAGGGAGAGGAGTTTAATTGGACTGACAAGTGTGAAGAATGTTTCCAAACTCTAAAAACAAGGTTGATATCAGCTTCCATCTTGATCGTTCCGGTACTAGGGAAACCTTTTACCCTATACATCAAAGCTTTCGGATTGGATCTAGGATGTGGGTTGATTCAAGGTAAATAAGTGATTGCATATGCTTCAAGAAAATTGAAAAAGCATTAAAAGAATTACCCTACTCATGACTTGGAATTATCGATGATGAATTATGCAATCAAGACTTGGAGACATTATCTATACAGAGAAGAATTTAGATTAAATGGGAACACAAGAGTTTTATTTATCTCTTCACCAGAAAGAGTTGAACATGAGGATAAAATAGCTGAAATTGCCCAAGGATTAAGACTGTGATATTGAGTGTCACCCGAGCAAGGCTAATGTAGTAGCTAAGGCCTTAAAGAAAAAGAGAATTATGAAGTCCAAGGCAGGACCCATTCATATTTGAAAGAAGAGTAACATATAATAGAAACTCGTGATGATCCAATTGAGCGAGAATTTATGGATGAACTTATGGAGCAATAGTTCCTCGCTTGTGTTCACAACATTAAAGATCATCTCTGAATTGATAGATGAAGTAAAAGTAATAATTTTGTTAGATCTATATCCAAGAGCGGGGTAAGAAGATTTAGAGAAGGAAAAACCTAACCCTGACTTACTTGGATGCAGAGACGGTACTCAGATACAGAGGTAGATTCTGAATACCTAAAGGTAAAAACTCTGATATCATGAAGAGGATAATGATAAGAGCCCATTGTACTCAATATTCAGGACATCCCGAAGTATCAATATATATCATGACCTGAAGAGATTGTACTGGTAAAGAGGAATGATAACAATGTGGCTTCGTGCGTGTTCCAGTGTTTGAATTATCAGCAAGTAAAGGCTGAAAGACAAAGACCAACATGGCTTACTACAATAACCATCAGAGCCAGTCTGAAAATGAAACTGCTTTACAATGAACTATGACATTGATTGCCACTGACTCCCAGATCGATTGACGCATTTTGGGTGATTATTGATCACCTTAGGAAGATAACTCATTCCATTGCTATATGACCTCGGTATGCTTTGGAGTGGCTAACTAAGCTATATGTGGATTGAATTTTCTACCAAGCTACTATGTAGATGTCACCTATAAAGCATGGTACGGTAGAAATGTCAAATTCTTTTGTTTTGAAATAAAGTTGGTGAATAAGGAATTGTAAGACCTGAGTCAGTTGAAGAAACCTGTCGAGTAGCAGACAAGATCAAAGAAAAGGGCCAAGATAGTTCAAGTTTCTCAGAAGAGATACCAAGACCTTGAGTTCGCATAAGTGAAAAAGTGTTCTTGAAGGTATCACTTACGTATGGTTTGAAGCAGTTTAGCAAGAAGGGAAAGTGGTATCCTATATATGTGTTGGACCTTATAAATTTTGGAGAGATGTAGAAAAATTGCATATCAATTAGCGTTACCACTGTCCGTGTCTAGTGTGCATGACATATTTCACGTGTCTCTATTGAAGAAGTACATTAGAGATCCATATCAAAGGTATTGACCACTGATCCACTAGAGTAGATAGAAGATTTAACTATTGAAGTGGTACCAGCCTAGTTCACTAGTTGGAAGGTACAACATCTCAAAAACTGGGATAATTATTATATGAAGATAATCTGGCGAAAACAAGACGTGGAGAAGATTGCATGGAAAAAGAAGATGCAATGCGGAAACAAAATTCCCACCTATTGACTCTGAAGTAAATTCAAATTTTGAGGATAAAATTTATTTTAAGGAGGGGGAAGTTGTAAGATCCATACGTTCAACTTTTGAGGACGAAATTTCTTTTAAGGGTGGAGGAATTGTAAGATCCACACGCCACGAACCCGGTCTAACCATACATTTCGTGTCGTGACCAGTCTACATATCATAGTCGAGCTAAGTGGACCAAGTACATGAAGAAACCCAAGACCCAATATAAAATTTAACTCAAAAACAGTCAAAATGAGGGTAGGGTCTCATGCTTAAACAAGTAGGGTCGACCCCACCTCAACAGAAGTCCAACCCATGATTTTTTGGTCGTGGGGTCGCATGGGTCTCGGATTACGCGACCCTACATCGGACCCGACCTGCGACCCTACACCTTAGGGTCTCACGTTTTAAAAAATGTAGGGTCTCAGTACATCCGACCCTAGGTCCGACCCTAGGAAAACAACACGAACCGGAAATTAGGAAACTTTCCTAATTCCAAGGGGTTCTTTCCTAAACTCAATGGGACTTGTTTTGGAGGGTTTTCTTCTATAAATAGAACGTCCCTTAGCCTCTTTCACTCCTTTAAAACCCTAATTGAAAGTGACAGCAAGATAAAGAGAAAGAAGAGAAGAAGAGAAGGAAACTTGAAGAAAGAGAAGGAAAGAGAAGAAGAGAAGGAAACTTGAAGAAGAAGACTAAGGAAGAGGAGGAAGCTCAGAGAAACCTCTGAATAAAGGTATGAACCTAATTCCTTACCTGAATAAGAGATTCTAGAATAGTTATGAAGAACATAGGATTAGGAGAAACCCAAATCATCCATCCATGGACAAGTTTCAAGAGATTCCATGGAGGAAATCATTATGGACTATGAATAGTATATAACTCGTAGTTTTGAGCCATAGAACAATCGTAGAATGGACCATGAAAGTAAGCCAAAGGATCCAAACATGAAAGAATAGACTTTAGAATGAAAGGTCGACTCAGAATACGTGTGGTCGCACGTAGGGTCGAATGATATCCGACCCTACAAGACCACAGGATCGACCCCATGCCCTTAGGAAGTTCCAGGGAGGGTGTGATCACACATAGGGTCGATTAGAATCCGACCCCACGTTCGACCCTACCTTTAGGGTCGCAGAAACTGCTACCCTAGGTGCGACCCTACCCTGCGACCCTTTGATTTCAGCTAGTCTAAATTATTGGAATTAATTCTAATTAAAATCTATCGACTTATTAGGTCTTTCTAGTGATTTTAAAGGTGATTCATAAAGCTTGAATGAGGATTTACTAGCAACCAAAGGTGAGGGAACAAAGCCTAAACTAATTGGTTAATAATAAACTATTTTATTTATTGAATCAAATGCCATAAATGATTCCATTCTTGTTTGGGTGTAATGTGCATTTAACATGTCATCCAATATTCTTGCTATTACTGTTCATGCATATTTAATTTCATTTATTTATAACATGATGATGATGGTGATGTTAGGAATAAGCATGTGAATGTTTATGTGTGGTTAGTGTACTTGATGCGAGTGGGGCATCAGGGGGAGGACGTGACACTGTGGTTCGTCCTAGTCACCAGACTCTAACTCTATCTCTACTCAAGTCTAGTCCACTGACATCGTCGTATCGCCATTACCTTAGTAGAGCTATTACGTCGTAGGGCATCACGGGAGGTGGTCTTGGACCGTGTAGTCTCTGACTCTGCTGGGGGGCCTTAGCTCTATCTCTATGGATGTATTGAGGGATACTGGGGTGAGGCCTTGGATACACTGTTTGACATTAGGATTGGTTAGTTGCGAGCCCAGTTTGCAAGCCCTCGCCAACAGGGGCTTACATGTTGGTATGGGTGCATGTGGTACAGCAATGCCGATATTCATTGTGTACACTGTTTCCATGGTGGGTGCATGTGGGACGACAATGCCAATTTTCATTAGGCGGCTTCACACACTCGTATATAGAGGTGAGGCGGCCTTCAAACCTTTCTATAGCACATTGCAAACTTATGAACCAAACCAATGATATGA
Organism: Protea cynaroides; assembly: GCA_028583415.1. Classification (NCBI taxonomy): domain Eukaryota; kingdom Viridiplantae; phylum Streptophyta; class Magnoliopsida; order Proteales; family Proteaceae; genus Protea; species Protea cynaroides. Next base: position 22,768,813 of record CM053269.1, read on the forward strand.
ATTGAATGCATGCATATGTTTGTTGTATTGTTTTGTTTACTCACTAAGCTCAAGTTAGGGAGCTGACCCTCGCGCGTGCAATTCTTTTTAGTTTCTGATGTTGCAGGTATTACGGTTGAAGATTATGCCGACACGCCAACATATGAACAGGTGACAGCTATGATGAGCAAGCTGTAAAGGACTATTGTGATACGTTAAGCGAGCGTTTCAACTATGGATACGCTTAGTGTTAATTTCTGTATTTAGATATTGTAATATGTATTAAATTATGTTTTGGTTACTTGGAGATAAATGGAATATTAATTATTGATCATGACTAGACCTCAGTTCATTATCTGTAAGACTTCGGCTATTTACTTTATTACCTCTGATTAATGTGGAATGTGTTTTGGTTTAACAAAGTGGGGATAGCCTATACGAGATCCTGGTTGAACTGTTGGTTTATTGACGGTTCATCACACCATTCTGATTGGTGCAGAATTGGGGTGTGACAGCAGATCTTACAAGTGGCCACATCCTCCAACAGGTTATAGATGGTTGCCTATGCAGTAACGATCGCCTCTTGCCCTCTCTGTAGCTTTTTCTGTCTCTTGCTACATCAATCTCAAGACATCATGCACCTGAGCAATAGGACTAACCTAGGAGTCTTGACGGCTGAAGGAACTTCCTGTACCTCGGTGGCCACGTCCTCATCCATGTAGTTACCCTCGTCATCATCATCGCTGTCCTCTATCGTCTGAGTCACCCCTGCCCTCATTGCTGGTGGATGGCTCGGCTCCTAAATCCAAGGCTTATATCCCATAGTTGGTGCGAGCCCCTGCCCCAGCACCGACTCTAGATGCAGTGGCACATCTCGAAGAGCGACCTACACTCAGTGGTCAAGGTCGTGCGTCTAGCTCGAGATCCGACATGACTATCTCGTCAGGGTCCATCCTGATAATGGTAACCCAGCCGAAGTCAGATGATTTCTGACTGTTCTCCACTACCTCTCCCTCTAGTATCATCCTAGTGCAAGCAATAATATGAGCCATTAAACGACCATAAGGGAACTTGCCCTTACCCAAGTGCTGAGAGGTACAACAATGGTGCATAAAATAATGCAAGGAGGCACAACGACTGCTCCATGAAGATGCTGTAGGTCACATACATGCATAAGAGGTTCAACTCCTCATGATGTCTAGCTCAAGGGAGGATGTCTAGCTGCACCAACCTGCTGAAGATCATGGCAATAGGAAAGAAGTCTGACTCCACATTGCCCTTGGGCTTGTTCAGCAGGTGGGGTTGGATGAGGGTCTCTTGTATCTTTTCCCACTCCTCTTCTATGGTGTCCAAGGACTCCCAAGGAACCTTATAGTAGCATACCCCTCCTGGGGAGATATCTAATAAAGCGGCCAGACCCGCAACGTCCAGCTCAATGTCTACACCCTTCACCCTACTGCTAAGCCGCAACTCCCCTATGGTCTCATCTATGGTATACCTCAGATTGCAGTAGAAATGGTGCACTAGATGAGGATACACTTCGTCTTTTATGCACATTGTTGGGGCCCAACCGAACCTATTAAAGGACTCTCGAATCCTGAATCAGGTGAGCTTGTTGAATACAATGCATCGACCACCCTCCACTTTGGTCATGCGATACTTAGCCCAGTTTTTGACTTTCCCTGTAAGACTTGAACTAGAAGGAGGCAAACCCTAGACCTCAGGTGGTACTTCCATCCTAGGTAGAACCATGGCCACTTGCAAGGAAAAAAGGGGAATAAAAATGGGATTAGTACAGGCCAAGGTAAATAGATTAAATAAATCAAAATATGCATGGGGGTAGATCAAATACTCTAAACTTCCAAAACCCATGGAAGATAATTAAAAGCCATGACCAATCGTAGTGGGATCAATAGAAGTCATCAAGGATACCCTGCATTGAGGAAACACCTAAGGCTTGAGTCCCTCTACAAATTTCCCCAAGTGGGATTGGATGATAGGCTGACTGAATGCACAAATGAGGTGGGGAAGTTTAAATTTACACCTCTAACCACTCGCTAAGGCAGAAGGACAACAAAGGGATTTTGTAACCAAATGGGAGTGATTGGGCATGGCATACAAGGAAGGTCCGGAGCTAGCATATCTTTCCCCAATGGTGGTTAAAATGAGGGAAGTGATCCTAGCTAGGGCCATGGAGTACCCCCATTGTTGTGGTAATTATGTCAATATGGCACACTAGCCATTGGGTTGGGCCATAAGGGAATGGGAAAAACTCCACAAATTTTGTTTGGTCCCAAAGAGAACTCAATCTAAAGGGGGTGTTAGCCAACCGTGTGCATGGCACGGGACCGGATGGCCTAAAAAGGAAGTGTCAGGCCATCATCCTTTGCTTCGATGGGGATGGGCAACAAACTCAACGGAAACTAGGGTTACCCATTCAGGTAAGGTTGTATTGTTCGAATGGACACAACCTAGGGGTGGTTGTCAGGGGGGTCAGTTGACCTAACCAAGATCGGTCTCAAGGATGTATTTGGATTTGAGAAGTCATACCAACAAGGGAGTGGGGGTTGTAAGGGCCAACATTATACGGCAAACAAGGAGAACCCCGAATGGCCCCACTAGAGGTGGAACCCTACCCCAATGGGGCAAACAATGTCCCCAGGTAAGTAGGCAATGTGGAAAGGGTGCCTTATGGCTCTACTAGCGCCACAACAGAGCCAATAGACCTCCAAGACGCAAGGTAGGTCCCTGAAATCCTAAGGGATTCAAGTGGGGAAGACCATCCTTATGTATTTTCCTCTACCTTGCCACCGGATAAAATAGAAACCCTAGTCAGTCAAATAAAATGAAACTAAAGTGCAGGGGGTAGGAAGACCAAGATGAGGTTGAAAGATGAAATAGAGTGGAATGGCTCCGAAGAAGAGAAGGGAAAGCTTGGGAAGGTCTTGTCGATGCTCTGGGGGTTCAATCACACCCCAATTCTGAATCAATCAGAATGGTGTGATGAACCGTCCATAGAACAACGGTTCAACCAGGATCTTGTATAAGCCGTGCCCATTCAATTAAACCAGATACATCCCACAAACAAATTCAGAGTAATAAACGATAGCAGAAGTCTTAAATACTAATGAACTAAGTATCTGACAGTGATAGCATAATTAAGTATCCAGTTACTACAATATACCTCAAGACATGAAGTAAAATAATCAATTACATGTTCCAATAACTAAACAACTAAGCCAATAAAAAACACATGAGTTGCACTCGCATGACGAATCATGTGCATCTTCTTCAGCTTCTACATCCATCGCAGCAACGTGTCCATTCGTCGACGCATTCATATAATCTTCAATAGTAGGACCTACATCAAGAACTAAAAATATTCGACGTCGAAAGGGTGAGCAATCATCATGGCTCAGTGAGCAAACAAAACAATGCAACAAACATATGTATGCATTCAATTCATATCTTGGGTCTGGTATATAAGTTTGCAATGTGCTATAGAAAGGTTTGGTGGCCACCGCACCTCTATACACGAGTGTATGAATCTGTCCAATGGATCAAACACCATTGCTGTCCCACATGCACTCACCATGGAATAGAGAAGGAGCTAAAGTATTCGGATCAAACATCGCCAATACTTCCCCTGATGCCCTACCCATACTAACATGTAAGCCCCTATTGGAGAGGGTTTGCAAACTGGGCTCGCAACTAACCAATCCTAATGCCATATAGTGTATCTAAGGCCACACCCCAGCATCCCTGAATACGTCCATAGAGATAGAGCTGAGGCCCCCCGACAGAGTCAGAGACCACCTCCCCTGATGCCCTACGACGTAATACTTCTGCTAAGGTAATGGTGATACGACAATGTTAGTGGGCAAGACTTGAGTAGAGATAGAGCTAGAGTTTGGTGACGAGGTCAAAGACCACCATGCCACGTCCTCCCCCTGGTGCTCCACTCGCATCCAACACACCAACCACACACATACATTCACATGCCTATTCCTAGCATCATTATCATTATCATGTTATAAATAAATGAAATTAAATATGCAAGAACAGTAATAGCAGGAATATTGGATGACATGTGTGATGCACATTACAAGCATACAAGCATAGAATCAATCATGGCATTGGACTCAATAAAAACAAAATAGTTCGTTATTATCCAATTAGTTTAGGTCTTGTTCCCTCACCTTTGATCGTTGGTTGTTCCTCTTCCAAGCTTTGTAAATCACTTTTGGACCACTTGGAAACCTAATAAATTTATGGATTCTAAGTTAGAGTTCATATTCATCAATTAAAATGTTTAAATGTCCCATCTGGAATCAATCAGACCTCTAGAAGCTAAGTGGTCGCAAGTGTGGCTGCACCTGTGGTTTCAGTTTCTGGGACTACAGGGTGTGTGGTCGATAAGTGTGGTCGCATATCATGCGACCATACACATGCGACCACACCTTCTCTGGAAACTTCCCGAGGGTGTGTGGTCGACACATGTGCCTCGTGTGGTTGACCATAGCTGCGACCACACGAGTGTTTGGTCGACTTTCATTCTCAGTCTAATCCCTTCATGATTTGATTCCTTGAACTATCATTAGGGTCCTTCCTATAGTTGATTTATGGCCTTAATTTAGTATTTTTCACAATCATCTACTTGAACCTACTCTTCATGAATTTGCTTTGAGTTTTCATATATGGGTCTCATGGTTGAGATCCTAATTTGAATCAATACTTCCTCCATGATCTATTCTAGGCATTCAACTAAGGTAGGGGAAGTTTTCATTCCTTAAACTTGCTGAAGAATCAGAGCTCTCTCTGAAATTCATTCTCTTAGTCTTCCTCTTCAATTCTCCTTCTCTTCCTCCTCCTCTCTTTCTCTCTCTTTCAATTTGAGTTCTAAAAGAATGAAAGAGGCTAAGGGACATCCTATATATAGAGGAAAACCCTCCATATAGAGTCCTGCTTTGATTAGGAAAGAACCCCCTTCAGATTAGGAAGGTTTCCTAATCACGGAGTCAGTTTGATATTGTGTGGTCGCATGTGGGGTCGCAGGATCCGTCGACCATGCGTCCCAAATCTGAGACCACATGTCCCAGACTCTTGTGGTCTCATTATTTTGAGGTGTGGTCGACCACACCTATTTAGGTATGCAACCACACTTCTCAATTAAGTGATTTATGGTTTAAATTACATAGGACGTATGTTGGATCTTGAATGTACTTCTTCAGTAATGATATATGAAATACATCATGCATACTTGACATGGATGAGGGTAGTGCTAACTGATATGCTACCTACCCACGTCTAGCTAGAACATCATAAGGTCCAATATATTTGGGACATAGCTTTCCCTTCTATCCGAACCTTTTTAAACAATGCATAGGAGATATTTTTAGAAATACCTTATCACCTATGGTGAATTCAAGAGCTCTGCATTGATTATCTGCATATTGCCTCTGACGGTTCTTAGCTGTTCGGACTCTTTTCTTGATAATGTCGACCACTCGACAAGTCTCTTCAACAAACTCCCATCCATCAATACTCCGTTCTCCAACTTCGTTCCAAAATAAAGGAGTTCGACATTTTCTATCATACAGTACTTCATAGGGTGACATCTATATAGTTGCTTGATAGCTGTTATTATAAGCGAACTCAATCAATGGTAATTTCTCATCCCATGATCCTTTGAAATCAATTACGCAAGCTTGGAGCATATCTTCTAAAATCTGAATGGTACGTTCTGACTGTCCATTGGTTTGAGGATGGAATGTAGTAGTAAACTTCAACGTTGTACCCATAGCCTTCTATAATCCTTCTCAAAACCTTGAGGTAAAATGTAGATCTCTGTCAGACCCGATGCTTTCAGGTACACCATGCAATCTAACAATATCATCAACATACAACTTAGCTAACCTCTCTAGGGTATACTGAGGTCGTATAGCTATGAAACAAGCTGTCTTAGTTAAAGGATCTACAATCACCCAGACTGCGTCAACTACCCGGGGAGTCAATGGTAATCCGGTGACGAAGTCCATAATGATGTAGTCCCATTTTCATGCTGATTCTGGCAGTGGCTGCAATAATCTTGCAAGTCTCTGCCTTTCAACCTTTACCCGCTGACAATTTAAGCATTGAGACATAAATTTAGCTACATCTGCTTTCATTCCTCTCCACTAATAGAGTTTTTTTTAAATAATGGTACATCTTCGTGATTCTAGGGTGTATCGAATTCGCAGTGGTGTGGGCTTCCTTCATGAGTCTTTGTATAATATCCAAGTCTTCATTTTCAGGAACACATACCCTTCCTTTGTATCTTAGTACCTTTTCAACATCCAAGGTGAAATCAAGAGTAGTCCTACCTTTTTCAAGGTCTTCTTGCACCGTTCTCAGATAAGGGTCTAATTTGATAGCTGCTTTCACTTCGTCTAATAGATCAGGTACAATCTTTAATGTAGCAAACATGTTTGAGAATAGATGAATAAACCCTTGGTTAGTTGATTCATTTGAAATATCAATCACGAACGGTTCTTTATCGTAATTAAATACTCTTCCTGTGACACACGCTACAACATTTGCACTAGCTTCTTCTTGAGACTTTGTCATAGCTTTCCTGCTTAGTGCGTCAGCAACTACATTAGCTTTTTCTGGATGATACTGGATATCGCAATCATAATCTTTCTGTAATTCTAGCCATCTTCTCTGTCTCATGTTCACTCCTTATGATTAAAAAGATGAGTGAGACTCTCATGATCTGATTTAATCTGAAATTTCTCTCCATACATATAATGTCTCCATATCATGACAGCATGTACCACCACTGCTAATCACAAGTCATGAGTAGGATAGTTATTTTCATGTGTCTTCAGTTGTCTTGAGTCATACGCAATTACTTGTTTTCCTTACATAAGCACACTTCCCAAACCTAACCCAGACGCATCGGTGTACAAGAAAAATGGTTATCCTGGAATCAGAATAGTCAAGATAGGAGCTGATATCAATCTAGCCTTCAATGATTGGAAACACTCTTCACATTTGTCGGTCCAAACAAACTTTTCTCCTTTCTTTGTCAGACTAGTGAGAGGTACGATGATTCTAGAGTAATCTTCCACAAATCGTCGATAGTACCCAGCTAAACCTAAGAAACTTCTGATTTCGACAATATTCTTAGGTGCTTCCCATTTAATGATGACTTCAATCTTACTAGGATCCACTTTAATTCCTTCAGTAGATACAACATGGCCTAAGAAAGCAACTTCATTCAGCCATAATTCACACTTAGTAAATTTTGTGTAGAGCTTCTCTTTTCTTAGTCGCTGCAAAGCGGCTCTTAGATTTGTGATATGAGTTTCTTTGTCTTTAGAGTAGACTAGTATGTTGTCAATAAATACAATAACTGACATATCCAACATATCACAGAATACTCGATTCATGAGTTCCATAAAAGTTGCGGGTTCATTAGTCAATCCAAAAGACATGACTAAAAATTCATAATGTCCATATCTAGTTCTAAATGCTGTCTTCGGAATATCACCTTCCTTAATCTTTAACTGATGGTATTCTGACCGAAGATCAATTTTGGAGAACACTTTTGCACCTTGCAACTGATTGAACAAGTCATCGATCCGTGGCAACGGGTATCCATTCTTGATTGTAAGCTTATTCAATTCTCGATAGTCTATACATAGTCGAACGCTACCGTCTTTCTTTTTCATGAACAATACTGGGCTCCCCATTGTGATATACTGGGTCTGATATAACCCTTGTCCAATATTTCTTGTAACTGTACCTTCAGTTCCTTCAGTTTAGTAGGAGCCATTCAATAGGGTGCTTTCGATACTGGTGCGGCTTCGGGTATAAGATCTATAACGAACTCTGTCGCTCGGTCGGGTGGTAGTCCTGATAGCTTCTTAAGAAATACATCCAAAAATTCACGCATAACTTCAATATCCTCTAATCATGGTGCTTCCTTGGTGAAGTCGACCACAGATACTAGATACCCAATTCCTCCTTTTTCGAGGCATTTTCTAGCCTTTAATGCAGAGAGAATGAGTTTTCATTTACGAAGAAGTTTGGTTCCCACAAAACTAAACTCTTTTCCTTCCTTATTTTTAAATGTCAGTTTCTTTTCCTCACATATTAAGTTTGCGGAGTGCCGAGCTAACCAATCCATTCCCAAGATAACGTCAAAGTCTGCCATCTCGAGTTGGACTAAGGTTGCCTTCAAAATCTTCTCACTGATAAGAACTAGACATGGTCCATAACCTTTGTCTATTCCACTTCTAATCTCATAGGTGATCATACAAGCAGTTTGCAGTCTAAAGGTCTAAGGGGTAGATTTAACTTCTTTCCAAAAGACACAGATATAAAAGAATGAGTAGCTCTAGAGTCAAAGAGTACTCTGGCGGGTAAGCCATTAATAGGTACGATACATGTGATTTGATTTAATTTAGTCCACATGCTTACACAAGGTATTACAAAATGAATAGTTCAGGTCATACCAGTGACCACATTAGGCGATGTGGCAGCATCCTCAGAAGTAACTGCATAAACTTTCCTTGCTGTAACTACTTCCTTGGCTTGGGACACTCTCTTGAATAATGTCCTACTTGATCACAGTTGAAGCATTTAACTCCAGTACTACTTTGTTTTTGTAGAGGTGGGGCTGTTGGGGTAGTCTTGGTAGCAGCATTGAAGCCTTGAGTACAGAAGGGTTTAAATGTCTTTGAGTTCCCTCTGTTATATGAGTTTCCATTGGGCCTCTTTATACCTCTGTTTTGAGTAAAATAACTTTCCCTCTAGCTCGATTCCAGTACTCGAGCAATCTGTACAGCTTCATTATAAATTTTCTTTTCTAATCCCAATACATGCTCACGGATCCTTCCCCTAAGTCTCATAACGAACCTTCGGGTTTTGGTATTTTCCTCTTGCATGCTAGAGGGAGCAAAGAAAAACAGTTCTTCATAACGCTGTTGATATGCATTTTGTCACACCCCAATTCTGGTCTAACCAAAATGGCGTGATGAACAATCAATAAACCAACGGTTCACCCAGGATCTCGCATAGGTCGTACCCACCATATCAAACCACACACACATTCCACATTAATAATCAGAGGTAATAAACAAATAAACAAAAGTCTTACAGAAAATGAACTGAGAGTCTAACAATGATAAATAAATATTTAATCCAATTATCTCAAAACCACAAGACATTAAAATAAATAATCAAATTATATATCCGATGTTCAAACTATAACTAAACCTAAGTAAAAACACATTGGTTGCACTCGCATGATGAATCATGCGCATCTTCTTCAGCTTCTACGTCCATCGCTGCAACGTATCCACAGATCGAAGCATTCATATATTCTTCAATGGTAGGACCTGCATCATCAACTAAAAATATTCGACGTCGAAAGGGTGAGCACACATCATGGCTCAATGAGAAAACAAAATAATGCAATAAACATATGCATGCATTTAATTCATATCTTTGGTTTTGTTTATAAGTTTACAATGTGCTATAGAAAGGTTTGGTGGCCGCTGTACCTCTATACACGAGCGTGTAAATCCACCCAATGGATCAAATACCATTGCCATCCCACATACACCTATCATGAAATAGAGATAGAGCTAAAGTGTCCAGATCAAACACCGCATAACACTTCCCCTGATGCCCTACCCATACCAACACGTAAGCCCCTATTGGCGAGGGTTTACAAACTGGACTCAAAACTAACCAATCCTAATGCCAAACAATGTATCCAAGGCCTCACCCTAGCATCCCTCAATACGTTCATAGAGATAGAGCTAAGCCCCCCCAACAGAGTCAGAGACCACATGGTCCGAGACTACCTCCCCTGATGCCCGACGTAATAGTTCTGCTAAGGCAATGGTGATACGACGATGTCAGTGGGCAAGACTTTAGTAGAGATAGAGCTAAAGTCTGGTGACGAGGTCGAAAACCACCATGCCACATCCTCCCCTTGATGCTCCATTCGCATCCAATACACCAACCATACACATACATTCACATGCCTATTCCTAGCATCATCATCATCATCATGTTATAAATAAATAGAATTAAATATGCATGAACAGTAATAGAAGAAATATTGGATGACATGTGAGATGCACATTACAAGCATACAAGCATAGAATCAATCATGGCATTTGACTCAATAAAAATAAATAGTTTGTTATTATCTAATTAGTTTAGGTCTAGTTCCCTCACCTGTTAGAAATTCTCGATGTCCTTCCAAGCCTTGAAATTCTCTTTGAATTGATTTAACAATCTAAAAGTTATATGAATTTAAGTTAGGGTTCATATGTGACATGTTATAGTAGTTGAAAATCAAAATAGAGTACTGATAGGTGCCTGATTAGTCCTATGATATCATGCTGTATCGACTTAACTGTCTACGGTCGATACCCTACGGTCACATATGGTGCGACCATAGCTCCAACCATATGATTTTTGAAATCTTTCCGAATGCCTATGGTCGATCCTCTAGTCATACTGGTCATGCTTTGGTCGACTGTAGCTACGACCTTGAGATTTCTGGTCACAGTCTACCTAAAATTCGAGTTCCTCCTAGGTAAATTCTTTTGTTCTTCAATGGGTTTTATTCTAAGGTCATCCTATGGCCATCATTAGTAATTTCTTTTCAACCTTAATCATCAAATTTACTCCTCATGGTTCTCCTTGGGATTTTCTCAAGGAAATCACATAGATCATAATAGGTTGATATGGCCTATCCTCCATAGAAGTCTTAATCCCTAGAGTTTATATCTCTAGAGATTCATTTCATACCTTGTCTGTGATAGAGAGTCAATCCCTTCTCAGCAAACTCTTCTCCTTTGCTTTTTCTTCTTCTCCTTCTCTTCCTTCTCTTCCTTCTCTTTCTCTAAGGTTTATTAATGTTCTAAAAGAGTGAAAAAGGACTGAAGGACATCCTTTATATAGAGAAAAACTCTCCATATAAAGTCCTCTTTCAATTAGGAAAGTAATCCCTTAGTTTAGAAAAGTTTTCAAAACTCAGAGTCTAATTTGGGTTCTCACGGTCGATCATACGGTCGCATAAACCATCGATCGTAAGGTCGAAATCATTGACCGTGGGATTCTGGATCTGAGTTTTTTGGTTTCCTTTATTATGGTCGACCATACCTACCTAGGCATGCGACCTTAGGTATGTTTTTAGTGTTTTTAACTCGATTCTCATACCTGGTTTGTGATCTATCTTCATACCCTCGGTCTACTTGGTCCAGGAATGATGGGAAGACCTGGCACGACATAGTTAGACCAAATTAGTGGAGTGCGGGTCTTACACGTCTACAATCATATGTCCCTGATACAGACTCAAAAACTCCTTTTCCATTTGATCTCTGAAACTCCTTGGAAAATACTTCTCAAAGAAAGCTTCTTTATAAATAACCCACGTCAGTTGGGCATGCTTTGTTAACATATAACTTCTAGTTGATTTTCACTGGTGGTGTGTGTCACCTTTCAACATAAATGTGGCACATAATACCTTATATTCTTCATTTATAGTCATCATCATAAAGTTTCTTTCTATTTTATCGATCCAGTGAGCTTGTAACAATGGATTTGATGGTTTTCCTGTGAATTCCTTTGGCTTCAACTTCAGAAAATACTCGATCAGTCTAGAGTGATCAAGCTGATACTGAGCATATGCCCCATACATAGGCGGTTGATACTGATAGTTACCTTGGTTGTACCCGCCTTGCGGTGCTTCAGGATTTGGTACTTGGCCTTGTACTGCTGGTGTTTACGGTGCTTGGGGTACAGTGTTGCTACCACCAAGTGTAGTACTAGCTTGTCCTGCAGGTAGAGATGTTGCGTTTGCAACTGAAAAAGCAATTCCCATAGCAGGATGCATGTTGGCTTGCATTTGCTGTATATGCTGCATTTGTTGTGCCAAATTCATCACCACAGTAGCCAAATTCGTAGGTGGTGTAGATAAGTTGGTTGGGTTAGCTTGGGTGTGCACATTCTAAGGTGCAGCATGTTAAGTTCCAATATTTCCTTCCTGCCCTTGCTGACCTTTATTGTCATTGGTCTCCATAGGTGGTGGAGATGGGTTGACATTCTATCTCCTTCTACTTACTCTACGGCCAGCCATTTCCTATTTTCGACGGTGGTAGTGTCTGAAAATCAAGGAAACATATGAGGCAAGCATAATATATGATGATCTCATGTTAATTTCAAAATAAACAAGGCAAAGTTTCAATTTTAAAGTCATTCAATCAAAATAGGGCATTTTCATCGTGGGATCGATCATGGGGTCGCACTATATGCAACCACAGGGTTGCACCACACAAACCCTGTCAGCTCACCAAGAGCCTGTGGTCGATCGTGGAGTCAATCGTGGGGTCACATTTTTGGTTGAATTCTGCGACCACACGATAGCAAATCAGGTTTTTAAATTATGATTTCGAGCCATTTTCTTATTTTCACTTTTGTCTTCTACTATTCATAACTCAACTCGCCAGCACTGAGTTGCTACAGTGTCAACCGTACAAATTTGGTGATTCTTTCATCGGTTTACGACCTACATTCCATTCCTCCAGGTATGTTCCCTACTCTTTCTCCTTTTTAAGCTTTCATATCTAGGTTTTGCTCCATTTATAGGGTTTTCTTCAAATTAATATTTTTTTTACTGTAAAAATTTGATTTTTATTGGGGGTTATTACTATTGGCCACCCAATGAATGAAAGCCCTCAAGAAAATTCAAGTTTCATTGGTTAGTTTAATAGAAACTTGAAAATTCCCATTTTTGACCTAAATTTTGGGGTTTTTCCCCATTGTCAAAATTTCTTCAAATTCAACTCAGCTAGTTTAAATTTTTGATTGTATGAACCTTGCAGGATGGGGTGGGACCTATGTAAGAAGGTAGAAGGGGGTCGTTGTGTCAACTTGGCCAGCCTAACCCTATTTGATGTAGAGGGAGCATTTGGTGATATAGGCTGGCTCCCTCTGATTCTGTATGAGGGTTGCAGTTGTCCTGAGTTGATGAAACAGTTTTACTATAATTTATAGGTGGAGGGTGACCCAGAGGATATAAATAGCAGCAAAGAGGATCACCAGTTTAGTTAAAGGGGTAGATTTCTTTTAACTGCCAGGAGTTGGCTGATATCCTGGGTATCTCAAATGACGGTCCCTTCATATAATGTGCACCCAAGGAACCCCAGTTCCAATCAGTGCGAATGCACACAGAAATAGATAGGGTAGAGTAGAAACAAACTAAGATAGCTCAATATACAATGGTTAAAATGTTTTGTCAGTGGGATTTTTTAGATAATCTTAGTTAGTGGGAGACCTAATGTTTGTTTTGTTTGTGGATTTTATTTGCACACTTATTTATGTATTTGCTTTCGCATTTCTCATTGGTATGCTTACTTTTATTTAATTGGCATATCAAAGTTGTAAAGTGGTATTTAGCCAAGGTTCAAAGGCGGTAAACCAAAGTTTGATATAGCCCAAGAGATGGTTTGTCGAGGTGTAGGTTAATAACAAAGTTGTATGTTGTAAGGTTTTAAGGCAACTGGATAATAGGTAATTCAATCAAAGTTTTGGATACACATGAAAAGGATATTTTCATGCACTTATTTCAAAGTGGTTTATGCTATTAAGTAGACCTTTGTTTGTAACTGACAGAAAGTTGTATGTCATTTATTGAGGTGTATTTTCTACTATTGTTCAATACTGGTAGGTTTAATAGCTGGATCAAATTTTGTGATGAGTTGTTGTGTAATGGATTTCCATGGCCACACTAATCAATGAAGGTTTTGTAATTAATCTAGCCCAAGTGGGAGGTTGTAAGATGTTATCTTAACATGAGCTTAATTAATTACTGAGGCCATTGACTAGTGGGGGTTCGCTTTATGGGTATGACCGGTTTTGGTCTAGTTCGTCATGGGTTAGGGATAAACCAACCTAGTACATTGTCAGGTGTTCTAGGGTTTGATAAAGTATTATAAATACTAGGTTCGAAGTACCTGCAGTCTAATTTGAATAATTACCCTCTCGGCTCCCTTACGTAGAGGGAATGAAAGGGGATCTCTGTGGGCTGTGGAAGTTTGAATCAAAGCTTGGACTAAAATAGGCAAAAATCAATTTTCAACGATAAGGTATGTCATGAACCCTAATATTTTTTTTCTTTTGTTTTAAGGTGTTTGTTGATGGCCATGCCAAAGGTAGATCTATTAAACCAAATTTTAATTTGATTAGTATTTCCTTCAACTTTTCTAATGGCAATGTCGAAGGTAGAGCGGTAAGTCAATTGCGTTGTATTTTTTCTTTGTCTAGGTTTACCTGGATGAATTTTTGTACATCCTTTTTATATCAATATAATTATTTACTGACCTTTAGGGGGAGGATAATAATAATAATAATAATAATAATAATAATAATAATAATAATAATAATAATAATAATAATAATAATAATAATAATAATAATAATAATAATAATAATAATATCAATAACAAAAACAATATTGGGTAATAAAATTAAACAAGTAATAACCAAAAAATTTATGCTCAGAATTTAGGAAAAAATAACCATAAATGCATTCAATGGAAGTAAATCCTAGCATGCTTAAAGTAAACCTTAAAATGCATTTAACACATGAGAAATTAAAATCAGAAAGTAACACTTCAAGAGGATTACTAAAAGTGCATGAAACTATTCTAAAAATAACATATTATACAAGAGAAAATTACTTCTTATGCTACTCGTTCCAATGAATGATAAGTCTTATATTGTAAATGTCACACCCCAATTCTGCACCATTCAGAACGGTGTGATGAACTACTAATAAACCAACGGTTCAATCAGGATCTCTAATAGGCTGTATCCATTAAAAATAAAACCATGTACATCCACAACCATAATCAGAATAAATACACAATAGCGGAAGTCTTATAGTAAATGAACTGAGAACTCTAAATGTAATAATCATAATTAAAATATAAAGTTATTGTTGTATCAACTGAGACATAATAAATAAAATATCAATTACATCCTTGTATAAATTCAAATAAAATTCTAATAGAATACGCATGAATTGCACTCGCATGAGGGGTCATGCGTATCCTCCAAGTCTTCAACTTCTATTGTAGCAACACACGTATACACCGGGGCATTCATATAATCTTCAACTATAGTACCTGCATCATCAACTAAAAATATTCGACGTCGAGAGGGTGAGCACACATCATGGCTCAGTGAGCAAAGAAAACAATGCAACATACATATGCATGCATTCAATTCATATCTTTGGTCTGGTAATTAAGTTTGCAATGTGCTATAGAAAGGATAGGTGGCCAAAGGTCACGTTTATTGACGCCGCACCTCTATACACGAGTGTGTGAAGCCTCCCAAAAGTAACGTTTATTGTCGACCCACATGCACCCACCATAGACAATGTACACGCAAAGGTCACGTTTATTGTTGTACCTGTTGCCCATACCAACACGTAAGCCTCTGCTGGCGAGGGCTCGCAACTAGCCAATCCTAATTCCAATCAGTGTATCCAAGGCCTCACCCAGCATCCCTCAATACGTCCATAGAGATAGGGCTAAAGCCCCCCGACAGAGTCAGAGACTACACGGTCTGAGACCACTTCCCCTCATACCCTACGACGTAATAGTTCTGCTAAGGTAATAGCGATACGACGATGTTAGTGGACAAGACTTAAGTTAGAGATAGATCTAGAGTGCTGAGGCCCCGCCTATGACACCTCCCCCTGATACTCGCTCGCATCAAGTACACCAACCACACACATACATCCACATGCCTATTCCTATCATCATCATCATCATCATGTTATAAGCAATAATTAAATATGCATGAACAGTAATAATAGAAATATTGGATGACATATTGAATGCACATAACAATCATACACGCATAAAATCAATCATGGCATTGGACTCAAGAGTAAAACAATTTATTATTAACCAATTAGTTTAGGTCTTGTTCCCTCACCTTTGCTTGATCGTAGGTCCTCTTTCAAGCTTTAAGAATCAACTAAATATCAATATTATATCACTAAAAGACCTAATCAAGTCGATAGAATTTAATTAGAATTAATTCTGATTTTGAAAATCATGTTGTTAACTGGGGTCAATGTTAGGGTCGGAGGTTCCATCAACCCTGGGTGGGACCACCCACAGTCTGGACTTCCCGAACACTGGGGGTCGATTGTTAGGGTCTGGTAGGGTCGATTGGCCATCGACCCCCCGTGCGACCCCCTGTGGGTTTAGTCAATTTTTCATCCTACAGTCCATTCCTTCGTGTTTGGGTCCTATAGCTTGCTTCTACAATCCATTACATACATGTTCTATGGCTTAGAACCATAGTTTATTCACCTACATGGTTTGTACAATCTCCTCCATGTTTTTCCATGAAAACCTAATCATGGATGGATGATTTGGGTTTCTCCTAGATCATTCCCTCTTCACTATCTATTATAAGGTCTGTAGAATTACATGGAGATAGTATCCATACCTGAGAATTAGGCTTGTTTCTATGAAGCCATTTCTTTGATCTTCTTCACCACTTTCCTTCTCTTCTCTTTCTCTTCTCCTTCTCTTCTCTTTCTTTCAATCCAATTAGGGTTCTAAAAGGAGTGAAAGAGGCTTAGGGATGTCCTATTTATAGAGTAGAAACTTCCAAAATAAGTCCCATTGAGATTAGGAAGGAATCCAATGAAATTTGGAAAGTTTCCAAATCACGGTTTCTGTCGGCAGACTGGGGGTCAATGAGGGGGTCGGAGATCCCGTCGACCATAAATGCATTCAATGGAAGTAAATCCTAGCATACTCAAATCAAGCTTTATTTTTTTTTCACAGAAAGATGACTCAACATGCTATATTTCATCTGAAGGAGTCGAATCCCAATAGAGAGCGAAAATAGGTCAAACGAATGCCCCAAGACCGGATATGTGCACTGGTCAAGTTTATTCTAGATTTTTGTCCAATTGCACCATAAATTCCCTATAAAATCTCATACTTAATGAAAATTAAATCCAGACATATGTCCATGTAGATAACTGTTAGATCTAAAATTTCATCAAGAAAAACAACTGAAAATAGAACATTCTCTTTGTGAAAAAGATCCTTTTCAATCATGCAAATCAGAATATCCTAACATATTCAAAATCAGAGCACTATGCACTTAAAAATCAATATCAATTCAATAAAAAATAAAAAAAATCAAAACCAATGCCATTTTTTAGAAAAATTCCTTATCTAAAAAATTCATATGAAGTTTCATTTCTGATTATGGCCATAAGACCCTTTTCTAGAGGTTTTCTGATAGGGGATTGCATTATATCCGAGTAGGACAGCAATGCCAAAGAAAAACAATTTTGATAGACTTTCCCAATTGCAAATGGAACAAAATTTCTAGGAGAGTCTTTTAACATGTCAGAGAGAATCCCATAAAAATTTGGACTTCAAAATCTAAGAAAAACCACATGAGATACACGTCCTAAATTTGGATCCTAAATCTAAAAATTTCAGAATAGAAATCCACTTTGTAAAATTTGTCAAAAACATCAAACATCATTATATAGCATTCAAAGCTTCATCATTGAATAATTTAAACAAATCATCATGCATAAAAAATACTAGACATGAGAATCCTAACATCAACATGCATGCAATAGAGCATTCCTGATCGAGATTTAATAAAAATAAGCCTTTTTCAAGCAAAATCAACATTCAAGCATTCTAAAGACCCTTAAATTCGTTTTAAGGTACCAACCTTGTGCTCGAATGGAGAAAAACCTTCGATGTAGGATTTTGGAGATCGTATCAAGCTTTTTGAAGGTGAATCCTCGTTCTCCTCTTCTCTGCTCCTTTCTATCTTATCTTTCTCTCTTTCCTTTTTCTTTTTCTTTTTTTTTTTCTTTTCTCTTCTTCTTCTCTCTCTTCTCTCCACACAACCTCTCTCTCACGTTTTTCTTCTTGTCTTAAAAAAAAAAAAAGTCCCCCTTTCTCTTGGCCTTTTTATCCTCTCCTCTTTCTCTTTTAGAAGATACCTTCTCTCTTTCCTTTCTTTCTTTCCTTGTTCTAGAAAATCCCTTATTTCCTTTTCTTCTTCTTTCCTTTCTTCTCTTCTTTCCTCTTTCTCCTTCTTCTCCACGTTTTTTTTATTTTCCTCTCTTTCCTTTTTCTCCTTCTTCTTCTAGAAAATCCCTTCTCTCTTTCCTTCTTTTCTTCCTTCCTTTTCTCCTTCCTCATTCTTCTTCCACATTTTTTTCTTCTTTTTTCTCTTCTTTTCATGTCTCTCTCTCTTTCCTCTATCTTCCTTATTTTCCTTCTTCTTTCCTTCTTCTCTTCTTTCTTTTTTTCCTTCCTCTTTCTAGAAAATCTCCTCTCCACATTTTTTTTTATTTTCTCTCTTTCCTTTTTTTTTCTTTCCTTTTCTCCTTTCTAGAAAATCTCTATATATATAAAAGAAATGCATGCATATGGGCCGACGTGACTTGGTCCAGATTGGTCTGAGTTGGGCCGAGCTGAGTTGGACTAAGTTGGGTTGAATTGGTTTGGACCAAAGTTTTCTCTATCATTTCATAGTCCATTTCTGCCACCATTCCACATGAAATTTTTTGGTAGCCCATATTCTAAATTTTCTATGTTTACTTTGTAGAATACTAAAAATGAGGAATATTGAAACTGAAATCACCTGATTGGGATGTGGGGTGACCAAAATATGAATTTTCAAAGATTAAATGACCATTTCCATGTGTAATTTTGCATGGGACCCTTTGGAGACTTCTACCCGAGATTTTTCATGTCCACTTTGTAGAACATCACAAATGAAGAATAATGGCCTTGGAATCATTTGAATCCACGTAGAACGGCAAAGATATGAAGCTTTGAAGTTCTATCGATAATTTTGCATGAAAGCTTGCATGGGGCCCACCGGTGACCTTTGCCTGGGATTTTTCATGTCTACTTTGAAGAGGACTGAAAATAAGGAATATTGGCCTTTGAATCATCTAATTCTGATATCAGATGACCAAGATATGATGACTTGAAGTTTAAATAATAATGCATGCATTATACGATAATTACGTAAATGCCCTTGCATTTTCAAACTGTGATATCTTCCTTGATTGATGTCAGTATTTGATGATTCTGGTCTCATTTTGAAGATAATTTCATGACTTATACATCCAAGTAGGTAATATATTATGACTCTGCTATGGGGTTCATTAGAGAATCACAAATCTTTGGGTTAAAAGCCGAAAACCTGCCATATGGGTTCACTTATGCTGAGGGTAGCAAAAATGGGGTGCTTACAGTATTAGGGCAAGAGTTCAAAAATGGATTTGAAAAGATTTTTCAATTAACGGAAGATGTAGATGGAAGGCTACCTCTATTAAAAGGATCTGTATCTAACGCTAGAAGGTAAGAAGCCCAATATGACGAAGGATGAAGAGTGGAATTATTGGACACTAAGTTTAATTATTGGCAAATTGGTTAACTTTGATAGTAGGTATTATAGTAGAGAGAAAATAATGAGAGAGAATGTAAGAACTGTGTTCTAAAAACCTGGTCTAACCCATGGTTTTATATGGTGACAGGTATTCCAATCATAACCGAACCGGAAGGCGAAGCCGGTGACGAACCACTCAATTTTCAGGTATGAGAACCTGTGAAAAAATTTAATAATTACATACCGGTCTAACTATACCGGTCAGAGTCAGTCAGACCGGTATGTGCAACCGGTATGTGTATATTGGTCTGACTATACTGGTCTGAGTCAGTCAGACCGGTATGTGCAACCGGTATGTGTATTTTCGGCTAGAGACGGACTCCAGCGGGTCCCTTACTCCAAATCGAATTTTAGAAAGTTTCCAACCGTGGGAAACCTTCCTAAGAACGGTCTCCCACTATTAATAGAGGCTTGGATACTCCTTTGATCCTTCTCAAAACCCTAGCCGTCTAAAGAGATCTGAGAAGGAGCAAGGAAGGAGGAGGCCGCTCAAGAAAGGGGTTTCCATCATAGGAGCACGCCGCCAACCGACGAACACCACCGCTAAGTGCTCAATCCTCTTAGTCATGATAGGATTTCGGATCGGAGTCGTGAAGCGGCACAACGATCCAAAATCCTATGACTTTGATTAAAAGCCTAGTTTTTCTTTTAGATTTGATCTGGTTTGATACGACGTTCTAGTAAAAACTAGAAGGCCATTAGAATACTTGGACCTTAGAATGGGTTAGGAGAAACCCTAGAAACCAAGCCGAAGACCGACGAGGAAGGGAGATCCGAGATCGGGTTCTCAGATCCAAACTGCGGGACATACCGGTTGGACACAAGGTCCTGCGGTATGGGCCTGCGATATATACCGCAGGCACATACCGGTCTTACTCAGACCGGTATGTACCACAATCGGTATATACCGGTGGCACCATACCGGTCTCACTACTGAGACCGGTATGCCTTCCGAGCCTTGTTTGCTTGACCAAACATGGTTCTGACCAGCTGTGACCTTCATAAATGAATTCTAGCTTTAATAAATGAATTCTAAGTTATAGGTATGACTATGTAGGACTTGTAGACAGCGTGAGTAGATCCTGTGACGCTGTACGAAATTGTTATCATGTGACAGGTAAGGGACAAAACCCCAAACTCTAATTAATTAAATAACAGTAAACTTTTGTGATTAAATCTGTGTAAATTGTATTGCTTAGTGTTTGTGCATATTAACATGCCATGTAGTTGTTTCTTTTGCTATTATCTAATCATGCATTTCTTATGCTAAGATGTTGGATGTTAGGCATGTGTATGTTTTTAGTTATTGTGTGGAATGTAAAGGGGAGTAAGCCCTGGATATCTCCACAGCTAACACATTTTTTGTATCGCCATCTACCTTAGCAGACTTGGTACAAATAGGGTATCAGGAGGAGGACGTGGGATTGTGGTTCACCCTGCCCGCTAGACTCGAGCCCTATCTCTATGTCATAGGGAGTCATGCTAGGGTAAGGCCATAGATACTGTATTGACATATAGGACTGGTTAGAAATGGAACCCACTTGCAAGCCCTTGCCAATAGGGGTTTAGGTATTGGTACGGTGTAGGGTATCAGGAGAAGGACGTGGTAGTGTGGATTATTGCCTGACCGCCAGACTCTAGCTCTATCTCTATACTGGAGTGAGTGATGTGGGGCAACAGCAGTAGTGTGGATTGTTGCCTGACTGTTGGGTGTGCTCACACTCTCATGCATGGAGGTGCGGTGGCCACCAAACCTTACCATAACACCTTGCAAGTTATACCTGACCCAAATTGTAATGTTATCTCATGCATTTTGTATGTTGCATTGGTTTTGTACTTACTGAGCTAAGTTGTGAGCTCACCCGAATATATATATTCTTCTTTTCAGATTTTGATGCAGGGTACACAGTTGATGACTTCATGACTGCCCCAGTGTACGGTACAGTTGCTGCCATTGACACTCAGGCAGTAGAGGACGAGCATGACGCATCATGCGAGTGCTCATTTTGTGTTTTCCTTTAGAGGAGATTTTATTTTAAACAATACATTGTAATATTTTTATTATTTAAGTTTGTGAATGATGGAATAATTTAGATAATTATTTAATAGTAAATTTTCATATACACACCATTAAGGATTGGAAACCTCATCTACCTCCACAAGATTACAAAAACTTCATCTAGTACCCAAAAACTTTGCTCCATTAATCAACGAAGTACACTCCGTTACAAAAATTCTGTTAGTTGCTGACGTCAGATGCGTTGAATATTTTAATGGAAGATAATACCCTTTTAGGCATGTTAAAAGATGAAAATACCCTTTATTCATTTGTTACCCAGTTCATAAATTTATACTATTTCAACGGTCTTGATTGATGGTAAATAAAATAATATGATAATATGGTAATCATGAAACCCAAGATCTTTCTCAAACATACACAGTTTAGAGAACTCATTAGAAATTCTTCTGTAATTCTTGGAGGCCTCAGAAACAGGTGCATTGTTGGAGATGCGTAGAGGTGGAAGGGATGGAGGGATGGAGGCCAGCTTGTGGAGGAATGGTAGAATGTAGGAGGAAGATGCGTTGGCATCATAACGTAAAGGGCTTGGAAAAGAAGAAGAAGCTGGGCTTGCATGGTAGGAAGGAACAAAGCTTGGGAATGAAGAAGATGTTGGGCTCAGTTGATGCGAAGAACATGGACTGATGTAGGTTGAAGTGCCTGCAGCTTCAGTTTGTGGTGGCTTGCATCCCTGTTCAAGAAGCACAAAACAGAAATCTAATCAATGTTTGTGAAATGGGTTTAATCAAGGATTGAATGTGGATTCTTCAAATGGGTTCTGTTCCTCCTTTCTTAAATCCCAAATCCTGTCAACTTTGGAAGGAAAAATCAAGCAGAGGAAAAGAACCAGAGATCAAAGATCACAAACTTCCAATTCCAGCCAAGATAGATCCCAAAATAGAAAACAAAAAAGGGAAAAAAATCATCAAAAATTCTTGCAAAATAAGGTTTTAGTTTCTAAATGACCTTCAAGAACCAAAATGAACAAGATCTCATGAAAACCAAGAAAGTTTCCCAGCAATTTCCAAAACACTTCTTTGTTCGTGAAGATCCGATTTTCTTTGTTCGTGAACTCTTATTTTTTTTTTTTTGGATTTCAGATCTGTCTTTGTTTGGTTCCAGATCTGAAACTTCTCGATTTTGAGTGATATTTCTACTATTTCACCTCACAGTTTCTTTTACACAACTAGTGATTTTTTTGGTTTCTTGAACGTTTCTAAAACATTCATTATCGCAAGGTTTTGATTCTTATCGCAAGGTTTTTCTTCAACATTTTCTCTTTTTCTTCTTCAAATTCTTGGGAATAGGAGACCGAAGATGGGATGTCGCCGTGGATGACAATGCAGAGGGGGTTAAGGTTTGGGTTAGAGCGAAAAGGAGAGAAACACAGTTCTTTTACAATGGTCAAATTAGTCATTCAATATATTTTTTTTATTTTTCAATTTTTAATATTAAGGGTAAAATTATATTTCAATAATTCCGTCAGTTAGTTGGATGTGGTTGAGGTTTTTGCAATCTTGTGGAGGTGGATGATGTTTCCAATCCTTAATGGTGTGTATATGAAAATTTTCCTTATTTAATTTACAATATAGAGCTCAGTTCATTTATCTATTAATTCCATTGCTATTTATTATTCTCTGATTATGTTAGACTACTTGGAATGATTGGTTGACACGATCTATTGAGATCCTGGTGTGAACCGTGGTTTAGAGCCGGTTCACTCACACTTCTGGTTCAGCCAGAATTGGGGTGTGACAACTTGGTATTAGAGCTTGTAGGCTCTGTCCAGCTAATCATTCTGCATCTAACTGTGTTCAATGAGCTGAGTTAGGAAAATTAAAAACTTTAATAAGAACACACCATAAGCTTGTTTGATGCTTGAGACTTAAGAAATATGCATAATATACTATTAATGGAAGAACAATTATAAGCACTGAAGTATTAAGAGAAACAAATAACCATTTCATAATTTTAAGTACAAAGTGTATGACAGAGTACAGTCCACAAGTCAGACAGTTACTCTATTAACAAAATAAACCACATGTGAATAAAATAAAACTACATCAGGCTATGGTGGAGTAGTGGGCCTGGGTGGTACCGGGTCTGCGATATCATAATCGCGCTCGTACGCCTCTCTAAGCCAATGAACCTGGTCCTGCGTGACCCGTAGGCTGCGAGCTAGACGCCCCAAGTCCTGACCCATCTCCCTCTGAGTATCTATGATCCCCCTCTGAGTATCTCAGATCTCCATGAGCATGCTCATCACTGGGTCCGAAGAAAGATGAGATGGTCCCGCCACTGAAGAAGGCCAAGATGGTCCTGCTCCTGGAGAATGCTGGGGTGCAGGTACTGGGATGTCCTCCATGTGTGCATCCCCATCACCCCCTATCTCTGCTGCTGCTGTGGCTGCCGCATGACTCCTAGGTGGGAGAGGACGAGCCTGTAGCTCCTCGTCACTGAGCTCTAGATCATCCATCTGCATCTTATAGATGGCCTCAACATCTATGTCGGAGCTCATAGTGATCTCAACAGCTACCTCTCCCTGCATGTCCACACCCATGTGATGCAACAGTGCTGTGATCAACCTACCATATGGAAGATTGCCTGTTACATTGGGCTATGCCGCATAAATCATGGTACGAAGGATCAAGTAAGGCAGGCAGATCCAGTGCGTGGTAGTCACACAGTAGGTCAAATACTGAGTCAACTGGGACAACTCTCCATAGTGACCACTCTGGGGAACAATGTCGTGCTGTATAATACGAAAATATAGACGAGGCACAGGACGAAGGTTTGAAGCCAACATGATACTGCCTGGCAACAAAATCTGCTCTAAAATGGCTGCTCTCATGTCCTCAGTAAGGTACCCTTTAGCTCGGGGTGGGCAATAGATGAGATCCCCGTCATCTGGAATCTCAAGAAGTGCGGCTAACTCGGCAGTGTTGAAAGAGATCATTGTCCCTTTCACATAGCTAGTAATGCGTAGGTCCTTAGCATGCTCCCAGTCATTTGGATCCCCTTCTACCTCCATATTGGCAAAGAACTGTTTCACCAAGCTGGGATGAGTGGTCTCTCTATACTAAATAATGGGTAACCAACCCATTGCCCCAAAAGCCGCCTCAACATTGAAACGGTGCAGATGCTCTAGGTTTACAAAATGACCTACTTCAATACGTTTTGCTCGGAACCATGCAAGGCGCGAAGCGGCAGCCTCTGAATGAAAGAACCTCTCATCATAAGGGACAGGCGGAGGATGTGGTGGGTTCATACCCTGCATATAAGATCTTTTCCCCACGCCACGACGTCTAGACATGTTGTAACTGTTAAACAAAGAAAAGTGAGACATTTAGAGAACAATTTCAGAAGAAAAAAAAAATTCGGCAACATAACGGTAGAAAATGGTGAAAAAGCCTCAAACGCACCCAATATGGGTAAGAGGACTTATTGTGGTGGCACAATGCTAACATAGATCAAACAATTACACCACAAAAACAAAGAATAGAGACATATTACAAAAATTTATCAAAAACATCGAAAAACCTCGAAACCTAGGTTAAAAGTCAAAATTTTGGGATTTTCTTTAAACCAACTAATGGAACTTCGAATTGGTTGAGGGGTTTTGCACATTTAGACCCCAAAAACCTTTCTCAAGTGAAGAAAGAAGTTTTCTACGATTAAAAACTTCCAAATCAAGAAAAACCTAGGTTTTGGCATGAAAGACGATGTGAATTTTTCTAAAAAGAGGGAAGAGAGGGATAAGCTTACCTGAGAGACGAGTTGATACTCTTGGTTGAAGTAAAAACACTCTTAGAGGCACCGGATGGACTGTAGAAACTCAGAGACACGGAGAGAAATTGCCACCGGAGTAAACTCTAAAGTAAGAAATGAAGAATGAGGCGGAAATCGCAATTTTAAAGAGTTTTCCAGAGATACCGGTCGCACTTTTGGACTGGTATGTGCGACCGGTACCTCCAGCGGTATGGTGTGACCAGTACCTACCGCAAGGTATACCGGTCTCACCCAATGGGGTTGTGTGCGACGGGTACCGCCGACGGTATGTGCAACCGGTATGTACCGCCAGGTGTATCGGTCTCACTCAAGGAGAGACCGGTACCACAGCCGGTACCTCATGGGGGTTTGGGAATTCAAAACCATTCCCCGAACAGGCCGAACTTCACTACCAGACCTCACGCCTGCATGTTATGACCAGAATAAATGATTGTGCTTAAAAAATTTCGAGAAATAATTATAAATTGTTTATTTTCTTTCCCTATTGATGATTACTTATGGTGCCTATGCGTTGAGACTAAATATTATCATTAGAATAAATGTCTCATTTGTCTCATTTGTTTCAATGTATTCAGATATCGCACAGGAAATTAATTTGCTTCAACGGTGAGAGGAAATTGACGTAGAATTCCTCGCAGACGCCGTCACCCAAGGGCGTCTCCAATAGAAAGGAATTCAGGGACTGAAAACTCTGAAGAGAATGAAGAGAGAGTAAGTGGGGAAGAACTTAACACCCTGAATGAAAATGAAAATCTGATGAGAGACAATGAAGAATCGCCTCTGCAGGGGCAAACATCTACAAGCTCTGAAACAATGATGGCAAGTTTAGTCACTCACATGGAGGCACATCAGAAAAAGTTTTTCGACGAAATGTTGAAAATGTTTAGGCCACCTGGGCCTGCGCCGGCACCTGCATACATGCCATCCACAAATGCTGAGAATGTACATGCGGAACTAGTGGGGGTTAGTACAGCTATTGAGGGACCACCACAACAGAACCAACCCAACACAGTTCCCCACACAGTTACAGGAACGCCCATCCCTAACCAGGATCAGGGTGGATATCAGGGTCCATATCAGGGTGTATACTATGGTGGGAATCACGGTGAAAATCAGAGTGGCTATTCTTACGAGCTACAATGGTATGGTTGGACAGGGTATGGACAAGCACCACATGGACAGGTCCCATTTGCACAGAGTAGTCTTTCCAGAGCGGTGGATGGATTCTTAAAGCTCAAGCCACCAACTTTTACAGGAAAGCCAGGGAAAATACTATGGCCAGCACAGTGGATAGGTAAAATGGAAAAGAATTTTCGCCTAATGGAGTGTCATGATGGGGAAAAAGTATTATATGCGACCCACATGCTGAAGGAGGAAGCCAATGGATGGTGAAACTTAATCAGGGCGTATCTGGAGATAAAGCACCAGATAATCACTTGGCCAATATTTAAGGAAGCCTTCTTTGACAAATATTTTCCCAGGAGTTTTCACGATCAGATGGAAAGGGAGTTCCTTAACTTGCAGCAATCCCAAATGACCGTAGAATCATACCAACAGAGGTATGAGGAGTTATTATTTTTCGCTCCAACCAGTATGCAAGAGGAAGAAACAAAGACTCGCCGTTTCACTATGGGTCTTCGGGGTGTTATAAGAGAGCATGTGTTGGGGCGAGGATTGAAGATATATAATGAAGTTGTACAGGTGGCTCGAGTCATCGAAGCAAGCCAGAGAGAAATCTTTTTTGCACAAAATAGGGGTCTGCAGAGGCCTAACCCTGAGGTCCAAGGAGGAAGAAGAAACAGACCATACCGTCCATTCAGGCCACCAACTAGCACTGTGCCTCCCAGACCTGCTCTTGCAGTGACACCACAGGCAGCGGGGCAGAACACTAGTGTAAAGTATTTTAATTGCCAACAGGTGGGACATTATGCCAGAACCTGCCCACAACCAAAGAGGGAGCAGCAGCAAGGCAAGGTATATGCTGTTACTCTAGAGGAGGCAGCTGCATCACCAGATGTGGTTACATGTATGATTTTATACTTACTCCTTAACTACTACATTAATTGTTTGAGCATTTGAAACTAAGGGAAAATTTGAAAACCTCAGGTACAGTAAATATAGTAGGATTATCCGCCAAAGTCCTGTTTGACTCAGGGGCCACCCATTTCTTTGTGTCTGTGTCATTCGGAAAAGGACTAGATCAACCCATCAAGACTTTGGAATCAAGTCTGTTAGTTCGGTCCCCCATGGGAATGGAGGTGGTATTAGAAGAATATTATAGGCCTTGCCCAGTGCATATTGAAGGACGAGAGTTGGAAGCCAATCTAGTCCAGCTGGAGATGTCAGATTTCGATGTCATTCTGGGCATGGACTGGTTATCTAAACATTCAGCAAACCTGTTATGTGCTGAGAAGAAGTTGGTGTTCAAGGACAGTGAAGGGATGGAGTTCAACTTTAAAGGGGCTGAGCTGCCTAGAAAGAGAAAGCTTATACTCTCAGCCCTAAAAGCAAGGAAGTGCTTAAAGAAAGGAGGAGTAGGATACCTTGTATCAGTGGTGGACATTACCGCTGACTTGCCAAGAATGGAGGATATCGAAGTAGTATGGGAATTTCCTGACATGTTTCCAGAAGACCTACCCAGAACCTGACAGGGCTACTGAGTTTGTGATAGACCTCCTACCAAGGGTGGCACCTGTGTCTAAAGCACCTTACCAGATGGCTCCTACTGAGTCGAAGGAGTTGAAAACTCAGCTGCAAGAACTGTTAGACAAGGGATTTATAAGGTCAAGTATCTCACCTTGGGGAGCACCTGTGCTTTTTGTCAAGAAGAAGGATGGTAGCGTACGTCTTTGTATGGATTATCGAGAGTTAAACAAGCTCACCATCAAGAACAGATACCCACTACCAAGAATAGATGATTTGTTTGACCAACTGCAAGGGTCGAGTGTATTCTCAAAGATTGATCTGAGGTCAGGGTATCATCAACTCAAAATAAAGGAGGCAGACATCCCCAAAACAGTTTTCAGGACGAGATATGGACACTATGAGTTCCTTGTAATGTCCTTTGGGTTGACTAATGCACCTGCATCGTTTATGGAGCTAATGAATCGAGTATTCCATGACATGTTGGATACGTAGGTTATCGTATTCATAGACGATATTCTAGTATACTCCAAGAACAAGGAGACACATGCAGTGCATTTAAGAGAAGCATTACAAAGACTGAGAAGAGATATGCTCTATGTAAAATTCAAGAAATGTGAATTTTGGTTAGATGAAGTGGCCTTCCTAAGTCACGTGGTGTCTATTGAAGGAATTAAGGTAGATCCCAATAAAATTTCAGCCATAGTAGGATGGGAGGCACCGAAGACTGTTGCTGAAATACGTAGCTTCCTAGGCTTAGCTGGATACTACAGAAGGTTTGTGGAGGATTATTCCAAGATTGTTGTTCCACTCACCAGGTTGACCAAAAAGGGGGAGAAGTTTATATGGACTGAAGAATGTGAGAAATGCTTCCAGACACTGATGTCAAGACTGGTATCAGCACCTATATTGACTATTCCAGCTCCAGGCCTTCCATTCACACTATACACAGATGCTTCAGGTTTGGGACTGGGTTGTGTACAGATGTAA
Organism: Protea cynaroides; assembly: GCA_028583415.1. NCBI lineage: Eukaryota > Viridiplantae > Streptophyta > Magnoliopsida > Proteales > Proteaceae > Protea > Protea cynaroides. The sequence continues at coordinate 22,797,809 of CM053269.1, forward strand.
GGAGAACAGGTGATAGCCTACGCCTCAAGAAAACTGAAGGAGCATGAGAAGAACTACCCTACACATGACCTAGAGTTGATAGTGGTCATTCATGCTATCAAGACTTGGAGGCATTACTTGTATGGTGAGAAATTCCAGATTAAGTCTGACCACAAAAGCCTGACGTACCTTTTCACCCAAAAAGACCTGAACATGAGGCAGAGGAGGTGGTTAGAATTACTCAAGGACTACGACTGTGACATTCAGTATCACCCTGGTAAAGCTAACATTGTAGCTGATGCTCTGAGAAAGAAATGGGCATCGAACCCTGAAGCAGGGCCAAGTACAAATGCAGCATTGTGTGCTGCCATTTCTGGCTCATCAGAGGATGAAGAACAGCTCTTAATAAAGTCAGCAGATGATCCTATTGAGCAAGGGTTGATACACCAGTTTACCCTTATGTTTGCAGCACTGAAGATTTTGCCTGACCTGAAGGAAGAAATAAAAGCAGCAGTCCTACAAGACCCATACCTCAGGACAGTTCAAAAAATATTTGGAAAAGGGTCGAGCCAACCCTGATTTCACCTTGGATGTAGACAAGGTACTCAGATATCATGGGCCATTATGCATACCTGAGAATGAAGATCTGGAAATCAGAAATCGAATCGTGTTGGAAGCTCACTCCACTCCATATTCAGTACATCCTGGAGCACTAAGATGTACCATGACCTAAAGAGATTGTACTGGTGGAGGGGTATGAAAGCAGATGTGACCCGATATGTGTTTCAATGTTTAAACTGCTAGCAAGTCAAAGCAGAAAGACAGAGGCCCGTAGGATTATTGTAACCGTTACCTGAGCCGGCATGGAAATGGGATTGTATTACCATGGATTTTGTCACTGGTCTAGCTATGATTCCGAGGTCAGTGAATGCTATTTGGGTAGTTGTAGATCGCCTTACCAAAACCGCTAGATTTATCTCTGTCAGACAGTAATGCACCATGGACAAGTTGGCAAAATTATATGTGGACAATATAGTCAGACTGCATGGTGTCCCAGAGAGCATAGTATCTGATAGAGATCTACGCTTTACATCGAAGTTCTGGGAGGGACTATAGAAGGCCATGGGAACGAAACTAAAGTTCAGTACAGCCTTCCACCCTCAAACGGATGGTCAGTCAAAGAGGACCATCTAGATCATAGAAGATATGCTTCGTGCATGTGCTATCGACTTTAAGGGGGCTTGGGATGAGAAGCTTTCCCTCATCGAGTTTGCCTACAACAATAGCTACCAGGCTACGATTCAAATGGCCCCATATGAGGCCTTGTATGGTAAGAAATGTCGAACACCATTATTATGAGATGAAGTTAGAGAAAGACGAACCATAGGGCCAGAATTTATGGAAGAAACTTGCAAGGCAGTGGATCAGATTAAGAACCGAGTAAAGACAGCTCAGGTGCGTCAAAAGCACTATGCTGATAACAGGAGACGAGACCATGAATTTACTGTTGGTGATAAAGTGTTCTTGAAGGTGTCACCAGTAAGAGGCCTAAAGCGGTTCGGAAGAAAAGGAAAACTCTGTCCTAGATATGTGGGACCATATGAAATTCTATCCCGATGCGGCGAAGTGGCCTATCAACTTGCATTGCCACCAGCGATGTCTAGTGTCCACAACGTCTTCCACGTGTCCTTACTAAAGAAGTACGTGAGTGACCCTTCACACATTCTTGTTGCAGACCCCCCAGATTTGACAGAAGACTTAACCTTCGAGGTGGTACCAATCCAGCTAATTAGTAAAAAGATACAACAGCTTCGAAGGCGAGCTATCCACTATGTCAAGGTAGTTTGGAAAAGTCAGGATGTAGAAGAAATTACCGGGGAGGAGGAGGATGCCATGCGACAAGAATACCCTCATCTTTTCAACTCTGAAGGTACATACAATTTTGAGGATAAAATTTCTTTAAAGGGTGGGGGAATTGTGAGACCTACATGCAAATTTCGGGGACGAAATTTTTTTTAAAGGTGGTAGAGTTGTAAGAACCGTGTAACCCATGGTTTTATTTGGTGACAGGTATTCCAATCATAATCGGACCGGAAGGTGAAGCCGGGTGACGAACCACTCAATTTTCAGGTATGATAACCTATGAAAACTATAAAAATTACATACCGGTCTGACTATACCAGCCTGAGTCAGTCAGACCGGTATGTGCGACCGGTATGTGTATTTTCGGCTAGAGACGGACTCCAGCAGGTCCCTTACTCTGAATCGAATTTTGGAAAGTTTCCAACAGTGGGAAACCTTCCTAAGAACGGTTTCCCACTATTAATAGAGGCTTGGACACTCCTTTGATCCTTCTCAAAACCTTAGCCGTCTGAAGAGATCTGAGAAGGAGCAAGGAAGGAGGAGGCCGCTTAAGAAAGGGATTTTCATCATAGGAGCACGCCGCCAAGTGACGAACACCGCCAGTAACTACTCAATCCTCTTAGTGATGATAGGATTTCAGATCGGAGCCGTGAAGCGGCGCAGCGATTCAAAATCCTAGGACTTTGATTAAAAGCCTAGTTTTTCTTTTAGATTTGATCTGGTTTCATACGGCATTCTAGTCAAAACCAGAAGGCCATTAGAATACTTTGACCTTAGAATGGGTTAGGAGAAACCCTAGAAACCAAGCCGAAGACCGACGAGGAAGGGAGATCTAAGATCGGATTTTCGGATCCAAACCGTGGGACATACCGATTGGACACAAGGTCCTACGGTATGGGCCTGCGGTATATACCGCAGGCACATACCGGTCTCACTGAGAGTGAGACCGGTATGTACCGCAACCGGTATATACCGGTGGCACCATACCGGTTTCACTCTACTGAGACCGGTATACTGAGACCGGTATGCCTTCCGAGCCTTGTTTGCTTGACCAAACATGCTTCTGACCAGCTGTGAAGTTCATAAATGAATTCTAGCTTTAATAAATGAATTCTAAGTTATAGGTATGACTATGTAGGACTTGTAGACAGCGTGAGTAGATCCTTTGACGCTGTACGAAATTGTTATCACGTGACAAGTAAGGGACAAGACCCCAAACTCTAATTAATTAAATAACAGAAAACTTTTGTGATTAAATCTATGTGTAAATTGTATTGCTTGGTGTTTGTGCATATTAAAATGCCATGTAGTTGTTTCTTTTGCTATTATCTAATCATGCATTTCATATGCTAGGATGTTGGATGTTAGGCATGTGTATGTTTTTAGTTAGTGTGTGGAATGTGAAGGGGAGTAAGCCCTGGATATATCCACAGCTAACACCTTTTTCGTATCGCCATCTACCTTAGCAGACTTGGTGCGAATAGGGTATCAGGGGGAGGACTGGGATTGTGGTTCACCTTGCCCGCCAGACTCGAGCCCTATCTCTATGTCGTAGGGAGTCGTGCTGGGGTAAGGCCATAGATATTGTATTGACATATAGGACTAGTTAGAAACGGAACCCACTTGCAAGCCCTTGCCAATAGGGGTTTAGGTATTGATACGGTGTAGGGTATCAGGGGGAGGACACGGTAGTGTGGATTACTGCCTGACCGCCAGACTCTAGCTCTATCTCTATATTGGAGTGAGTGATGTGCGGCAACAGTAGTAGTGTGGATTGTTGCCTGACTGGTGGGTGTGCTCACACTCTCATGCATGGAGGTGCGGTGGCTGCCAAACCTTACCATAGCACATTGCAAGTTATACCTGACCCAAATTGTAATGTTATCTCATGCATTTTGTATGTTGCATTGGTTTAGTACTTACTGAGCTAAGTTGTGAGCTCACCCGAATATATATATATATTCTTCTTTTTAGATTTTGATGCAGGGTACACAGTTGATGACTTCATGACTGCCCTAGCGTTTGGTACAGTTGTTGCCATTGACACTCAGGCAGTAGAGGACGAGCATGACGCATCATGCGAGTGCTCATTTTGTGTTTTCCTTTAGAAGATATTTTATTTTAAACAATACACTGTAATATTTTTATTATTTAAGTTTGTGAATGATGAAATAATTTGGATAATTATTTAATTTACAATTTAGAGCTCAATTCATTTATCTATTAATTTCGCTGCTATTTATTATTCTCTGATTATGTTAGACTGCTTGGAATGATTGGTTGACACGGTCTATTGAGATCCTGATGTGAACCGTGGTTTAAAGCCGGTTCACTCACACTTCTGGTTCAATCGGAATTAGGGTGTGACAGAGAATGTGGGTTCCACTGGTGACATGGTAAAGTGGGTCCCATTTTGGTGATGTGACAAATATATAAAAAATAAAATTTTATGGTAAAGAGAGAAAATGGTAAGAGAGAAAATGAGGAAAGATACAGTGGGTCTCACTGGTGACATGGCAGTATGGGTCCCATGTTGGTGATGTGTACAATGGCGATGGTAGTAATGAGATAGGAAATGTAGTGAAAGAGGAGGGGAAAGAATTGAGGTGGCACCAATGCACGATCCACTGCTAAAGTAGCAAATGACAAGGTAGTATGGCATGAGGTGGCAGCTAGCCACAAGCCATGGAAGCAAGGCCATGCAGCCAAGTGGCAATGAAGGCCATATGGCCACATAGCCATAAGCCAAAGCCCATAGCTAGCAACACACATGATTTAAGACCCACCCTGAATCCACTACTAACCAAGATTCCTCCTGTGCCAGGTCTTAACACAAAGACTGATGGAGCACCCAACACGGATCCGAAGGTGGTATCCAAACCATGGGTAAGCTTCATTATTCAAATCTGATAAGGTTAGGTGTCATGATGGACCCTAGGTGGTCTTGATGCGTATCCCAAAGCATCAGAATCAGCTGGCCGATCAAATGGTCATAAATTGGCCTAATTGGATGCTTTGCTGGATGGTGCATCCCCCTAATTGTCAGCATCTAGTTAAGCTCCAGTTAAACACTCTCACTCCACAGGCTTCTATAAAAGGAGGCCTCAAACCTCCTTATTTCTCTCTTGGAAATATTGGGAGTGAGTATGGGAGATAAGCACAAGTAAGAGCTCAAACCCTAGCATTCCCACCCATTGGAGGTAAGTACCATCTTCTTCCTCTCTTTTGGTTGGTGAATGAATGCAAGCAATGGGGATGTCCACCATTAATGGTATAATGGTCTCCATTCATGGAGACCAATATTAAACACTAGAAATGGTTAAGTCTCACCCACCTACATAAATGGAGTTTGGAGCCATAAATGGCTCCCATTGAGTATATTAATGGTGGGAAGATTATTCCCACCAACAAAATTGAAGACCAACTTGATGGGGAATCAAAATCCCCAAATAAAAACCAACTAAGTTTATAACTTGGTTTCTGGGCACAAACCGGAGGCACTAACCAGAGGTTTAGCCATGACCTTGCCTCTGGGTGATAAAAACCCTACCTTTGCCAATTCAAGTGCCTTGGAAAAATTGACCTAAGTAGAACCAGAGGACCCTCTCGGGGGTACGAACCTCTGGGTGACAATCCCACGGTTACCTCTGGGTCCGATTGACTGGACCTTCGAATAGGCTTAATAGTAAGCGGAGGTAGTGCCTAAATATACACTACCCGATAATGCCTCTGGATAACCTTCTGGATGCCTACTGTTATAATAATGTCTATAGCTAGATGGTATGTCGGAGGCTTGAACATCCAATTGTACCCTCTGGTTCAGGGTAAATTAAAAAATCACATAAGTGTCAACCGAATGGTGATTTTGGATGGTACACCACCCAATTATACCCTCTGGTTCTAGCTTTGTTGGCCAGTATGCCTAGTAGGATTATGAGGACCAACTGTTGGGTTCCCAGCTTGTCTTGGGACCCATGTATGGACATGTAAGGCTTGTCCATATTAGTTAAAAGATATACAACCAACTAATGAAACATTATCTATTTATATAAATAATGGACGGGGGCAAAGTGAAAGCCTTCTATTGGCTTTGTAGTATAACAACACTTGTAGTGCTATCAGGTGAGGGGTTTGGTCTATAAACATAGGGCAATTATAACATGTTTAATTTATGCTTTATAACATGCCATCCAATACTTGTTTATATCTAAGCATGCATTTGCATTATAACAACTATGTTTGTGGATTGTATGTTGTTTAGGTATGATGGATGTGTGGCTTGTTGGAGCACAATACACAGGCCATGTTGTTTATGTTGTACTGTAGTGGGGTACAGTGATCCATTAGAGTAGAACCGAGGATCTCTGGTGGGGCATAGCCTTTCATTATATATGCATATGTTGATCATGTATGATGGTACGTGTGGTGTACTGGAGCATGGGAACATGTATCATGTTGGAATTGCTAGCACTCTAGTGGGGCCACGGTGGGACCATGGGAGTGGTGTTGGGGATCTTTGCTGGTGGGCAGCCATGATTAATTGAATGTACATAATAGACATAGGTGGTGCCATTACCATGTTTCCTACATCCTTTCAGTAGAAGTTAAGATACTGGCATAGACTCATACTTCCTCGGTCTGGAGACCTGATCGAAGAATCAGATTGGCCCAAGGTCTCTGATGCTAAATGGGGTCTATGGTGGGAGGTGATGAATTTGAAGGGGTTAAAGCCTTATCTGAGGACAACCATTGTCCTTATGGTGGCGACTCCGTTGGGGAATCTACGTTCAGACTCCAGATTTACTTTCCTTAGATTGATTGATTGACTTTGGATGTTAGATCTAGGGCTACTATTATTTATGTTTGTATATTGTTTTGGGGGGTTTGGGTTCAGTCACACATCGTGTCATTAGCTAACCCGGGTCCTCATGCAGATGGGATCACCCTCTAGGCAAAAAGCACAACCTTGACATGTACCTTGTAAAAGTCTTTACCGATGAGGGCCTCTAATGATTGTTTCTTGGGTCCGCCCAGGAAGCTGTCATACTTCTCTAGGTCTTGAGCCACATGTTTGTTATTTTTTTGTCCATCCCTAAATGAACATGGTAAAATGCCCACTCCTCCATCAAGGTAGCCGTCCTAACCTAGTTTGAGCCACATGTTTGTTATTTTTTTGTCCATCCCTAAACGAACATGGTAAAATCCGTTCAATCACGATATCCATTCCTGTGACATCGAAGTTCTATCCATTTTTACTCTCGATTGGTTGACAAGTTAGAATCCACACAATGAGAATCTTGAACTCTCACTTGTTGGGGGCAGGAGAAATGTATAAACCAGTCCCACGTCATAGTGGACGGCCACTGTACACTCTCTATCAATGAACTCAAAGTGTCAGATCCATCATTGTTAACACATCGGCTTAAAAAACGAGTAGAAATTCTTTGTCATGACATAGGTGTCATGATCGAGCTATTATTTATCGATTTGTTCAGTCATGAACCGCTTTTGCTAACTATCCCATATGAAAGCTAAGAATGAGTATATATGTTTCAATCTCTTTGAATTTGACGAACCAATTGGTCGGACCTTGTTGCATAATGAATCGTTTGGGTCATGAAGCCCAAGACTAAATCACAAGGTTATGTCGAAGAAATTAAATTGACCCAGATAATGTTTGTTCAACGGGTTTCATAAAGGAGCTAACATTTGTATGGTTGAGTCAGCCTGTATGTGTATGTGATCCCTGTCTGTCCCCATTACTCATGTTCCTAATGCGTGTCTGTTCAGTCTTTTTCCTATACTTTTAAAGAGAGTTGAGCTGAACCTATAATTTTGTCTACCCTTTGAGTAAGATACTCTCATTTTAGGAAATTGACTAGGACTCTTATCAATCAAATGGGGTATGATACCTTATAATCAGAAGTATGACTAAGGTCCTATTCCAAAGCCTATACAACCCTCTTGTCAAACTTCTGAAAGTCAACAATGGTCACAAATGGAAACCCTGAGTAAAAGCCAAGTTCTTGATAGAGTAGGACACCAAATTGGAGAATTATATCAATATCCTAGGGCACTTGATTCAATTGAGGATTTGATTTCAGCAAGGACAGATGGCAGCTTCTGAGAAAATACTTGAGAATACCTGAGTAAATACTTCGAAGATGGTTCAACCGCCAGCTTCGGTTTATGTCAGGTTCATCTTTTTTAGGTTGATTAAATAGTCACCTCTGGTTCATGTCTAGTTCATGTTGGAACTAAAGAGAAATCTAGTCCTAAGATGGTTCAACTGTTACCTCTGGGTCATGTCAACGTTCATGTTGGAACTATAGAGAGTTCCAGTCTTAGGCGATTCAATCATCATATCTAGTTCATGTTCTGGTTCATATAGGAATTCGAAAGAGTTCCACCCCTCTATGCTCAATGCCATGATCTAGCCTGAGACCAATTCAATAGTCACATCTGGTTCATGTTTTGACTCATGTCAGAATCAAAGAGAGCTTTATTTCATCTGAATTCGATGTCGAGGTTTTAGCCATAAGTCTATCAAATTGTTGCCTCTAGTTCATGTTCCAGTTCATGCTATGACCGAGGAAAAATATCATTTGTTTGAGATTAATGTCAATGTTTTATCCCTGAGCTATTCAACCATTACCTCCTGTTCAAGCTATTTGAGGAAAGTTAGACCCGCCTAAACCTAATGCCCTAATTTATCATTAAGCCAGTTTGATCATCACCTCCGATTTATGTTCTAGTTAGGTTCAAAATTAAGGGAAAGTCCTTCATCCAATTTTCATCTCTTGGTTTGTCTCTACCAATCAAGACCCGATGTTGCAAAATAGAATTGACCATCTAAAATGAAAACTGAAGGGTTATGTTTATAATCATGTTGTCGATCAATCTTCATTGAACATTTGAGCTGTGACAATATTCTACCTATCCATGGAAATGGGTTTTGTTGACTAATGGAGTATCCAAAACTCTCATCTTCCACCATCACCTGAATTGTAGAAAATCAACGATGAACTTCAATGAATCCAGACTAGGGTATGAAGCAAAGTGATTTAGAACTAAATAAGGGTGGTCCAATTATGAATCTAAATCCAAACTGGGGTATAGAACAAGATGGTAATGGGCCAAGCCAGTAATAAACTTCAATGGAGCCCAGGCCAGGGTAAACCAAGATTGAAACCTAATAGAGCCATAATGGACCTAAGCTGGGGTAGACCAGGATCATAGTGGAATAACCTGATGTTGGACTGCAATAAACCCCAAACTAGGGTATGAACTAAAAATATGTTGGACCCTAAGCTGTGTGTAACCCAAGAATGAATCTTAAGGAAACCAAAATTGTGGGACAACCAAGGCTGAACTTAAATAGATCCTAAACTGGGGTATGCATCTAAATGACTTTGAACCTAAACTAGGGTGAATCATAATGCCAAGCATCGAACACTTGTTGGAAGGAAAGCATAATGAACCTTACTAAACGAGGTCTAAATGGGGATTTAGTCCTGCAATGAATCGTAGGGTGTCACCGAAGACGTTTGTAACCAATTGAAGTCACTCGAATGCAGTATTTCTATCTTTACTTGTTGTTATTAGAATCTGATAGGTTGTCTATGTCTGGGCTCGAGCCTGATAAGTTTGTAGACAAATCCAGTCCATTCGTACTATGTCAAATAAACAAAAAAAATCATCCCATTTGGGAAACTACTACTGTGCTTGGTTTCTTTCCAATACATTTCTTCCCAGAATGGAATTCTTCCCCTTCCTTGTGCATAGTTAATTCTTGCTCTGGAGATGATATTGATGATGAGCTGTCACCCAAACTTTTACGCCACCGGCCACTTGAGAAAAGAAAGTCCAACCCGTTTGTGGATGACTTCGAAATGATCGGTCCAGATACACAGGAAATACAACATTAGTAGGCTTGAGATGCCTTGAAGATTAATCATGTTTTAAAGCCACATCATTGAAGAAAAAAAATTAAAAAAAAATTGAGAGGACAGAAGAAGGGATGTGTACTTTGATTCTCAAAGCCAGATACTTATCCTTCCCCATATCATTGAAAAGGAGGAATAATATCAATGAGCCAAAAGATGATAGTCATTCTTTAGAAGAGATCATATGGATATGTCGCTTGGGTAAGCATTGATGTTTACTGAGCAGATATAGATGTTGTTGAGCATGATACAAATGACAATCAGAGGGACATATAACTAAATGGATAAGTGCCTATAGATTTAATAGATTATTATGCCACATGAGTTGACAAGAGAGCAAAATATTGATTGAGGTACTACTGCACTTTATACTTCACCGAACAGAGACAACACCTCTAGTCGACATAAAAATATTACTTCCAAGAACTTTCATAGGCCAACAACTTTCAAAAGTAGAAGCCCAGTGTGAAGAGCACCAGTTTGAAGCCAATCTTGATCATGTGAAGCACTGCCATGTATAGCTTCCATACAAAAAAATGGGAAAAAAGAAAAACAAAGTAAAAAGAAAATAAAAGGAGTTATACATGGAATAAGGATGTTAGATGGAATTTCCCAATAAAGGATAGTTGAAGGCCCATTCATTTCTTACATCTTTTGGCATGCCCATTAAAGCTTCATTAGAAAAGAGCCAGTTCGTTTGCCATGCATCAATAAGGTCACATTTTCAAAATCTGATGGAAACTTATCCCAATTGAGGTACATTGACAGCACACGATGGTAAGATTGATCATTTGTCACCTTTCACAGACGTAAGTTGGACTGGACTTTAGATTTTGGTCACTACATCCCACCATTATAGGGGAGGGTCTCATCACCTCATCATCATTAGAGTATAATTTTTTATTGGCAATAGACTCCTCCTCCCGTTCATCAATTCGATGGTCTTCCAAAGAGTCTCCGTTATGAGCCCTTCATTGATCAATCAAAATTTCATAATGTCACCTCTAGTGAGCATATCAGTCCTTTATGCATAAAATTATTCATTAAATTTGATAGGAATGCCCATCTATCATTCATTAATTCAATGACATCCAAGGATTTTGATAGTCTATTTTTGGAAAGCCAATAAAGTGGTATCTCCTCAGTGGGATAAACTATTCTACATAAATAACCAAACACTCTCCCAATGGTAGACCCATATGGACAGTTTCTTATCAGTCTGTTTGGACCTTCATTATCGTATTTGTCTATGGACTTAGAGGTTTTAAGCCCATATGTGTTTACAACTAATTTAGTGTCTTGATACGACTTGTAGAAATGAATTCTTTATCTGAGTTGCTCTAAGAGGGAAAGAGCTATTTGGTGTCATACCTAAATTTAGAGTGGGATTTTTCCCCTTTAAGACCGTCTTTAGTGATTACTCAAGAATTACCTGTCAATAGATGCAGATGCCGATTTAAAGACTGGGGTATAAATTACCCATTGACCCTTGACATCACACATTGAGAAGCTACCCGTAAGTTCAAAGGTCATAGAATCATGCATAGACCCATTGGCGACATACTTGCCACATTGAGACCAATTTGTTCACCCTCACTGAAGTCATTTGAACATATAGAAAGAAAGAAAGGAAAAAATCATGAGGCTATGAATCTTATTTACCCCCCATTAGGCAAGAGATACTCTCGCTCGAGAATAAACCTCCATCTGGGAGGATGATTTAAAGTGATATTTGGTGATAGAGCGTTTTGTTCTTCCCAACCTTTTGGATATACCCATATGTTATTGGTGACTTCATGTCAAGAAAATCCAGTTGCCGATGCAATCAAGGTGGAATTCGTCCAACACTTTGTAGAGAATCTAAAGCATACCCAGTTTGCTTCCATAGATAACTTCCTCTTATCCTGGTGCGAGTCATACCTAGCAGAACTAATCAAAATCATTACCTTTCACTTCCCTTAAGTGCCAAAGCAGTCTCGAATAGCCAAAAATGCCATTTTCAAACCGGTTGGTAGAGATAAATTCATCCTTGGGTAGTTAAACAATTCATTTCTTTCATTTTCAAGGTTTAGGGTAGAGGTCCATCTGAGTGACATTTTCCATAATCAATTTCGTCGGCCCTCCTCGATCGAGTATCTAGCTTGGTCAAGTCTCATGTGTGATACAGGTTTTACCTATTCCTGACTCTGAAGCAGGGTGCATGTTTCCTTCTAGCATCTCTTTGCACACTATAGAGTGAGTTGGCACAATGCACATATACTAGGGGTATAGATACATCCTCTAAAGAGAATCAAGCTCCATCACATGTATTACCTCTGTGTGCATTTAAAAATTTGCTCAGACTCTAATGTGTTGAAATCAATGACTTTCATGTTTTGCGGAGTATGCCCATTTAGTCATTCCTACATGCTTCTCATTTTCTCAATCATGTTAAGAAAGGAAATTTAGATGCGATCTCACAACTATTTGGGTTAGATTTTTGAATCAGTATGCTTGTAAATGGGAGATCAATTGAGACACCGTTCTTTTTCTCCAAACCCCATCTTGAAAGTTTAAATCCGGTGAGAAGGAAGAATTCAAATTTTGTGACACCTTGCACCTACTTTAGGCTGAATTCATACATTGCTCAAATTTGATACGGCATTGTTGCAAAAACTCTAAGCAGCTCGCAAATCAAGAACATGGGCTTAACCCATATCACATTATGTGTGCCGCAAGGGTGTTTCACCAATTTGATCTGGTACAATGTACAATTAAAGGTTCAGCCAATTATATTTTCTCAGCAGGTTAGCACTAAAGTTAATCAAGGACTTGGGCTTGAGATTGTCATGCTTCCTAGCTTTATCTAGACTTGTTATTAGGGCATCTTTCAATTTGGAATCTAGCAAATGACACTGTTTCATGATGGGATTCATGCATTCTATCAAATTTCCTCATTCCTTTGAATGACCATGATTATGAATCCCCATGCTCGTGCCAAAGTTGCGATAGGTCTTCAACATCGAGTTGCAATTGATCATATCTCATGTTCAAATCAATGTTTTGTGCAATAGTGTACGTGAGATCATCATGCTTCATGATTCATGCTAACAAGTGTAAGCTTCTCAACCCAATAAAATATAAAAAATAAATTAATAAATAAAATACAAAATGTAGAAAAACAAAAAAATATATATAAAAAGAAAAAAAGAAAAAATAGAGAAAAAAGAAGGCGCTAAGACAACATCTATTCTGATAATCTGAAAAATCATCTTAAGTCAGAGAAGATTTTTCCAAAATGATCATTTATCAAATCTTCTACCTTCAGTCTGGTCAAGGCTTTGGTTTGACCCCTTTGTTAGGTTCGACTACCTTCAGTCGAACTACATGGTGACTTGATTCCTGGGAAAGATGCATCCCAGGATATGTAGGCAGTTTGGAGTAATCTCCAAGGTCGGTTCCTAATGAGCTTCAGTGTCCACATCTCAAAACTCCAAATTTGGTCCCAAAGAGCTTTCAATCAAATCAAATATCAATGTTTTAGTCTCAGTCCCAACGAACTCTCAATGTTTAGAACTCTTTCTTCACCTCATCTTAAACATATTGGCCGCTGAGAACCATTTCCATTTCTAGCAATCATTCCCAATCCATTCAAAGTATGCATGCTAATAGAGTCATTTGTTTTGATTGGACATGATTTGTGTGATGATGATTGTTAGTCTTGATGTTATTGTAATTGCCATAGCGTGTGTGTGAAAGCCAAATGATTAGTCTGATGATCTTACCTCTTGGAAGATTCTGTCTCTCTGATATGGGAGGCAAAAATGTGCTTTTCTTATCTTTACCTTCAATTGATACAATCTCGGTTAAAGAAGGGTATCGATGGGGAAAATAGTGGATGGCTGGGTGTTGTAGCTAGGACAGGTGGGGCGGACAATGATTTTGTAATAGGAGCGAGGGGGTTCGGGGCGGACAAGTGGTTACCCCCCCCAATCCCCGATAGACCATATTATGAGGACGATGCAGGTGGAGATGTGGACCTGGATGGTGCTTACCCAGGAACAGCGGCTTCTGGTTCTGACAATAGGGGTGGACAGATGTGAAGGGATGGAGATGGTCTGTCACAGGTGTAAGTGAATGGTTGAGATGGTTCTGTAGAGGGGTAGTTTTATGGGTATAGCAGGTTCAATGGCTGAGTTGCAGGTTGAGGATAGTGGAGTGATGGTAGATCAGATGAAGATAATGGTTTACAGAAAATAATTTAGTGAGCAGGTAAGGAGTTTCCTTACCTATGTCATTCTCCTCTCTCCTTCTTCCTCTTCTTCTTCTTAGATCTTCTTCATCTCTTTCTCTCTCTCTGTGCTGCTTCCTCGGGTTTGCTCTGCAGGTCCTTCCTTTGGTCTTCTTCTCCCTTCCTTATCTTCATCTTTCTAACTTTCTCTCTATCTCCCTGTCTTCCTTTCCACTTTCACTCCTCTCTCGATCTCCTCTCTCAATTTCGTCTCCCTCTTTCTCCAGAAAAATAAAATCCTCTTCCCTTTTTTGTTCCAATCTTAGGCCAACGCCTCCTCTTTTCTCAAATTCCTTCCACCCTTTCTTCTTTCCTAATCTCATCTTCCTTTCTCGAGTTCAATCTCTCAACTATCCTCTTCCGCTGTGAGCATAATTATCCACCCATCTCTGATGGACGGTAAATGATTTGGAGTCGCCACTTAGATTAAGGTCTAGGACCTATAAAAATGTAGTCTCATCATAAGACAAGACTTTTATTAACTCATTTGACCCAATATATTGGCTTTGATCTCATCAAAGAATAGGTAAACATTCAAGGTACAGTTTGGGAAGGTGTTAGGCACCCAAAGCTGCTCGATTCAAAAATCAACCTCCTATATGATTCTACTTTCCTTAGACTCTATGATTCTGACTGTTCATAGCCAATGGATGATAACTAGGGCTCATGGGGGATCCTATGCCAAGTTGCTAAATTCTTCTAACCTAGGTTTAGCCAAACATGTTCTGAAAGTAAATAAACAAACAAAATAATGTACAGTGCACCGAACCAAAGATGGTTCGGTGATGGACTAAATTTGAGAGATCCAAGACATCTCAAATTTCCTACGTATTCCAATCCTAGAAATCAAGTCCATAATATAATTCGAATGGAATGTGATTAAGGTTTATGGATGTGATTTATGATTAAGCTTTCGTAGATTCAATTGTTCAAGTTGAAGTATATGCTTGATGATGATTGAGATTGAATCCAGATAGCCTATGTAGATCGAAGTGAATATGGATACGAATATGGATGTAGAGGACCTAAGGATACTAAGATGTGATACCGTACTTGAAGAGGTCCTCCAAGTTGCCTACGTATTTTAGAGGTCCTGAAAATCAGGTACAACATAATTCATTGTGATGGGTTATGGATATGGATAAATTAATGATAGATATGGATAACCTAAAGGAAACTAAAGAAAGTTAAAGTGCATACAACCCAAGTGGATCAAAAGTACGATTTGGGACCTAAGTGTGTACAGTTTGAGTGAACCACAGGTACAGATTCGAGAGAACCTAAAGGATGTACAGTTCAAGTGAACCAAAGGTACAGATTCGAGAGAACCTAAAGTGTGTACAGTTTGAGTGAACCATAGGTACAGATTTAAGTAAACCTAAAGAGTGTACAGTTCGAGTGAATCATAGGTACAGATTCGAAATAACCTAAAGAGTGTATAGTTCGAGTGAACCATAGGTACAGATTCAAGTGAATCTAAAGGGTGTACAGTTTTAGTGAACCTAAAGGATATATAGTTCGAGTGAATAACAGGTACAGATTCGAGAGAACCTAAAGGGTATACAATTCAAGTGAACCACAGGTACAGATTCAAGTGAACCTAAAGGATGTACAGTTTTAGTAAACCACAGGTATGGATTTGAGTGAACCTAAAGGATGTACAGTTCGAGTGAACCACAGGTACAGATTTGAGATAACCTAAAGAATGTACAGTTCGAGTGAACCATAGGTATAGATTCTAGTGAACCTAAAGAGTATACAGTTCGAGTAAACCACAAGTATGGGATAGGTGTGTACAGTCTAAGAGAACCACAAGTATGACTTAGAATAGAGGTTGTGGAACTGTGTTTGGGATTCTCTCCAAACTGCCTACGTATCTTAGGGTGCTGCCCTAAGAATCAGGATCCGTGTAGTTTGAAATGCGGATTCATTCATTCATGTTCTTCTTTTAAGATCAGAGTGTGGAACTAAAATGCTCTATAGTTCGATTCACATCAAACCTATCTAGTTTTCTACTTCCTAGGGGAGATGAGCTGGGGGGGGTAGCGATCGTTTTAAAGCTATCTTTGACCTAAAACCCTAATTTGGCATGTATTGGGCTAGGCTTTATATCTCTTGATTAAGATTTATCATTTTTTTTTTTTTTACCCTTTCCATGAATGTAGGTGCCTACTTGTACGTCCCCACACCTAATGTGTCTGCTAGGAGTACATACATGGCAGTTCGACTAGGGTGTTGCAGAAATTAAATTATTGCCAGCAATAAATATCATTTAAGTATGGCAAGTAACAACATTGTATCATCTCAAGTATAGCAATAAAACATATGAATCAATATGGCAACATTCATGTGAGCATCAAGATATAGCAGACATGGCATCTCATGTATTATTTTTAGTCAAAATATGTCTCAGTATATCAAATCAGATCCTTGATCAATGGTCTAGAATTAATCTATCTCTTCAACAATATATCAAGATCAAATCCCCAATCTAATGGTTAGATCTCTTCAAAACATTGATAATTATGATCAACAACTCAGATTTCATCAAAGCAGCCAAGATCAAAGGCTCAGATATCACTCAAAATCACTCACAATGATAATCCAATGGTTCAAATCACTCTTGATGGTAATCCAACTATTCAGATTGCTTAAAATCATATCTAAAGATAATCTAACATTTCAGATTTCTTTAAGACACACTCATGATCAAAATCTAATGGTTCAGATTCCTTTAAGACATTCATGATCAAGATCTAATGGTCTATATTTCATATTATTCATGATCAATGGCTAAATTCATTTCATTACAAGATCCAAATCAAAATGGTTCATAATTAATATTCTCACATGATCCATATAAAAATCAATCATCCAATGGCTCACAATTAATCATATTTAAAACTCAAGATCGATGGTTAGATTTAACCACATTAAATTCCAAGATCAATGGACAAGATTTAATCATGTAAAAATTCAACATCACATGGCCATAATTTTAATCACATTGAATTCAATCATCAATTGTCTAGATTTCATTCACATTAAAAATCCTAAATCAAAGGCCATGTTTTATTCACATTTAATTCCACATCTATGGCCATAATTCATTACATTCAATTCCAGCATGGTCGGATCAATTCCATTAAATTTCAAGCCATGGTCGGATCAATTCCATAAATAATTCCAAGCATGTGATGGTATCAATTTCATAACAAATTTCAATATGTGGTCAGACCAATTTCGATCAAATGAAATTCAAGCATTATTGGGATCAATTTTATCACATGGGATTCAAGCATTATTGGGATCAATTTTATCACATGGAATTCAAGCATAATCAGATCATTTTCATCACCCTAAATTCAAAGCATAATCAGATCAATTTCAATCATATAAAATTTCTTTCATGATCAGATCAATACATAAAATTCTGATCAGAGGGTAACAACTCAATGGTGGGGACTGATTAGGATTGGGTTTAGGCATGTGGACAGTAAGGTGGAGAGGAGGGGGAAAGCTAGTAGCATGTACAGGTGATGTTCACGATGGGTTTTGGTTGGGTTTGTAAGGGAGATGGCATGGGCAGCGGGTGTAAGCATGGCTGGACCAGGTGTTGAGGTTTAAGTAATCATGTGGAAGGCTGGGATGGCAGATCAGATGAGTTGTGCTTGTAGTGGGCGTGAGATGAAGTGCTGAATAGGTATTCGGTGAAGATGGTGGTGTGTGTTGTGTTGTGGATTGATGAGTGTTCAGATAGGTGGGGTAATGTGTGGCTTATTCTCGGGTGAGGTAGGCCAGGTGTATTGGTGATAGCGAGTGAAAGTGATGTGCAGCCAGGTAAGTGGGACAGTGAATATGGGGATGGTTTGGGTCGGTTGCAGCAAAGGAGGTTTGCAGATCGGTGGCTGGGTGTAGCTATTGGGCAGGTTGTGATAGAGTAAGGTGGAGGCTCTTGCTGCGAGATTAAAAGATAAAATAAACTCAGCCAATAAGAGGTGGTCGGGGCTTACCTCAGGTGAGTCTTTCGATCCCCCTCCCCTTCTTCTTCTTCTTCTTCTTCTTCTTCTTCAACTTCTTCTCTCTTCGCTCCTTCCGTTCTTCTTCAGCTCGTTTCTCTTCTAACTCCTCCTCTCTTAACCTCTGGATCTCCTACTCTCTCTCAATCTTTTCTTTTTTTTTAGTCGGTTCTCTCTCCCCCTCAATCTCAGATTTTGTCTTCCTCTAATCCGGCTCTCTCTCGATCCTCCTCTTCTTTCTCAGTCCAATGCTCAATTCTCTTTTTCTTTTTTTTCTCTCTGAGTTCTTTCCTACTCTCCTTTTTTTTTCTCCCTTCTCAATCTTTTTCCCATTTTCCTCTTAGTCCACCCTCCTTTTCAGAATCTGTCCTCTTTCCATCTCTTATTCGATCTCTCGATCTTTCTATTTTTCTTTTACCTTCTTTCCTTCTCTTCATCTTTCTATTGATATTCTTTCCATTAACTTTTCTTCCGATTTTATCAGTCAATCTCTCTTGATTGAGTTCCCACTCTTATATGTCAAAACCAAGAATCTCATTGCTTCATATTTCTCTCACTCTCTTTCTCTATTGGAATCAGACCGACCCCATACAGTCTTCTTTCCTTTTTTTCCTTCACTTTCCATCTCCTTCTCTTTCTTGGCCAGCTTGGTCTTCCTTTCCATTTTTTATTTTATTTTTTTATTTCTTTCTAAAAATCCAGCTGATCCCATCTCTCCCTCCATCTATTTTTTTATTCTCTCTTTAATCGGTTTGGTCCAAACTGGTCTAGGTTGGACTAGGCTGGACTAAACTGGGTTGACTGGGTTTCTCTCTTTATCATTTCATAGGTCATTTCAGCTACAATTATGTGTGGGATCTTTTGACTCCCATTGTCTCAGATTTTCTACATCTACTTTGTAGGGTACCAAAAATGAGGAATAATGGAGCTTAAATCACTTAGTTTGGATGTCGAATAATAAAGTTATGAGGAATTGAAGTTTAAGCAGGCATATCAGCTTGCAGCTCCGCATGAGATCCTTCGAAGACCTTTGCTCTAGATTTTCCATGTCCACTTTGTAGAGCACAAAAATGAGGAATAACGGCATTGGAATCACCTCATTTGGACATCGGATGAGCAAGATATGAGGAAATAATTTTAAATAATTTAACTTACGGTAATTTGCATGCAAGCCCCTGGATATTTATTATTAATTTCAAAAAATCCCCTTGTACTTATTTCCAGACTATAATTATCATATCTTCTTCACTTAACGTTGAAATGAATGATTCTAGTCTCATTTCGAAGATATTTCCAAGACCTATGCATCCATGCAGGTTGCAGCCCATGTCCTTACTGTAGGGCCCATCGAAAATAGTATCAAAGTCGCAGCTAAAAATTTAAACCTTACACTAGGACCTGCAAACTTTCCATATGGGTTTACTTAGACTCCTGGATACTTGGGATCATCTCAGATCATCATAGTTCTTCTCAAAATACTATAGAGAGCATGCCGGGATTAATCGACTGTCATTTTTGGGAGAGTTTCACTCGCCTCCCTTGTATTTTTCCAAACTTTTTCTTACCACTCCCACTTTGCTTTCTACACTCTAGTAAAACTTTCTTCAGCTAGGGATGGCAAAAATGGGGTGCTTATACCCTAGATGGGGATTTTCTTGTAAAAGTTGTTTAATGGTCCAGGCTGTATATTCTACTTCTACCCTTGCCTGGTATACGAGAGTTTGAGGCTTGGGGACCATAGGCAGGACCAAAAGCACAGGCCAAATCTCAATATGGTACCAAGTAGAAACATTAGCCCTGAGACCTAACATTAAAATTGTATTTCATTGTGTGTGGCGCTTGTATGTGATACTAGATTTTTCATTGAGTTCGAATGGGAGCTCACCCTCTTATCGATACTTTTTTTTAGATTCTGTTGCAAGTAACTACTCTATTGCATATTTTATGGAGCCTCCTTTGGCAAGCGTTGTCGATGAAACTGATGATGTTGGTGGACAGTACGACGAAGGTTGTACCTGCAACGACTGCATCTACGCATGACATAGCCCTCCCCTTAATCTTTTCCTTCTTACTTTATGATTCTTTTTGTTGGTAGACGAAGAGGTCTATGAAAATAATATCACATATTTACTCTTTTGGTTTGGCTACATGTATATTAAATATTGTATTATTTAGGTAAAGAACGATGATTGTAATTTATAACAAACATAATACGGTTATGATATCACTTTAGTTGCATATGTTATGTATTAATACTTCCGCTATTGTTATTACTTGATCATTTGATGGTATGGCTTTTGCTTGTGTAGACTATGGGATTTATATGGTAAACACTATGGTTATCGATCTCGGATGGATTCAGGTCTCCACAAGGATTGACCTGGATATCACGTTCGATTCCCTAGAATGGTCTGTGACAACACTGGTATCAGAGTGAAATCACTCTATCTCTAGTTATAAATTTCTCCTGCACACATGTTTCCATGTGTCAATGATACATTCATAGGGTAAATTAAAAGACATGTACAAACCAATAATAGTAAGTAGGGAAAACAATAAATTAGTCACACTACATGCAAGAATTAAATAAGAAAGAAAATAATACACAATATGACATGTACAAAAATTGGATACAGTCCATAACCTGGACAGTTACTGTCACACCCCAATTCTGCACCGACCAGAATGGTGTGATGAACCGTCAAATAACCAACGGTTCAACCAGGATCTCGTATAGGCTATCCCCATCATGTTAAACCAAAACACATTCCACATTAATCAGAGATAATAAAGTAAATAGCGAAAGTCTTACAGATAATGAAGTGAGGCCTAGTCATGATAAATAATTATTATTTCATTTATCTCCAAGTATCCAAAACATAATTTAATACATATTACAATATCCAAATACGAAAGTTAAACACTAAGCGTATCCACAGTTGAAACGCTCGCTTAACGAATCATAATAGTCCTCCATAACTTGCTCATCATAGCCGTCATCCATTTATATATTGGTGTGTCGACATAATGTTCAACCGTAATACCTACAACATCAGAAACTAAAAGAATTTCACGCACGAGGGTCAGCTCTCTAACTTGAGCTCAATGAGTAAACAAAACAATGCAACAAACATATGCATGCATTCAATTCATATCTTTGGTCTGGTTCATAAGTTTGCAATATGCTATAGAAAGGATAGGTGGCCACCGCACCTCTATACACGAATGTGTGGAACTACCCAACGGATCAAACACCATTACCACCCCCACATGCACCCACCATGGAATAGAGATAGAGCTAAAGTGCTTAGGACTGCATCGCATCACACTTCCCCTGATGCTCTACCCATACCAATACGTAAGCCCCTGTTGGAGAGGGCTTGTAAATTGGGCTCGCAACTAACTAATCCTAATGTCAAACAGTGTATCAAAGGCCTCACCCCAGCATCCCTCAATACGTCCATAGAGATAGAGCTAAGGCCCCCCAGCAGAGTCAGAGACTACACGGTCCGAGACCACCTCCCCTAATGCCCTACGACGTAATAGTTCTGCTAAGGTAATGGCGATACGACGATGCTAGTGGACAAGGCTTGAGTAGAGATAGAGCTAGAGTCTGGTGACCAGGATGAACCACAGTGTCATGTCCTCTCCCTGATGCCCCACTCGCATCAAGTACATTAACCACACACATACAATCACATGCCTATTCCTAGCATCATCATCAACATCATATTATAAATAAACAAAATTAAATATGCATGTAATAACAGGAATAGTGGATGGCATGTGATATGTACATTACAATCATACAATCATAGAATCATACATGATATTCGACTCAATAAACGAAAATAGTTTATTATTAGCCAATTAGTTTAGGTCTTGTTCCCTCACCTTTGATTGAGCATAGATCCTCGTTCAAGCTTTATGAATCCCTTTTAAATCACTAGAAAGGCCTAACAAGTTGATAGATTTTTATTAGAAATAATTCCAATAAATTTAGACTAACCTGAATCGTAGGGTCACAGGTATGGTAGCACCTAGGGTAGCAGTTTTCCGTGACCCTAGGGTGTAGGGTCGGACATGGGGCCGGATACCATTCGACTCTACGTATGACCACACCCTCCTTGGGACTTCCCGAGGGCATGTGATCGATCTTGTGGTCTCGTAGGTCCATTCTAAGATTGTTCTATGGCTCATAACTATGATTTTTACACACTTTTCATTGCCTATGAGGCTTCTATGGATTCCTTTGGAACTCGTCCATGGATGGATGATTTGGGTTTCTCTTAATCCTAACTTCTTCATAATCTATTCTAGGCTCTTAATTTATGAAGGGAATTAGGTTCATACTTGAGGTTGGCTGAGATTCAGAGGTTTCTCTGAACTTCCTCCTCTTCCTTAGTCTTTTCATCAATTTTCCTTCTCTTCTTCTTTTCCTTCTCTTTCTCTTTCTCTCACATTCAATTAGGGTTCTAAAAGGAATGAAAGAGGCTAAGAGACGTCCTATTTATAGAGGAAAACCCTCCAAAATAAGTCCCATTGAGTTTAGGAAAGAACCCATTGGAATTAGGAAAGTTTCTTAATTTACGATTTTTGTCTGTCATTGTAGGGTCGGACGTAGGGTCGCAGGATCCGTCGACCCTACACTCCTTAGCCATCCAACCCTACGACTAAAAAGTCATGGGTTGGACTTCTGTTGAGGTGGGGTCGACCCTACCTGTTTAGGCATGCAACCCTACATTTACTATTTTTGGGTTAAACTCATACCTGATCTTGTGATTTCTTCACGCACTTGGTCCACTTGGCTCGTCATGATAGGTAGACCTGGTACAAGGTGATAAGACCGGTTAGTTCAATACGGGTCTTACAACTCCCCCCTCTTATTAAAAATTTCATCCTCAAAATTTGTACATACCTTTTGAGTAAAAAAGGTGAGGATATTGCTTCCGCATAGCATTCTCTTCTTCCCATGTGATCTCTTCTATATCTCGACTTCTCCAGGTAACCTTAACATAGTAGATGTCACGGTTGCATAGTCATTGAACCTTTCGACTAGTGATTTTAATTGGTGCTACTTCGAATGTCAAATCACCAGTTAGATCTGGTAGATCCGCTATCAAAATGTGCGTTGGATCTCTGAAGTACTTCTTTAATAATGAGACATGAAATACATCATGCACACTTGACATAGATGGTGGTAGTGCTAACTGATAAGCCACCTTTCCACGTTTGGCTAAAATCTCATATGGCCCAACATATCTCGAACTTAGCTTCCCTTTCTGTCTGAATCGTTTTAAACCCCGCATGGGTAATACCTTCAGGAATACCTTATCACCTACAACAAATTCAAGGTCTCTGCGTCGAGTATCTGCATACTGTTTCTGACGATTCTAAGCTGTTCTAACTCTTTCCTTGATAATGTCGACTACTCGACAAGTCTCTTCAACAAATTCTGGTCCAATGATGCTACGTTCACCAACTTCATTCCAAAACAAAGGAGTTCGGCACTTCCTTCCGTACAGTACTTCATAGGGTGACATCTGTATAGTAGCTTGATAGCTGTTGTTATAGGCGAACTCGATCAATGGTAGTTTCTCATCCCATGATCCTTTAAAATCAATAATACAAGCTCGAAGCATGTCTTCTAAAATCTGAATGATACGCTCTGACTGTCCGTCTGTCTGAGGATGGAATGCAGTACTGAACTTCAATGTTGTACCCATACCCTTTTGCAATCCTTCCCAAAACTTTGAAGTAAAGCGTGGATCTCTATCGGACACAATGCTTTCAGGTACACCATGTAATCTGACAATGTTATCCACATATAGCTTGGCTAACCTCTCCAGGGTATACTGTGGTCGTATTTCTATAAAGCAAGCTGTCTTAGTCAGACGATCTACAATCACCTAGACCACGTCAACTACTCGAGGAGTCAATGGTAACCCGGTGACGAAGTCCATAGTGGTGCAGTCCCATTTCCATGTAGGTTCTGGCAGCGGCTGCGACAGTCCTGCAGGTCTTTGTCGTTCAGCCTTCACCATCTGACAATTTAGGCATTGAGATAAGAATTTAGCTACATCTGCTTTCATTCCTCTCCACCAATATAATTTCTTTAAATCATGATACATCTTTGTACTTCCAAGATGTACCGAATAGGCGATGGTATGAGCTTCCTTCATTAGTCGGTGTCTAATGTCCAAATTTTCTATTTCAGGAACACATATTCTTCCATTGTACTTCAGTACCTTTTCATCATCTAAGATGAACTTAGGAATAGTCCTACCTTTTTCGATGTCTTCTTATACCGTTCTCAGATAAGGGTCTGATCTAATAGCTGCTTTCACTTCATCAATTATATCAGGTATAATCTTCAACATTGCGAACATATTTGAAAACCGATGAATAAACCCTTGGTTTGTTGATTCACCTGGTGCATCTATCACGAACTGCTCATTACGGTAATTGAACACTTTTCCTGTAGTACACATTGATGCAGTTGTGTTAACCTCTCCTTGAGATTTTATCATTGCTTTTCTGCTTAGCGCATCAACAACTACATTAGCCTTTCATGGATGATACTGGATATCACAATCATAATCCTTTAATAATTCTAGCCATCTTCATTGTTGCATGTTCAACTCCTTTTGATTAAAAAGATAAATGAGACTCTTATGATCTGATTTAATCTAAAATTTCTCTCCGTACAAGTAATGTCTCCATATCTTGACCGCATGTACTACTGTCGCTAATTCCATGTCATGAGTGGGATAGTTCTTCTCATGTGTCTTCAGTTGTCTTGAAGCATACATAATTACTTGTTCTTCTTGCATAAGTACACATCCTAAACCCAATCCTGACGCATCAGTGTATAAGATAAATGGCTATCCTGGAATAGGAATAGTCAAGATCAGAGCAGATATCAATCTAGCCTTCAATGTTTGGAAACATTCCTCACATTTATCAATCCAAACAAACTTTTCTCCTTTCTTAGTCAAACTGGTGAGATGTACGGTAATTCTGGAATACTCTTCCACGAATCGTCGATAATACCAAGCTAGACCTAGGAAACTTTTAATTTCTGCAACGCTCTTTGGTGCTTTCCACTTTACAATGGCTTCAATCTTGCTAGGATCCACTTTAATTCCTTCAGTGGATACAATATGGCCTAAGAAAGCGACCTCATTTAACCAAAACTCACACTTTGTAAATTTGGCGTAAAGCTTTTCTTTCCTTAATCGCTACAGAGTGGCTCTTAGATTCATGACATGAGTTTCCTTGTCCTTGGAGTAGACCAATATATCATCAATAAACACAATGACCGACGTATCCAACATATCATGGAATACCTGATTCATGAGTTCCATAAAGGTTGCGGGTGAGTTAGTCAATCCAAAAGACATGACTAAAAATTCATAATGTCCATATCTTGTTCTGAATGCTATCTTTGGAATATCACCATCCTTAATCTTCAACTGATGGTATCCTGACCAAAGATCGATCTTGGAGAACACCTTGGAACCTTGCAACTGATCGAAGAAGTCATCGATCCAAGGCAATAGGTATCGATTCTTGATTGTCAGCTTATTCAGTTCCATGTAGTCTATACACAGTCGAACACTACCATCCTTCTTCTTTACAAATAATACTGGCGCTCCCCATGGTAATATGCTAGGTCTGATGTAACCCTTGTCTAGTAATTCCTGTAACTATACTTTTAATTCCTTCAATTCAGTAGGAGCCATTCTATAAGGTGCTTTAGATACTAGTGCGGCTCCGGGTATCAGATCTATAACAAACTTTGTCACTCGGTTGGGTGGTAGTCCTGGTAGTTCTTCAGGAAACACATCTGGAAAGTCACGCACAACATCAATATCCTCCATTCGTGGTGTTTCCTTGGTGAGGTCGACCACTGATACTAGATACCCAACTCCTACTTTTTCGAGGCATTTCTTAGCCTTTAACGCAGAGATGATGAGTTTTCGTTTACGGGGAAGTTTGGTTCCCACAAAACTGAACTCTGCTCCTCCCTTGTCTTTAAATGTCAGTTTCTTTTTTGCACATAATAGATTTATAGAATATCGAGCTAACCAATCCATTCCCAAGATGACGTCAAAGTCTGCCATCTTAAGTTGAATCAAGGTTGCATCCAAAGTCTTCTCGTCAATAAGAACTGGACATGGTCCATAACCTTTTTCTAATTCCACTTCTAATCCCATCAACGATCGTACAAGCAGTTTGTAGTCTAAAGATTTGAGGGGTAGATTCAGCTTCTTTCCAAATGACACAGATATAAAAGAATGAGTAGCTCCAGAATCAAAGAGTACTCTAGCGGTTATGCCATTAATAGGTACAATACCTGTGATTTGTTTTAATTTAGTCTACATGCTCACACAATGTAACACAAAATGAAAGGTTCAGGTCATACCTGTGACCACATCAGGAGATGCGACAACATCCTCAGATGTAACAGCATAAACCTTTCCTTGCTGTAGCTGCTTTCTAGGTTTAGGACACTCTCTTGAATAATGTCCTATTTGGTTGCAGTTAAAGCATTTTACTCCTTCATTGTTTTGCTTTTGTTGCGGTTGAGCTGCTGGAGTAGTCTTGGCTGCAGCATTGAAGCCTTGAGTATGGAAGGGTTTGAATGTCCTTGTATTCCCTCCATTATAAGAATTCTCATTTGGCCTTTTAATACCCCTGTTTTGAGCAAAGTAGCTCTCCTTCTGGTTCGACTCTATTATTCGAGCAATTTGTACTGCTTCATTGTAGACCTTCTTTTCTAGTTCCAGAACATGCTCACGGATGCTTCCCCTGAGTCCCATGATGAACCTTCGGGTCTTTGTGTTTTCTTCCTGCATGCTGGCGGGTGCAATGAAAAACAGCTCCTCATAACATTGTTGGTATGCATCCACAGTCATCTGGCCCTGATATAAACTCAGAAACTCTCTTTCCATAGAATCTCTACAACTTCTAGGGAAACACTTCTCAAATAATGCCTCTTTATATATATCCCAGGTCAATTGGGTGTGCTTTGTTAACAGATAAGTCCGTGTAAACTTCCACCAGTGGTGTGCATCGCCTATCAGCATAAAGGTTACATGAAGGTTGCACACAACACTTTCTCCTCCTCATTCACTGTCATCATCGTAAAATTTCTTTCCATTTCATCAATCCAGTGTGCTGGCCACAAAGGATCTGCTGGCTTACCATTATATTCTTTGGGCTTCATCTTCAGGAAATGCTCGATCAGTCGGGAGTGGTCCAGCTGATAAGGAGCATAGGCCCAATACATAGGTGGTTGATACTAGTAACTGCCTTGAGCTACCTCGGGATTCTGCACTTGAGCTGGCATGACTAGTGTTTAAGGTGCGTGGGGTACTGAGTTGCTTCCCCCTAGTACTGTGCTAGCTTGTCCTGCTGGCATAGGTGTCGTATGTGCAGCTATAAAAGTCATGCCTATAGCAGCCTGCATATTGGCTTACACCTGCTATATTTGTTGCACCTGTTATGCCAAGTTCATTACTGGTGTAGCCAGATCTGTAAGTGGGGCTGGTAAGTTTGTAGGATTTGCCTGGCCACTAGTCACTGGCAATGCCGTATTCAGATTCTCCTGTGCTTCATGATTTACATGGTTGTCTTCCTCCACAGGTGGTGGTGGTGGAATTGGGTTACGGCCTCGTCTGGTCACCCTTCGCCCAGCCATTTCTTGTTCTGGTGGTGGTAGTGTCTGAAAACAATCATAGCACATGTGAGGGAATCAACATAAGTTGTTCTCAAGTAAAAATCCAATTAATCAATATAAATTTCAAAATTTTCAAATTATTTTGATAAAAATACTATATTTTCCATCATAGGGTCGATGATAGGGTCGGTCCTTATGCGACCCTAGGGTATGCGACCCTAAGAACACTGTCAGCTCACCGAGAGCCTAGGGTCGATTATAGGGTCGATATATGTCCGACCCTAGGTCCGACCCTAGGTCCGACCCATGGTTCTCTGTCAAAACACCAAGAGCCTAGGGTCGATGGTAGGGTCGGTAATTTGTCCGACCCTAGGTCCGACCCATGGTTCTCTGTCAGGTCACTGAGAGCCTAGGGTCAATGGTAGGGTCTGACGTAGGGTCGCATATTTTGGTCGAATTCTGCGACCCTACGATCCAGAATCAGGTTTTTAAAATTTTGGATTCATTTCCCATTCTTTCTCCTTCCTTCCAACTCAACCCGTTTCCCTGACTTACTATAGTATCGACCCCTAGTGTTTGGTGATCTTTCCTTCCGTTTCTGACTTCCACTCCTTCTGTAATGGTATGCTCTCTACTGTTTCCCATTTTTTAAGCTTTCTAAACTAGGTTTTTGTCCATTTACATCGTTTTCTTCAAATTAAACTTTTTCTAACCGTAAAAATTTAATTTTTATTGGGGGCTTTTGCTATTGGTCACCCAATGGACGAAAGCCCTCAAAAATATTCGAGTTTCATCGGTTGGTTATCGAGAAACTTTAAATTTTCCATTTTTGACCTAATTTTTGAGATTTTTTGAATTTATTGAAATTTTTTCAAAATTAAATTTTCTAAATTAAATTTCCAACTGTATGAGCCTTGCAGGATGGTTTGGAACCTATGTAAGTCCTCCTACCCAAGTGTTTGGATGAAAAGTGAGGCTTTTGACCAATTTATGCCGTTGTAATGCCGAAATTTTTGGGTTTTTCATAATTTCTAATCTATTATTTGTTTTTCTTTGTTTTGGCAGATAGTATGGCTCGTACCAAGGTTCCTAGGACTCATGACCTAATTCGTTTTCGCTCTAATGAGGTCGAGACTCTATATGCTCGCTATGAGCGTAAGAAAGTAGAAGGGGGTCACTGTGTACACTTGGCTAGTCTAGCCTTGTTCAACGTGGAGCGTGTTTTTGGTGACATGGGCTGGCTTCCTATGATCACCTATGAGGTTCGTACCCACCCTGATTTGGTGAGACAGTTCTATTGTAATATCCAGGTAGTGGGGGATCGCAATGACACAGAGAGAGGTAGGGAGCTCAGGATCACGAGCTACGTCAAAGGGGTAGAGGTTTCATTTGACTGCCAGCAGTTGGCTGATCTTTTGGGCATATCAAATGACATCTCTTTGGTGTACTGTGCTCCCAAGGAGCCCCAGTTCCTATCCTTGGAAATGCGTTCTGAGATTGACAGTCAGCTTATTAGAGATGATCGCTAAGAGATGAAAGCGATCATTCGACGTCCAGAGCCTCGGGTGTACTGCAAGATCATCCAGCACAACCTGATACCCCAGAGTGGACATTATGAGAGGATCACCCAGTTGACTCAGTATGTCCTCTACTACATTTACACTAGGCAGCCTGTCTGCCTACCTTACATTATCATGATGACGATGATCCGTGCTACGCTGCCTGGTCAGCTAGGCAACCTGCCCTACGGATGTCTGATCACTACACTGCTCACCCGCCTAAGCATTGATTTAGTAGATGAGAGGATTCAAGAGAAGACCTTCTCATCAGTTCTAGACTGGGAGGCCATCTATAGGTGGGCATGCGGGATGCTCAGGTCAGTAATGATGAGAGAAATGCTCTGGTGCGTCTTCGTACTCGAGTAGAGATAGTAGACGCTGAGGCGGCAGCAGCAGCAGTAGTCAGAGCAGGGGTCCATGGGGGTGATGCTGAGGATGAGGATCGCATGTATATGGATGTAGACGCTATACCTCCTCCATCAACTCCATATTCTACTAGAGCTGGTCCATCTCGGGCTCCTTCACACATGGCTGGTCCTTCACACCGACCATCTGATGATATGATGGAATTATTGCATGAGATCAGAGAGGCTCAGCGTGTGACGGACTTGAGAGTGGGAGAGCTTCTAAATGCTCAGCGCACGACATATAGGAGAGTGGGCAAGCTTCTAGATGCTCAGCGTGCGTCTGATCAGCGGATGGCTGAGTTAACAGTTAGTCTCCAAACAACCCAGACTCAGGTAGCCTAGTTGACTAGAGTGTATGCTGAGGACTATGGCAGAGATCGCGAGGCACCTCCTCTTCCATAGCTTACAACATAGATCAGTAAGGAAATCAGACAATGCAACAAACAACATGTATGAATAACATTCATATTATAGTCTGGTTTTAAGTTTGCAATGTGCTATAGAAAGGATTGGCGGCCACCGCACCTCTATACACGAGTGTGTGAATCCGTCCAATGGATCAAACACCACTGTCATCCCACATGCACCCGCCATGGAATAGAGATAGAGCTAAAGTGTCCGGATCAAACACCGCCAACACTTCCCCCAATGCCCTACCCAAACCAATACGTAAGCCCCTATTGTTACAAACTGGGCTCGCAACTAACCAATCCTATATGTCATCACAGTAGGTCCTATCCCATCACAGCTCCCTACAGCATAGAGATAGGGCTCGAGTTTAGTGGCCAGGCCGGAGACCACAGTGCCACTTCCTCCCCATGATACCCTACCTGCACCAAGCATGCTAAGACGAAAGCGATGCAAAAAGGTGCTAGTGTGAAGAATGATCCCAAACCCCTGGCCCTTCCATTCCACACACCAACGAAAACAATCACATGCCTAACAATCACATCCTAGCATAGCGAGTATGCATGAACAATATAATAACTGAAAGTAAAGATGACATGTAAGTATGCACAAACACCTTTCCACAGAATCATAATTACAAACAACGTTTTACTGTTATTAAGTTATTAGGGTTTAGGTCCAATTCCCTTACCTGACGCTTGATTGCTAGCTTGCTCCACGTCACAAAATCCAAACTCGCTATCACAAGGTCCTACATGATGTTAGGGTTGAATTAGAATTAGTTTCTTAAGGTTTACGTTGGTCGAAAAATCAACTGGATCAAAATATACCGCTCACAGTGCACATCGATCGCAAGTACCAGTCGCTGCACTGTAGGAAAAGGTGTAACCTGTATGGTGGACCGGTCCCCCACAGACTAGCTCCCAAGAGGTACCGATCATAGTACCGGTCGCACATGATGCGACCGATATGGTCGACTAGTATGCCTCTGGAAGACCATCAACTTGGTGTTCGCCTTTCGTCGGTCACCCCCTATTGGTTCTAGGGTTTCTCCTATGCATTCTAGGCCTGAGCAACGAGTTAGAGTTGTTTCATGTTCCATTCAAGTCCTAGTTTCGATGATCCTTAGCCTAGAATGTGAATCTAGGGTTTATCGACTGTACTAGCATTTGACGGCAATTTAATGGTTTTAGATCAATACCTCACCTTGCATGGTATTGATTAATTCATGATTAATCATCTATAATGCTTAACTTAGACAGAAGTTCAAGCACTTACCATTGGTTCGCAACTATGGTGTTCTTCGTCCAACGGTGGCTCCTCTCCTACCTTTCTTAGCTCCTTTTCCTTCTTCGATCTCTTTCTCCTTTTTAGGATTTGTGAGAAATAATCAAAGAGTTCTAAGGAGGTTTAAGGGTCCTTAAATAGACTAGGTTGGGGTTTAGGAAGTTTCCTTACGTTAGGAAAGTCCCTAGGCTCGAGATTTGGAAAGCGAGACCCGTAGAGATCCGTTTTTGGATCTAACTAGTCTGCCCGCGCAGACATACCGGTCGATCGGTACCATCGACTGGTACCATACACCGGTATGAAAAAATATCATATTTTAGGTCATTTTTCGTACCTGGCTGTAATCCTCTCGTCCCGTCTGGCCCGATGATGATTGGAAGATCTGTTAGGACATGAATTAAAGGTTTATGATCATTCTCGCTTATTATTATGGTCTCCTAAATAGAGCATGTATGTTTATTAGGTTCTCACTTTTAATACAGTACATTATGCTCTTTAGTATTTAGTCTCAGGCATCAAACAAGTGTTTAAGGTGCATTTTTATTAAAGCTTTTAATTCATCCTATCTCAGTTCTTCGACTCAGTTAAGTCCAAATATGGTCTGTTGGACAGAGCCTAAGAGCTCTGATACCAAGTTGTCACACCTCAATTTCGGCTGAACCAGAAGTGTGAGTAAATTGTTACTAAACCAATGGTTCACACCAGGATTTCAATAAGACCGTGTCCACTAACACAAACCATTGCACATAGCCACAATCAGAATACGATTAAATACAGCGGAAGTCTTAAATTAAATGAACTGAGTACTCTATTCATAAATTAAATAAGTTATCCAATTATTCAAAAATCAAAACATAAATAAATATCCTTACACTATTTATAAAATCCAACTAAAATAAATAAAATAAATGAAAACCATCCTAGAGGTACACGCAGTAAGGGCACTCGCATAAAGCATCATGCTCGTCCTCCCCTGCTTGCACTTCTAGGGCAGCAACTCTTCCATATACTGGAGCATCCATGTAGTCCTCCATAGTGTAACCTACATCAACATCTAAAAATAGTGTGTACACAAGGGTGAGCTCACAACTTAGCTCAATAAGAAAATCAGACAATGCAACAAACAACATGCATGAATAACATTCACATTATGATCTGGTTTTAAGTTTGCAATGTGCTATAGTAAGGATTGGCAGCCACCGCACCTCTATACATGAGTATGTGAATCTGTCCAATGGATCAAACACCACTTTCATCCCACATGCACCCACCATGGAATAGAGATAGAGCTGAAGTGTCTAGATCAAACACTGCCAACACTTCCCCTGATGCCCTACCCATACCAACACATAAGCCCCTATTGGCGAGGGCTTGCAAACTGGACTCGCAACTAACCAATCCTATATGTCATCATAGTAGGCCCTATCTTAGCACAGCTCCCTACAGCATAGAGATAAGGCTCGAGTCTAGTGGTCAGGCCAGAGACCACAGTGCCACTTCCTCCCCCTGATACCCTACCCGCACCAAGCATGCTAAGACAAAAGTGATATGAAAAGGTACTAGAGTGAGGAATGATCCTAGACCCCAAACCCTTCTCATTATACACACCAACGAAAACAATCACATGCCTAACAATCACATCTTAGCATAGCGAGTATACATGAACAATATAATAACTGAAAGTAAAGATGACATGCAAATATGCACAAATACCATTCCACATAATTATAATTACTAACAACGTTTTACTGTTATTGAGTTATTAGGGTTTAGGTCCGATTCCCTTACTTGACGCTTGGTTGCTAACTTACTCCGCATCACAAAATCCAAACTCGCTATCACAAGGTCCTACACGATGTTAGGGTTGAATTAAAATTAGTTTCTTAGGGTTTATGTTGGTCAAAAAACCAACTGGATCAAAATGTACCCCACACAGTATACACTGGTCGCAGGTACCAACCACTGCACTGTGGGGAAAGGTGCAACTGGTATGGTCGATCGGTCCCCTGCAGACCCGCTCCCGAGAGGTACCGGTCGTAGTACTGGTCGCACCATGTATGGTAGACCGGTATGCCTCCGGAAGACCACCAACTTGGTGTTCACCTTCCGTTGGTCACCCCCTATTGGTTCTAGGGTTTCTCCTACGCATTGTAGGTCTGAGCAACGAGTTAGAGTTGTTACATGTTCCATTTGAGTCCTAGTTTCAATGATCCTTAGCCTAGAATGCGAATCTAGGGTTTATTGACTGTATTAGGGTTTGACGGCAATTTAAGGGTTTTATATCAATACCTCACCTTGCATGGTATTGATCAATTCATGATTAATCATCTATAATTCTTAACTTAGAGAGAAGTTCAAGCACTTACGGTTGGTTCACAACTACCGTGTTCTTCGTCCAACGGTGGCTCGTCTCCTACCTTTCTTAGCTCCTTCTCCTTCTTCGATCTCTTTCTCCTCTCTAGGGTTTATGAGAAACAATCAAAGAGTTCTAAGGAGGTTTAAGGATCCTTAAATAGACTAGGTTGGTGTTTAGGAAGTTTCCTTACGTTAGGAAAGTCCCTATGCTCGATATTTAGAAAGTGGGACCCGCAGAGATCCATTTCAAATCTAACTAGTCTGCCCGTGCAAACATACCGATTGATCGGTACCCTCGACTAGTACCATAGACCGGTATGAAAAAATATCATATTTTAGGTAATTTTTCGTACCTGGTTGTCATCCGCTCCTCCCGTCTGGCCCTGTGATGATTGGAAGACCTATTACAACATGAATTAAAGGTTTAGATCGGGTTCATGGAGTGCGGCTCTTACAACTCCCCCACACTTAAAAGAAATTTTGTCTCCAAAATTTACATGTAGGTCTCACAATGACTGCATCATCAAGTATCACCCTGGCAAGGCCAATGTGGTGGCTAATGTTATTAGCCAAAAGTAGATGGTTATATGAGAAGGGAAAACCCTTGAGTCAGCTGAATGTGAGGAGGGAACAATATAGCCCATACATTGGTTCTTGAACCTCCTCCAAATGTTGAACCCTCTACCGTAGACACTGTTGCGTTCGAATGGGTTGAGGTGATAGCAGAGCTACTCTATGTCACACCCCAATTCTGGTCTAACAAGAATGGTGTGATGAATCGCCAATAAACCAATGGTTCACCTAGGATCTCGCATAGGTCATACCTACCATATCAAACCATACACACATTCCACATTAATAATCAGAGGTAATAAACAAATAAGCGAAAGTTTTACAGATAATGAACTGAGAGTCTAACAATGATAAATAAGTATTTAATCTAATTATCTCCTGTTTCAGCCTTGATCCGTCTCGGAGGCCCACCACGCTGACTAGACCTGCAAGACAAGAAAAGATAAAGGGGGA
Organism: Protea cynaroides; assembly: GCA_028583415.1. Lineage (NCBI taxonomy): Eukaryota > Viridiplantae > Streptophyta > Magnoliopsida > Proteales > Proteaceae > Protea > Protea cynaroides. The sequence goes on from CM053269.1 coordinate 22,832,613, forward strand.
GGCGGGCCTGTGGCCCTGGATCCACTCTAATGCCAAAGTTAGGGCTCTGTGAATAATTAGTGGGCCCGGTATCAAGCCCATAAAAGTATTTAGGTGGGGTAAGTGAGAGATTCTCCGTCCTAGGTGTCAGAGCAAGAATCCCAAGGATGAGTATTAAATGTTCTTGTACTTGAATTCCCAGGATTTGACCTATTTATAGTGAATAGTGTATTTTCCCTAAATGCCACTTTTGCCCTTCGCTCATGTGTTTGGATTCATGAAGATGTTTCCTTATATCCAATCGGGAGCGTCCACGTGGCCTGCTGGTTGAGTCCTATGTGTAAGACCCATACCGAACTAACCGGTCTTACCACCTTATACCAGGTCTACCTATCATGGTCGAGCCACATGGACCAAGTGCGTGAAGGAAATCACAAGACCAGGTATGAAATTGACCAAAAAATAGTAAAATGGAGGGTAGGGTCGCATGCCTAAACAGGTAGGGTCGACCCCCACCTCAACAGAATCCAACCCATGGTTTTCAGGTCCTAGCGTCGGATGACTTGAGACCCTAGGGTCGACGGATTCTACGACCCTAGCATCGACCCTAGGATGACGGACAGAAACCAGAAATTAGGAAACTTTCTTAATTCAAAGGGAACCTTTCCTAAACTCGTTGGGATGGATTTTAGGAGATTTTTCTCTATAAATAGGACGTCCCTTAGGCTCTTTCACTCCTTTTGAAACCCTAATTGAAAGTGAGAGAAAGAGAAAAGAAGGAAGAGAAGGAGAAGAGAAGGAAAGTTGGAGAAGAAGGCTAAGGAGAAGAAATTTAGAGGAATCTCTGAATTCAGCAAGTCTAAGGTATGAAAACATTCTCCATAAACTGTGTAAGACCCTAGAATAGTTTTTAAAGAGGGTAGGATCTAGGAGAAACCCAAATCATCCATCCATGGGTAAATTCCAATGGAATCCATGGAGGGAATCATTGTAAACAAAGTAAAGTGAGTAACTTGGAGTTTTGAACCATAGAACAGTCATAGAATGGACCATAAAAGTAAGCCAAAGGATCCAAACATGGAAGAATGGACTGTAGGATGAAGGGTCGACTCAAACTACGTGTAGTAGCACGTAGGGTCGATTGGTAACCGACCCTACCAGACCATAGGATCGACCCCATGCTCTTGGGAAGTCCAGGGAGTTGGGTGGTCGCACCTAGGGTCGATGGATAACCGACCCTACCCCTGGGGTCGCAGAAAGCTACTACCCTACCTTGGACCCAACCTACGACCCTAGTAGTACAGCAAGCTTAAAAATATTGGAATTAATTCTAATTAAAATTTATCGACTTGTTAGGTTTTCCTAGTGATATAAAGGTGATTCTTAAAGCTTGAAAGAGGATCTACACTCAAGAAAAGGTGAGGGAACAAGACCTAAACTAATTGGCTAATAATAAACTATTTTCATTTATTGAGTCCAATGCCATGTATGATTCTATGATTGTATGATTGTAATGTGCATATCACATGTCATCTACTATTCCTGTCATTACTGTTCATGCATATTTAATTTTGTTTATTATAACATGATGATGATGATGATCCTAGGAATAGGCATGTGAATGTATGTGTGTGGTTAGTGTACTTGATGCGAGTGGGGCATCAGGGGGAGGACGTGACATTGTGGTTCAGCCTGGTCACTAGACTATAGCTCTATCTCTACTCAAGTCAACATCCACTAACATCGTCGTATCACCATTACCTTAGCAGAACTAATACATCGTAGGGCATCAGGGGGGGACGTGGCATTGTGGTTCAGCCTAGTCACCAGACCCTAGCTCTATCTCTATGGATGTATTGAGGGATGCTGGGGTGAGGCCTTGGATACACTGTTTGACATTAGGATTGGTTAGTTGCGAGCCCAGTTTGCAAGCCCTCGCCAATAGGGGCTTACGTATTGGTATGGGTAGGGCATCAAGGGAAGTGTCATGCGGTGTTTGATCCGGGCACTTTAGTACTATCTCTATTCCACGGTGGGTGCATGTGGGGACGGCAATGGTGTTTGATCCATTGGGAAATTTCACACACTCGTGTATAGAGGTGCCGGCCTCCAAACCTTTGTATAGCACATTGCAAACTTATAAACCAGACCAAAGATATAAATTGAATGCATGCATATGTTTGTTGCATTGTTTTGTTTGCTCATTGAGCCGTGATGTGTGCTCACCCTTTTCGAATTCAAAAATTTTTAGTTGATGATGCAGGTACGACTGTGGAAGATTATATGCATGCTCTCGCTTATGGGCATGTTGCAACGATGGATGGAGAAGATATAGTGGAGACGCATGACTCGTCATGCAAGTGCAACTCATGCATTTTCGATTAAATTTTAATTTGGATTATTAAGGAAAAGTAATTTGATATTTTATTAACTTATGTCTCAGTCAATGCAAGATAATTGGATATTTTATTTATGATTATCACATTTAGATTCTCAGTACATTTAATATTAAGACTTCTGCTATTGTGAATTTACTCTGATTATGATTGTGGATGTGTATGGTTTAAGCAAACGGACACAGCCTATTTGAGATCCTGGTTGGACCGTTGGCTTATTAGCGGTTCATCACACCGTTCTGAATATTACGGAATTGGGGTGTGACACTACGTGTCGCAGTTTTATTGGTGGCGTGGTAGATTTCCCCAACAGGTGGCGTGGCAGATTTCCCCAACATCTCCAAACCATAAGACATAAAAATAAATAATCAATTACATATCCGATGTTCAAATTATAACTAAATAACCAAAAATACATTGGTTGCACTGGCATGATGAATCATGCGCATCTTCTTCAGCTTCTACATCCATCGCAGTAACGTATCCATACGCCGGTGCGTTCATATAATCTTCAACAGTAGGACATGCATCATCAACTAAAAATATTCAATGTCAAAAGGGTGAGCACACATCACGGCTCAGTGAGCAAACAAAACAATGCAACAAACATGTGCATGCATTCAATTCATATCTTTGGTCTGGTTTATAAGTTTGCAATGTGCTATAGGAAGGTTTGGTGGCCATCGCACCTCTATACGCGAGTGTGTGAATCCGCCCAATGGATCAAACACCATTGTCGTCCCACATGCACCCACCATGGAATAGAGATAGAGCTAAACTGTCCGGATCAAACACCGCCAATACTTTCCCTAATGCCCTACCCATACCAACACGTAAGCCCCTATTGGTGAGGGCTTGCAAACTGGGCTTGCAACTAACCAATTCTAATGCCAAACAATATATCCAAGGCCTCACCCCAGTATCCCTCAATACGTCCATAGAGATAGAGCTAAGGCACCCCGGCAGAGTAGGAGACCATACGGTCCGAGACCACCTCCGCTGATGCCCTACAACGTAATAGTTCTGCTAAGGTAATGGCGATACGACAATGTTAGTGGGCAAGACTTGAGTAGAGATAGAGCTAGAGTCTGGCGACGTGGTCGAAGACCACCATGCCATGTCCTCCCCCTGATGCTCCACTTGCATCCAACACACCAACCACACACATACATTCACATGCCTATTCCTAGCATCATCATCATCATCATCATGTTATAAATAAATAAAATTAAATATGCATGAACAGTAATAGCAAAAATATTGGATGGCATGTGAGATGCACATTACAAGCCTACACACATAGAATCAATTATGGCATTGGACTCAATAAAAATAAATAGTTTGTCATTAACCAATTAGTTTAGGACTTGTTCCCTCACCTATTAGCAATTCTCGATGTCTTTTCAAGCCTTGAAATTCACTTTGAATTGATTTAACAACCTAAAACTTATATGAATTTAAGTTAACGTTCATATGTGACATGTTACAGTAGTCAAAAATTGAAACAGAGCACTGATAGGTGTCTGATTAGTCCTATGGTCTCATGCTGTATCGACCTTACTGTCTACGGTCGATACCCTCTGGTCGCATATGGTGCGACCGTAGCTGCGACCATATGTTTTTGAAATATTCCCGAATGCCTATGGTCGATCTACTGGTCATGCTATGGTCGACCGTAGCTGTGACCTTGAGATTTCTGGTCACAGTCTACATGAAATTTGAGTTCTTCCTGGGTCAATTCTTCTGTTCTTCAATGGGGTTTATTCTAAGGTCATATTATGGCCATCATTAGTAATTTCTTATCAACCCTAATCATCAAATTCACTCTTCATTGTTCTCCTTGGAATTTTCTTAAGGAAATTACATAGATCATAATAGGTGGATATTGCCTATCTTCCATAGAAGTCTTATTCCTTAGAGTTTACATCTCCAGAGATTCATTTCATACCTTGGCCTGTGATAGAGAGCCAATCTCTTCTCAGTAAATTCTTCTCCTTTACTTTTTCTTCTTCTCCTTCTCTTCCTTCTCTTCCTTCTCCTTCTCTAGGGTTTACTAATGTTCTAAAAGAGTGAAAAAGGGCTACGAGATGTCCTTTATATAGAGGAAAACTCTACATATAGAGTCCTCTTTCAATTACGAAAGCAATCCCTTAGTTTAGGAAAGTTCCAAAATACGAAGTCTGATCTGGGTTCTCACGGTAGATCATACGATCGCATAAATCGTCAACCATAAGGTCGAAATCATCGACCGTGGGGTTCTGGATTTGAGATTTTTGGTTCCCTTCCTTATGGTCAACCATACTTACTCAGGCATGCGACTTTAGGTATATTTTTAGTGTTTTTAACTCGATTTGCATACCTGGTTTGTGATCCTCGGTCTACTTGGTCCAGGAATGATGGAAAGACATGGCACAACACGATTAGACTAAGTTAGTGGAGTACGGGTCTTACAACTCCCCCCTCTTATATAAATTTCATCATCGAAATTTACACATCCTTTCGAGTCGAATAGATGAGGATATTGCTTCAGCATAGCGTTCTCTTCTTCCCATGTAACTGTTTCTACATTTTGGCTTCTCCAAGTAACCTTAAAGTAGTAAATGTCGCGGTTGCGAAGACGTTGCACCTTCCGGCTATTGATCTCAGAAGGTACTACTTCGAACGTCAAATCTTCAGTCAAATCCGGTGGATCCGTTGTTAACAAGTGTGTTGGATCTCTGACGTACTTCTTCAATAATGAGATATGAAATACATCATGCCCACTTGACATGGACAGTGGTAGTGCTAACTGATATGCTACTTTTTCATGTCTATCTAAAACTTCAAAAGGTCCAATATATCTGGGACACAACTTTCCCTTCTGTCGAAACCTTTTCAAACCACGCATACAAGATATTTTCAAAAATACCTTATCACCTATGGTAAATTCGAGATCTCTACGTCGATTATCCGCATATTTCTTCTGATGATTCTGAGCTATTCGAACTCTTTCCTTAATAATGTCGACTACTCGACAAGTCTCTTCAACAAACTCTGGTCCAATAATACTCTGTTCTCCAACTTCATTCCAAAACAAAGGAGTTCGACATTTCCTACCATATAGTGCTTCATAGGGTGACATCTGTATAGTCGCTTGATAGCTGTTGTTATAAGCGAACTCTATCAATGGTAATTTCTCATCCCATGATCCTTTCAAATCAATGACACAAGCTCGAAGCATGTCTTCTAAAATCTAAATAGTACACTTCGACTGCTTATCTGTCTGAGGATAGAATGCAGTACTAAACTTCAATGTTGTACCCATAGCCTTCTGTAATCATTTCCAAAACTTTGAGGTAAAGCATGGGTCTCTGTCGGACACAATGGATTCAGGTACACCATGTAATCGGATAATATTATCTACATAAGGCTCAGCTAACCTCTCTAGGATATACTGAGGTCATATAGCTATGAAACAAGCTGTCTTGGTCAAACGATCCACAATCACCCAGACCGTGTTAACTACTCGGAGAGTCAATGGTAACCCAGTGACGAAGTCCATAGTGATGCAGTCCCATTTCTATGCTGATTCCTGGCAGTGGCTACAACAATCCTGCAGGTTTTTGCCTTTTAGTCTTTACTTGCTGACAATTCAAGCATTGAGACACAAATTTAGAAACATCCATTTTCATTCCTCTCTACCAATATAGTTTCTTTAGATCATGATACATCTTCGTACTTTCAGGATGTACCGAATAAGTGGTGGTGTGAGCTTCCTTCATTAGTCTGTGTCTAATATCCAAGTCTTTATTTTCAAGAACACATACCCTTCCTTTGTATCTTAGTACCTTTTCAATGTCCAAGGTGAACTCAGGAGTAGTCTTACCTTTTTCGAGGTCTTCTTGCACCATTCTCAGATAAGGGTCTAATTTAATTGCGGCTTTCACTTCGCCTAATAGATCAGGTACAATCTTCAATGTAGGAAACATGTTTGAGAATAGATGAACAAACCCTTGGTCAGTTGATTCATTCAGAACATCAATCACGAACTGCTCTTTACTGTAATTAAATACTCTCCCTGTGACACATACCATAGCATTTGCACTAGCTTCTTTTTGGATTCTGTCATTGCTTTCCTGATTAGTGCATCAGCAACTACATTAGCTTTTTCTGGATGACACTAGATATCGCAATTATAATCCTTCAATAATTACAGTCATCTTCTTTGTCTCATGTTCAACTCCTTCTGATTAAAAATATGAGTGAGACTCTTATGATCTGATTTAATCTGAAATTTCTCTCCATACAAATAATGTCTCCATATCTTAACAGCATGTACTACTACTGCTAATTCCAAGTCATGAGTGGGATAGTTCTTCTCATGTGTCTTCAGTTGTCTTGAGGCATATGCGATTACTTATTCTCCTTGCATAAGCACACATCCTAAACCTAACCCAGACGTGTACAAGGTAAATGGTTGTCCTGAGATCAGAATAGTCAAGATGGGAGCTGATATCAATCTAGCCTTCAATGTTTGAAAACACTCTGTCCAAACAAACTTTTCTCCTTTCTTTGTCAGACTGGTGAGAGGTACAGCAATTCTAGAGTAATCTTCCACGAATCATATATAATAACCAGCTAAACCTAAGAAATTTTTTATTTCTGTAACATTCTTAGGTGCTTCCCATTTCACAATGGCTTCAATCTTGCTAAGATCCACTTTAATTCCTTCAGCGGATACAACATGGCCTAAGAAAGCGACTTCGTTTAGCCAAAACTCACACTTTGTAAATTTTGCGTAAAGCTTCTCTTTTCTTAGTCGCTGCAGAGCGGCTCTTTGATTTGTGACATGAGTTTCTTTGTCCTTGGAGTAGACTAGTATGTCATCAATAAATACAATGACTGAAATATCCAACATATCATGGAATACCCAATTCATGAGTTCCATAAAATTTGCGGGTGCATTAGTTAATCTAAAAGACATGACTAAAAATTCATAATGTCCATATCTGGTTCTAAATGCTGTCTTTGGAATATCACCTTCCTTAATCTTCAACTGATGGTATCCTGACCAAAGAACAATTTTGGAGAACACTTGGGCACCTTGCAACTGATTGAACAAGACATTGATCCTAGGCAATGGGTATCGATTCTTGATTGTAAGCTTATTCAATTCTCGATAATCTATACACAGTCAAACACTACCGTCCTTCTTTTTCACAAACAATACTAGCACTCCCCATGGTAATATGCTGGGTCTGATATAACTCTTGTCCAGTAATTCGTGTAATTGTACCTTCAGTTCTTTCAGTTCAGTAGGAGCTATTCGATAGGGTGCTTTTAATACTGGTGCGGCTCCGGGTATAAGATCTATAACGAACTCTATCGCTCGGTCAGGTGGTAGTCTTGGTAGTTCCTCAGGAAATACATTCAAAAATTCACGCACAACTTCAATATCCTCCATTCATGGTGCTTCCTTGGTGAGGTCGACCACGGATACTAGATACCCAATTCCTCCTTTCTCGAGGCATTTTCTAGCCTTTAATGCAGAGAGAATGAGTTTTCATTTACGAAAAAGTTTGGTTCCCACAAAACTAAACTCTGCTCCTTCTTTGTCTTTAAATGTCAGTTTCTTTTCCCCACATAATAGGTTTGTAGAGTGCCGAGCTAACCAATCCATTCCCAAGATAACGCAAAGTCTACCATCTCAAGTTGAATTAAGGTTGCATCTAAAATCTTATCGCCGATAAGAACTGAACATGGTCTATAACCTTTGTCTAGTTCCACTTCTAATCCCATAGGTGATCGTACAAATAGTATGTAGTCTAAAGGTCTAAGAGGTAGATTTAACTTCTTTCCAAATGACACAGATATAAAAGAATGAGTAGCTTCAGAGTCAAGGAGTACTCTGGCGGGTAAGCCATTAATAGGTACGATACCTGTGATTTGATTTAATTTAGTCTGTATGCTCACATAAGGTAGTACAAAACAAAAGATTCAGGTCATACTTGTGACCACATCAGGCGATGCGATAGCATCCTCAGATGTAACTGCATAAACCTTTCCTTGCTGTAACTGCTTCCTTATCTTTGGACATCCCTTGAATAATGTTCTACTTGATTACAGTTAAAGCATTTAACTCCAGCACTACTTTGCTTCTGTTGAGGTTGGGCTGTCGGAGTAGTCTTGGCTGTAGCATTGAAGCCTTGAGTACGGAAGGGTTTAAATGTCTTTGAGTTCCCTCCATTGTATGAGTTTCCATTAGGCCATTTAATACCTCTGTTCTGAGCAAAATAACTTTCCCTCTGGCTTGATTCTAGTACTCGAGCAATCTGTACAGCTTCATTATAAATCTTCTTTTCCAGTCCCAATAGATGCTCACGGATGCTTCCTCTAAGTCCCATTATGTACCTTCGGGTTTTGGTATTTTCCTCCTGCATGCTAGAGGGAGCAAAGAAAAATAGTTCTTCATAACGCTGTTGATATGCATCTACAATCATCTGTCCCTGATACAGACTCAGAAACTCTTTTTCCATTTTATCTCTAAAACTCCTAGGAAAATACTTCTCGAAGAAAGCTTCTTTATAGATAGCCCAAGTGAGTTGGACGTGCTTTGTCAACAGATAACTCCGAGTAGATTTCCACTAATGGTGGGCATCACCCTTCAGCATAAAAGTGGCACATAATACCTTCTCTTCTTCATTTATAGTCATCATCATAAAGTTTCTTTCCATCTCATCGATCCAGTAAGCTGGCCATAACAGATCTGATGGCTTGCCTCTAAATTCCTTTGGCTTTAACTTCTATAAACGCTCGATCAGTCTGGAGTGATCAAGCTGATACTGTGCATATGCTCCATACATAGGCAGTTGGTACTGATAATTTCCTTGGTTATACCCGCCTTGCGGTGCTTCAGGGTTTTGCACTTGGCCTTGTACTGCTGGTGTTTGTGGTGCTTGAGGTACAGTGTTGCTACCACCAGGTGCAGTACTAGCTTGTCCTGCAGGTAGAGGTGTTGTGTTTGTAGCTAGGAAAGCAATTCCCATAGCAGCTTGCATGTTGGCTTGCACTTGCTGTATTTGCTGCAATTGTTGTGCTAAATTCATCACCGTAGTAGCCAAATTTGTAGGTGGTGCAGGTTGGTTGGGTTGGCTTGGGTGTGCATATTCTGAGATATAGCATTTTGAATTTCAATATTTCCTTCCTGTCCTTGCTAACCTTCATTGTCATTAGTCTCCATAGGTGCTGGAGATTGGTTTGCATTTTGTCTCCTTCTACTTACTCTGCGTCCAGCCATTTAAACTCTTGGTTGAATGGTACATGGAAGGTTGTACATGTGAGACAAGATATAATGGTAGTATTGGGTTAGTCTCACAATGGAAGGCGAGAGAAAAATAAAATCAATAGACAAAAGTTTGAACAGAAGCAAAATGCAGACAATAGTTATTCATACGGTCGCATGTTGTGCGACCATAGGTTCGACCTTCAAAATCCTGGCAATTTACCGAGACCGTATGGTTGATCATACGGTCGACAGTTTTGGTCGAATTGTGCGACCATATGATTCAAAATCAGGTTTTTAAACCTGTTTTTTGAAAATTTTCCCACTCATTCTCCTTCTTCCTCCTATGGTCTCTACTCAACTCGCCACCAATGAGTTGCTACAGTGTCGACCATACAAACTTGGTAATTTTTTCATCGATCAACAACCATCACTCCATTCCTTGAGGTATGTTCTCTATTTTTCTCCATTTTTGAGCTTTCATACCTAGGGTTCTTGCTATTTGTAGGGTTTTCTTCTAATTAATATTTTTTTATCGTAAAAATTTAATTTTTATTGGGGGCTTTTGCTATTGGCCACCCAATGGATGAAAGCCTTCAAGAAAATTTGAGTTTCATTGGTTAGTTTAGTAAAAACTTGAAATTTCCCATTTTTGACCTAAATTTTGGGGTTTTTTCCAATTGTCAAAATTTCTTCAAATTTGACCTACCTAGTTTAAATTTCCGATTGTATGAGCCTTGCAGGATGGTTTGGGACCTATGTAAGTCCTCCTGCCCAATGTTTGGGTGAAAAGTGAGGCTTTTTCTCATTTTATGTCATTATGCTATCAAATTTTTCCAAATTTTCTAACTTGTTTTTCTTATTTTCTTTTCTTACAACTATCATGGTTCGCACTAAGGTTCCTCGAGTTCATGACCCAAGACACTTCAGGTCCATTGAAGCAGAAGTGCGATATCCTTGGTTTGATCGAAAGAAAGTAGAAGGGGGTCGTTGTGTGAACCTAGCCCATTTAGCCCTGTTTGATGTGGAGAGGGCATTTGGCAATATGGGCTGGCTTCCAGTGGTCCTATACGAGGCTTGCACTCACCCGGACTTGGTTAAATATTTTTATTGTCACCTTCAGGTGGAGGGTGACCTAGAGGAAGTGGAGAGGGGCAGAGAGCCTCGGATCACCAGCTGGGTGAAAGGGGTTTCGATTTCTTTCAACTGCCAGGAGTTGGTTGATCTCTTAGGTATCTCCAATGATGGGCAGTTGGTTTACTGTGCACCCAGGGAGCCACAGTTTCTATCTACACAGGTGCATGTAGAAATAGATAGCCAGATTCTTTGGGATGGTCACTGGGAGATGAAAGCAGTCAACCTGCATCCAGAGCCACATGTCTACTATTATCCAGTATAATCTGATTTCCCAGGGTAAACATTATGAGTTGGTCTCACAACCCAGTACCTGCTGTACTGTATCTATACTAGGCAGCCTCTCTGCCTTCCATATATTATTCTTCGGACTAGTCACCGAGCTACGTTGCATAACTCAAGAGGTAACTTGCCCTATGGGCAGCTGATCTCTACCTTGCTCACTCGTCTACAGTGAACCTAGTGGATGAGAGGATCCTTGAGGACACCTTCTCAACTGACCTTGATTGGGAGGCCATCAGCAGGATGGGCATGAGAGAGATACAGGTCAGTGATGATGAGAGGAATGCTATGAGACGTCCTCTCACTCGAGTAGCAGCAACAGATGCAGAGGCGGAAGCAGTAGCAGCAGCAGAGGTAGCAGCAGAGGCACACGAGGCTGGTGATGAGGAGGATGATGATCAGATGTACATGGATGTCGATGCCATCCCTCTTCCATTACCATAGCACTCTACTGGAGCTGGCCCTTTTAGGGCTTATCATTCAGCTGGCCCTTCACGCCCACCACTAAATGACATGATGGGGCTATTATGTGAGATTAGAGAGGCTCAGTGTGTAACTGATTAGAGAGTAGGAGAGGTTCTAGATGTCCAGCGCTCTATAGACCAGCGGGTAGTGGATCTGACAGTTAGTCTCTGAGCGACTCAGACTCAGGTGGCCTGGCTCACGAGAGTATATGCTGAGGAATACGATAGAGATCATGAGGCACCTCCTCCTCCAGCACCTCCAGCTCCATGATTGTTATTTATATCTTTTTCCCTTTTATACTACAGAGAAACTATCTGGATTGTTGACTGTACTCTGAATTTAATGGACATTTCTCTTGTTTTATTCGGTATATATATATATATATATATATATATATATATATATATAATTGGTTTCTCCTTTACATATATGTATTATTCTCTTTCTTAGTTTATGTCTCATACGACACATGTGCTTATGGTGTGTTCTTATTAAAGCCTTTAAATTTTATCCTAACTCAGTTCATGACACATGTGGAAGTAGTTAGGTCCATGGGTAGAACCTGAGATGCTCTGATACCAAGTTGTCACACCCCAATTCTGGTCTAACCAAAATAGTGTGATGAACCGCCAATAAACCAATGGTTCACCCAAGATCTCGCATAGGTCGTACCCACCAAATCAAACCACACACACATTCCACATTAATAATCAGAGGTAATAAACAAATAAACATAAGTCTTACATATAATGAACTGAGAGTCTAACAGTGATAAATATGTATTTAATCCAATTATCTCCAAACCACAAGACATAAAAATAAATAATCAATTACAAATCCGATGTTCAAATTATAACTAAACTTAAGCAAAAACACATTGGTTGCACTGGCATGATGAATCATGCGCATCTTCTTCAGCTTCTACATCCATCGTAGCAACGTGTCCATACGCCGACGTGTTCATATATTCTTCAACAGTAGAACCTGCATCATCAACTAAAAATATTCGATGTCAAAACGGTAAGCACACATCACGACTCAGTAAGCAAACAAAATCATGCAACAAACATATGCATGCATTCAATTTATATCTTTGGTTTGGTTTATAAGTTTGCAATGTGCTATAGAAAGGTTTGGTGGCCGTCACACCTCTATACACGAGTGTATAAATCTGTCCAATGGATCAAACACCATTGTCGTCCCACATGCACCCACCATGGAATAGAGATAGAGCTAAAGTATCTGGATCAAACACCGCCAACACTTCCCCTGATGCCCTACCCAAACAAACACGTAAGCCCCTATTGACGAGAGCACGCAAACTAGGCTTCACCCCAGCATCCCTCAATACGTCCATAGAGATAGTGCTAAGGCCCCCGACAGAGTTAGAGACCACATGGTCCGAGACCACCTCCCCTGATGCCTTACGACGTAATATTTCTACTAAGGTAATGGTGATATGACAATGTTAATGGGAAAGACTTGAGTAGAGATAGAGCTAGAGTCTGGTGACGAGGTCGAAGACCACCATGCCATGTCCTCCCCATGATGCTCCACTTGTATCCAATACACCAACCATACACATACATTCACATGCCTATTCCTAGCATCATCATCATCATCATGTTATAAATAAAGAGAATTATATATGCATGAACAGTAATAGCAGGAATATTGGATGACATGTGAGCTGCACATTACAAGCATACACGCATAGAATCAATCATGGCATTGGTCTCAATAAAAATAAATAGTTTGTTATTAACCAATTAGTTTAGGTCTTGTTCCCTCATCTGTTAGCAATTCTTGATGTCCTGTAAGCCTTGAAATTCTCTTTGAATTAATTTAACAACCTAAAAGTTATATGAATTTAAGTTAGGGTTCATATGTGGCATGTTATAGTAGTCAAAAATCAAAATAGAGCACTGATAGGTGTCTAATTAGTCCTATGGTCTCATGTTGTATCGACCTTACTGTCTACGGTCGATATCCTATGGTCGCATATGGTGCAACCGTAGCTGCGACCATATGATTTCTGAAATCTTCCCGAATGCCTATGGTCAATCTTCTGGTCATACTAGTCATGCTATGGTCGACCGTTGCTGCAACCTTGAGATTTTTGGTTACAGTCTACATGAAATTCGAGTTCTTCTTGGGTCAATTCTTCTGTTCTTCAATGGGGTTTATTCTAAGATCATCCTATGGCCATCATTAGTAATTTCTTATCAACCCTAATCATCAAATTCACTCCTCGTGAATCTCCTTGGGATTTTCTCAAGGAAATTACATATATCATAATAGGTGGATATTTCCTATCTTTCGTAGAAGTCTTATTCCTTAGAGTTTACATCTCCAGAGATTCGTTTCATACCTTGGCCTGTGATAGAGAGCCAATCTCTTCTCAGCAAATTCTTCTCCTTAGCTTTTTCTTCTTCTCCTTCTCTTCCTTCTCTTCCTTCTCTTTCTCTAGGGTTTACTAATGTTCTAAAAGAGTGAAAAAGGGCTGAGTGACATCCTTTATATAGAGGAAAACTCTCCATATAGAGTCATCTTTCAATTATGAAAGCAATCCCTTAGTTTAGGAAAGATTCCAAAACTCAGAGTCTGATCTGGGTTCTTACGGTCGATCATACGGTTGCAACCATCGACCATAGGGTCAAAATCATCGACCGTGGGGTTCTGGATTTGAGATTTTTGGTTTCCTTCCTTATGGTCGACCATACCTACCCAGGCACGTAACCTTAGGTATGTTTTTAGTGTTCTTAACTCGATTCTCATACCTGGTTTGTAATCTATCTTCACACACTTAGTCCACTTGGTCCAGGAATGATGGGAAGACCTGACACGACACAGTTAGACCAAGTTAGTGGAGTGCAGGTCTTACACTATACCTTGACTATTTAGCCTGCCTTGCTTAATGAGATCAAAGAAACCACAAACAGTGATGCTCATCTGAAGACTCTCAAGCATGACCTTGAGAAAGGAAAACAAGACCTAGATTTCTCTATGGACAGCATGGGCATGAATAGATACAGAGGAAGAGTATGTGTGCCAGAAACTACCAAGTCATTAAAGGAAACCATCATGATTGAAGCTCACTCCTCTCCTTTCACAATTCATCCTGGTAGTACCAAGATGTACCAGGACTTGAAGAAAGCCTTCTAGTGGAGAGCTATGAAGGTTGATGTGGCAGCTTTTGTATACAAGTGTTTTACTTGCCAACAAGTAAAGACAGATTGATAGAGACTGACCGGGTTACTTTAATCGTTACTGTTCCTGGAATGGAAATGGGATCATATCCCTATGGACTTTGTGACAGGATTACCCTTAATGCCAAACAATGTCGATGCAGTTTGGGTAAATGTGGACTGTCCAACAAAAGTGGTCCATTTCGTAGCTGTTAGGCCACAATACACTATGGATAAATTGGTTAAGCTATATGTGGATAACATAGTGAGGTTGCATGGGGTACATGCAAGAATAGTGTCGGACAGAGATCCAAGATTTACGTCCAAGCTATGAGACAGTTTACAAAAAGCGATGGGTACACAGTTGAAGTTTAGTACTGCATTCCATCCAAAGACTGATGGACAATCTGAGTGCATAGTATAGATACTAGAAGACATGCTTCGATATTGCGTATTAAACTTCAAGGGCAATTAGGATAAGTATCTATCCCTAATTGAGTTTGCCAACAACAATAGCTACCAAGCTACCCTTGGTGCTACTTTATATGAGGCGCTATATGGTAAGAGATGTAGAACACTCTCTCTCCATGGGCTTGTATAAAAGAAGGCCTCAAATTTTGTTATTTCTCTCTTGGAAATATTGGGAGTGAGTATGGGAGAGAGGAAAAGAACATGGAGCTCTAGTAGAAGCTCAAACCCTAGCATTCCCACCTATTAGAGGTAAGTACCATCTTCTTCCTCTCTTTAGGATGGTGAATGGATGTAAGCAAAGGAGGATGTCCACCATTAATGGTTGTAAGTACACAATTGTTGTCATCCCTAACTAAGCAAAGTCTTCTTGGTGAGTAGACAACAAAGGAAGAGAGATAAGTGAAAATTTAGATTTTTGATTGCGACCTCAAGATAATTTTTGATGGCTCCCATAGTAAGGTTTTGGCTTGTAACCTGCATGGATGCATAGGTCATGGATTTATCTTCGAAATGAGACCAGAATTGCTCAATTCTGATATCAAATGAAGAAGATATGGTCATTTTAATTGGATGATACGTACAAGGGAGGTTTCTGAAATTATCATAAATAATCTCAGGGGCTTTCATGTAAATTATTGTAAGTTGGATTGATCGAATTTCAAATTATCATATCTTGATCATCCGACATCTGAATTATATGGTTTAAGTACCAATATTCCTTATTTTCAGTCCTTTTCAAAGTGGACTTGAAGGATCCCTAGTAGAGGCCACCAGCAGGTCCCATGCAAGCTTTCATGTAGAATTATCGATAGAACTTCAATTCTTCATATCTTGCCCGTCCTACGTCCGATTCAGATGATTCAAGGGCCATTATTCTTCATTTTTGGTGTTCTGCAAAGTGGACATGAAAATTTTGGGACAAAGATCTCCGAAGGGTCCCATGCAAAATTACATGCTAAAATGGTCATTTAATCTTTGGAAATTTATATTTTGGTCACCCCACATCCAAATCAGTTGATTTCAGTTTCAATATGTTCCATTTTTAGTGCTCTACAAAGCAGACTTAAAGGATTTTAGGCAGAGGTCTCCGAAGGATCCCATGCAGAGTTGTTAGCCGAATTATCGTAAATGAGCCTGTTTAAACTTCAAAAATTCATAAGTTAGCCATTTTACTTCCAAATGAGTTGATTCAAGCTCCAGTATTTCTCATTTTTAGTGTTCTACAAAGTTCAAGTGGAAAATTTGGGATCGAGGCTGTCAAAAAATTCCATGCGGAATGACGGCAGAAATGACCTATGAAATGATAGAGAGAGAAAAACCAATTTTTGGCCCAACCTAGCTCAACCCAACTTAATCCAACTCAGCCCGGCCCAGCTCAGACCAGTCCAGACTAAGCCAGTTCAGTTTGTGTATCTGTGCATGTGTACATTATATATTGTGATATATATTATACTTCTTTTGTACGAAATTATATATTAGATATTATGTCTTAAATATTACCTTATATGTAACTATATATTATAGTATTTATTATGTGTATTACAGGTCACATGGGATGAGTGTGTATAATGGTCGTGAGGTCTAAAAGGGAAGAAAGCCAACTAGCTCGATTTTAAGGAAAGAGAGTGAGAGATATAGGAACCAGCTAGATTCGATTTTGACAAAGATGGAAAGAAGAAAAATAAAAGGGGAAAAAATTGAGATTCCGCCTACCGAGAATGGGAAGGGGGACCAAAAGGAAAGAAAAATTTTCTAAAAAAAACAGAAGAAAGGACAGATCAAAAACAACGGAAAAAAAAAAGAAAAAAAGGAATGTGAGAGAGAGACGGACAGATGGAGAGAAGAAGGAAAAAAAAAAAAAAAAAAAGAAGGTGAGAGAGAGATGGACAGATGGAGAGAAGAAGCAAAGAAAATAGAAAAAAGGAAAGCGAAAGAGAGATGGACAGAAAGAGAGAGAGGAAGGAAGGAAAGAAAACAGAAAGAAAGGAAAGTGAGAAAGAGACAGACAAATGGAGAGAAGATGGAAAGAAGAGAAGAAAGGAAAGAGAGGAGAAAGAAAAAAGAGGGAGAGGAGACCGAGAGGGAAAAATGGAGGAGAAAGAAAAAAGAGGGATAGGAGACCAAATAGAGGGAAAAAAAGACGGGAGCCAGAAAAAAAAATTAGAAGAAGAGAGGAAGCCGAGTGAGAGAAAAAAAGGAGAGATTCAAATAGAGGAATGAAAGAAGAAAACAAAAAAAGACAAAAAAAAAAAAAGAAGAAGAAGAAGAAGAGGGACAAGACGGCAGAGAGAGTTAGAGAAGAAACGAGCAGAGAGACAGAAGAAGAAGGAGAATGAGAGAGCGGAAGTGAAGAGGGTAAGTCTCACCATCATTTATTTTATTTATTCTAAAAACTTGTCTTCACCACTCAGAACCAACTGCAACCTAGACCACCATTGCTCTCAACCAACCTGCGCAATACCCTATCAAAGCTTTGCACTACCTTAATCCCATACAACTCCATTGATTTCCCAACCGAACACAATCCCCTTCACGCCTGCCCTTCCTCCTTGCAGCGCACCAAACCCATCGTAACACTCTGCCAGATTTCCTCCATTCACTAGATCTGTTATTTCCATGGCCCATTACAACCCTCTTTCTCATCTCTTGGCCCGGAGCCTTGCACACCGCCACCTCCTAATACACCTATTACACAACCACCTCAAACCCGAATCTCCATGAACCATGCAACCGTAACACCTTGTTGTCCTCCCATGCACCTCTACAAAACCTGCAACTAGTTACTCACCTGGACATCAACACTGATCTACACCTGTTACAAACCCAACCCATCGGATACCCTCGTCTGTCCACATACTACACATGTCCTAATACCCTCCACCTGGTCATCCCGATAATCACCTTATCTTGCAACTTCACCTCGCCCCCTTCACAGCCGATCCCACTTCTTCACTTATTTCTGCTGCAAACCTAAACATTACCCAGTCACCGACCATCGAACTTGTCACTACCTAGCCACTGTCCATCACCTTCTTCAAACCCCTATAGCCATCTCACACCCTTGATCTAATGAAGAGTCAGTGCATGAGTTTTAATGAGATAAAATTCTGCCATGTCATTGATCCAATATGCTTTGAATTGAATGTGATGAAATTGTTTCGAAAATGATCATGATTTTACTTTTTATTAAATTGATCCCATCGGATGCTTGGAGTTATCATGAAATTAATCCCGTCAGTTGTTTGGAATTTTTATCAGATTGATCCGACTATAGCTGGAATTTTATTGGTCCCACCGGATGCTTGGAACTTCTATGTGAATTAAATGGACTAATGATATGGAATTTTGTGGTGATTAAAATACATCTACAGATCATAACCTTTTAATGTGAATCTTTTATATGGCCATTGATCATGAATTTTGGAGAAATAAAATATGGCTAATGATCTTGGATTTTTGTGTGAATAAATGCCGTTGGATGATTGAATTTTGATTTGATCATGTAATGACATGAATTGTGAGCCGTTAGATGTTAAATGGTTTTTTTTCATATGATGACCATGGGATATATTTTAAGGTGATTGAAATGTGGCCATTGATCATAAATTTTGGAGAAATAAAATATGGATAATGATCTTGGATTTTTTTAGGTGATTAAATATGGATCATTTGATGTTGATTTTGAATCTAAGCTGTTAAATGAAAATTTTGAGTAATCTGAATGGATAGATTATCATTTGGAATAATATGAACCGTTGGATTTTGATTATGAATGATTTAGATGAATTTGAATGGATAGATTATCATTTGGAGTAATATGAACCGTTGGATCATGATCATATGTATTTTTGAGCGATTTGAACCATTGGATTACCTTTTGAATGATTTAGTTGAATTTGAATGATTGGATTAATTTCATGAATATTTTAAGTGAATCTGAACCATCGGTCAAATATGATTTTGTTCACATTGTTGATGATCGATGCTTGATTAATATTCTCACATGCTTACTGCTATGATTGAATGCTCATCTGGTTACTGTTATATTTGGAGGCACACTATTATTTTGGATTGCTCACATGCCATATTTGGATTGCTCACATGCTTACTGCTATATTTGGAATGTTCTCAAATGCTATATTGGATTACTCACATGCTATATTGGACATATTGCCATATTTGAATGTTTATCTGATGCATACTGTTATGTTTGGAGATACAATTGCCTAAATTTTAAGTACAAACTATATAGGAAAAGTGGAAACCCTAAAAATAAAAAGAGTTAAACAGTAGGGATAGGCAACCCGATAAACCTAAGAGATGAAATTATAGGGATAAGCAACCCGATAAACCTAAGAGATGAAATTATAGGGATAGGCAACCCGATAAACCTAAGAGATAAAATTGTAGGGATAGGCTGTAAGATCCGCATGCCACGAACCCAGTCTAACCTTACATTCTAGTGTCGTGACCGGTCTTCCCATCATAATCGGCACAAGTGAACCAATTGTATGAAGAAATCACAAGATAAGGTAAGCAACGAGTCAAATTTAATTGGTGTGGTTGACTGCTTAAGTGTAGAAGCAACCAGTTAAAAACTAAAAATCAAAAAATTTTGGTTGTGTGGCAGTAGTTTTGAGGGGTGTGGTCGACCACACATGAGACCACACGACGTGTGGACTCATATTTTGGACGTGTGGTCGACGGATTCTGTGACCCCACGTGCGACCACACGATACTGAACAGACTCTGTGTTTAGGAAACTTTCTTAATTTGAGGGGGGACTCTTTCCTAATTAAAGTGGGACTCTATATGAAGGTTTTCCTCTATATAAGGGACGTTCCTTAGCCTTTCTCACTCTTTTAGAATTCAAATTGAAACCCTAAGCCTAAGAGAGAAATAGAAAGGAAGAGAAGGGGAAGAAGGAGATTTATAGAAGAAGCTTGGAGAGGAAGGTTTTGTAGAGAAAAGTTCTATATCTCTATAGCAAGCATAAGGTATGGACTTGACTCTATGGGGTAGATCAGATAGAATAGGTTCTTTTAAAGATTGATGTGTTAAATCTAATGTAATGATTTTAACTGTGGAATTTCTAAGAAAAACCATGAGAAAATAGGTTAGGAATAATTGATAATGGGAAACTGTACATAAAGGCCGTAGGGTAACCATAGGATGAACCTAAGTGATGAGCTGAGGAATCGACACAAGAAGAATTCGGATTGAGATAAAATATTGACCAAACATTATGTGGTCGCAGCCTGTGGTCGTCCACAGGGTGACCAGAGGATCGACCACAGCTATTCAGGAAGTTCCTAGAAAAGTTGTAGTCACATGGTGTGGTCGTATAAAATGAGACCACAGGGTTCGACCACAGTGTGTGGTCTCATATATTGTGACCACAGGTTCGACCACACGTGCGACCATACAATAACAGCAAGTAGATTTTGAGACCAAACAAGGTTTTTGACTACTGTAACTTGGTAAACTTGAATCCTAACTTAAATACCTTAATTGTTTAGATTCCTAATAGATTCAAGTGACTTCCAAAGCTTGGGAGAGGAACAAACATCGATCAAAGGTGAGGGAACAAGACCTAAACTAATTGGATAATAATAAACCATTTACTTTATTGAGTCCAATGTCATGATTGATTCTATGCTTGTATGCTTGTAATGTGCATCTCACATGTTATCCAATATTCCTGCTATTACTATTCATGCATATTTAATTCCGTTTATTTAAAACATGATGATGATGATGATGCTAGGAATAGGCATGTGAATGTATGTGTGTGGTTGGTGTGTCTGATGCGAGTAGGGCATCAGTGGGAGGGCGTGGCATGGTGGTCTTTGACCTCGTCACCAGAATCTAGCTCTATCTCTACTCAAGTCTTGCCCACTAACATCGTTGTATCGCCATTACCTTAGCAGAACTATTACGTCGTAGGGCATCAGGGGAGGTGGTCTCGGACCATGTGGTCTCTGACTCTGCAGGGGGGCCTTAGCTCTATCTCTATGGACGTATTGAGAGATGTTGGGGTGAGGCCTTGGATACACTATTTGGAATTAGAATTGGTTAGTTGCGAGTCCAGTTTGCAAGCCCTCGCCAGCAAGGGCTTACGTGTTGGTATGGGTAGGGCATCAGGGGAAGTGTTGGTGGTGTTTGATCCAGACACTTTAGCTCTATCTTTATTCCATGGTGGGTGCATGTGACATAGCAATGGTGTTTGATCCATTGGGTGGATTCACACACTCGTGTATAGAGGTGCGGCGACCGCCAAACCTTTCTATAGCACATTGCAAACTTATAAACTAGACCAAAGATATGAATTGAATGCATGCATATGTTTGTTGCATTGTTTTGTTTACTCACTGAGCTCAAGTTGGAGAGGTGACTCTCGCACACGTAATTCTTTTTAATTTTTGATGTTGCATGTGTTACTGTTCAAGACTATATGGATACGCCAATGTGTGGACATGTAGTGGCTATGGATGTGCAAGTTGTGGATGACGAATATGGCTCGTCAAGCTAGTGTTTCCACTATGTTTACGCTTAGTGGTTAACTTTTGTATTGTGATACTTGCAATCAGTATTAATTATGTTTTGGTTACTTGAAGATAACTTGTTAAATATTTAATTATCTGTAAGCACCCCATTTTTGCCATCCCAGCTAAACAAAGTCCTGCTGGTGTGTGGACAACAAAAGGAAGAAAGGTGATCGAAAGTTTGGATTCTTGACTGTGAACTTGAGGAAGTTTTCAATGGATCTGTGAATTTGAGAAAGTTTTCAATGGGTCCACAGCAAGGTCATGGGTTATAATTTTGCATGGATGCGTAGGTCATAGAATTATCTTCGAAACGAGACCAGAATTGCTCAATTTCGATATCAAATGAGGAAGATATGACCATTTTAGTCAGATGATACATATGAGGGAGGTTTATGAAATTATTATAAATAATCCTAGGGGCCTTCATGCAAATTATCCTAAGTTGGATTGTTTGAATTTCAAATCATCATATCTTGATCATCCGACATCGGATTTAGATGATTCCAAGACCATTATTCTTCATTCATGATGTTCTACAAAGTGGACGTAAAAATCCCGGTAGAAGTCACCAATGGGTCCCATGCAAGCTTGCATGCAAAATTATCGTCGAACTTCAAAGCTGCATATCTTTTCCGTTCTACATCGGATTCAGGTGATTCCAGTTCCTATATTCCTCATTTTTAATGTTCTACGGAATGAAAGAAAAAATTTGGAATAGAGGCCATCGAAAAAATTCCATGCGGGATGACAAAGGAAATGACCCATGAAATGACAAAGAGAGAAAACCCAAGTTAATTCCAATTAATCCAGTCAACTCGGTTCAAGCCAATTTTGGTCCAACCTAGCTCAACCCATATCGTTTAACTCGGTCAACCTAAGTCAGTCTCAACCCGTTTCGAACCGGTTCATCCATGTGCATAGTATTTATATATTATATATATTGTATACTATACATATATGTATGTTATTAAATATATGTGTATATAATATATATTATTATATATAAGAGATAAAATCTAAAAGATCTTGGAGAAGAAAAGGAAAGAGGAGAGAGAGGAGACGTGAAAGAGAAGGGAGGCTTTAGGTTTGAGATGAAATCTAAAAGATCTTGAGAAGAAAAAGGAAAGAGGAGAGAGAGGAGACGTGAAAGAGAAGGAGGCTTTAGGGTTGAGATGAAATCTAAAAGATCTTGGAGAAGAAAAAGGAAAGAGGAGAGAGAGAGACGTGAAAGAGAAGGAGGCTTTAGGGTTGAGATGAAATCTAAAAAGATCTTGGAGAAGAAAAGGAAAGAGGAGAGAGGGAGACGTGAAAGAGAAGGGGTTTTCTAGAAGAAGAATGAGAAAAAGGAAAGAAAGGAAGAAGAAAAAACGTGAGAGAGGAAGAAAAGAAAGTAAAGAAGAAAAAATGGAGAGAAAAAAAGATTTTCTAGAAAAAAGAAGAAAAGGAAATAAGGATCTTCTAGAAAATGAGTGAAAAATTATAAATAGGAGAGATGAGGGATCCTTTTCCAGACCAGAGAGAGAGGAAAATGTGGGTGAGAGAGAGAAACGTGAGTGAGAGAGAGAAAACGTGAGAGAGGAAGAAAGAAAGAGAGAGAAAAGAGAAAAGAAAGAAAAGAGAAGAAGAAAAGAGAGAAAGAGAAGAGAGAAAGAAGCAGAAGAGAGGAGAAGGAGGATTCACATTCAAAGGGGATTGATACAACCCCCAATCACCCTTCATCAACAGTTTCGCTCGATTTGAGCCCAAGGTTAGTAATCTAAACAAATTTAGAGGTCGTTATAATGCCCGAATGCCAATTTTGCTTGAAAAAGGCTAATTTTCATGAAATCTCAATCATGAATGCTCTATTACATGCTTGTTAATGTTAGGATGCCTATGTCTAACATTTTTCATGAATGATAATTTGTCTAAGCTATTCAATGATGAATTTTTTATTGATATACAATGATGTTTGATGTTTTTTGTAAATTTCACAAAGTGATTTTCTGATCTGAAAATTCCAGATTTAGGGTTCAAACTTAGGACGTACATCATATGTATTTTTTCTAAGATTTTGAAGCCCAAAATTTTATGGGAGTCTCTCTGATATGATAGAAGACTACCCTAAAAATTTCGTTCCATTTGGAATTGGGGAAATATATCAAAAAGTTTGTCTTTGACATTGCTATTTTTCTCGGATGTAATGCAATCCTCCATCGGAAAGTCTCTAGACAAAGGCCTTATGTCCATAATCAGAAAATCCACTTAACATAAACTTTTTAGACATGAACGTCTTCTAAAAAATGGCACTGGTTTCATATTTTTTCCATTTTTTATTGAATTGATATCAATTTTTAAGTCCATAGTGCTTTGATTTCAGATCTGTCATGATGTGCTGATTTGCATGATTGAAAAGAGTCATTTTTCACAAAGAAAATATACTGTTTTAACTTGTTTTTCTTAATGAAATTTTAGATCAAACAGTTATCTACATAGATATATGTCTGTATTTAATTTTCATTAAGAATAGAATTTTATTTGGAATTTATGGTGCAACTGGTCAAAAATCTGGAACAGACCTGACCAGTGTATTTGCCTGTACTTGGGGAATGTTTTCGACCTACCTATGTTCTCTTTTAGGATTAGCTTCCTTGAGACAAAATGTTGGCCTCTGAGTCTTCTTTCCAGGGATATCTTTTAAGAATTTTTTGAGTAAGTACAGTGCCTTATGTGCCCATTTTGGTCCAGCCTGACAAAGCTGTCATCTTGCTACGTGTTCCATCATGTTTTGATTGATTCTCATATGCTTTGGTTGTTTCTCACATGCCATATTTGATGCTATGCTATGTTCGGATGCTCGTATGCATACACTACTATAATTGGAATGGTCACACCGCCATAATTGGAATAGTCACACTGCCATAATTGGAATGATCACATTGCCATAATTGGAATAATCACATTGTCATGATTGGAATGCTACACATGCTTATTGCCATATTTGTCTACTACACTTGCTCACATATTACTGCCATGTTTGGATGCACACTTACCATGTTTGTATTGATTCACATGCTCACTTGCCATTTTTGACTGATGTGTTGCTAAATTTGAATATATTTCCAACATGCTATATTTGGATGCTTACACTGCTATATTTAAGCTCACATTGCTTTGTTAGATTGTTTACATTGTACAACAACTAGAGCAAGATACACCCTAAGATGGAAAGAATTGAATAATTAGGGTAGTGAAACCTTAAAAATGGAAAGAATAATTAGGGTAAAATAAACCTTAGAATAAAGAGAATAATTAGGGTATGAAACCCTAAAAAATGAAAATCACAATGAAAAGGGATAGGAAACCCTAGAAACCTAAAAATGGAAAAAATAAAAATGGTAGGAATTTAGGTCTCATCCCTAGATCCTATTGACAAAAATAGAAAGAATTTGGTACACATCCCAAATAAAAATGGTAGGAATTTAGGTCTCATCCCTAGATCCTATTGATAAAAATAGAAAGAATTTGGTACACATCCCAAATAAAAATGGTAGGAATTTAGGTCTCATCCCTAGATCCTATTGACAAAAATGGAAGGATTTTGGTACACATTCCAAATCCGACTCTCACAAATTTTGAACTACGTCGTACCTGATTTCTAGGGCAAACCCTAGAATACGTAGGCAATTTGGGAATCCCAAATACGGTACAAAGCCACCCATCAACCATACATCCAGCATAAACTTCAACTTGAACAACAAAGAATCTAATTGAAGCAAATGCATAAATCACTTCCATAATCTTTAATCACACAACCCATTTTTTCGAACTATGTTTTTGGACTTGATTTCCAGGATTGGAATACGTAGGCAGTTTGAGATGTCTTACACGTCTCAGATTCAGTCCAAGACCGAACCATCTTTGGTCCGGTTCACTGTATAATATTGTACATTACATTTGCTTGTTTATTTGCTTCAAAACATGATTGGCTGAACCCTAGGTTAGAATAACTTAGCAACTTGGTTTAGGACATCCCCCATTGAACCCTAGTCATCCAATTGACCAAGCACAGTCAAAATTAGAATATAAGGAAAGTTTAGGAGGCCGATATTGATCGGGCGGTTTGGGTGTCTAACACCTTCCCATAACCGTACCCTGAATACTTACCCGATCTCTTGCAGACCAAAGAACCGATACATTGGGTCACGAGTCAATAGAAGTCTTACCTTAGGGTGAGGCTACATTTTTAGAGGTCCTAGACCTTAATCTAGGTGGCGACTCCAACAGAATAAATCGATCTTCATCGATTACAGGACACATTTCCATCCCGAGGAGGATCACGTCGATTTTCCATTGTCCTCACATTATCACTATAGACTCTCAGTTCATTATTAATAAGACTTCCGCTATTTATTTATTTACTCTGATTATTATTGTGGAATGTGATTTGGTTTAACATGGATGGCATAGCCTATTCGAGATCTTGATATGAACCGTTGGTTCTCATGACGGTTCATCACACCATTAGTTAGTCCAGAATTAGGGTGTGACATAGGCAACCCGATAAACCTAAAATTAGAAAGAGTTTGGCTTGATATATCCCCAAATCCAACCATTATAATATTTTCAAACTACGTCGTACCTGATTTCGAGGGCAAACCCTAGAATACGTAGGCAATTTGGGAGTCCCAAATACGGTACAAAGCCATCCATCCACCATTCATCTAGCATAAACTTCAACTTGAACAAGGAATTTAATTGAAGCACATGCATAAATCACTTCCATAATCTTTAATCACAAAACCCATTTCTAACTACGTTTTGAACTTGATTTCAAAGATTGGAATACGTAGGCAGTTTAAGATGTCTTACACATCTCAGATTCAGTCTAAGATTAAACCATCTTTGGTCTGGTTCACTGTATAGTACTGTACATTAGATTGCTTGTTTATTTGTTTTAAGACATGATTAGCTGAACCCTAGGTTAGCAGAACGTAGCAATTTGGTTTAGGACATCCCCCATTGAAACCCTAGTCATCCAGTTGACCAAGCACAGTCAAAATTAGAGCCTAAGGAAAGTTTAGGAGGCTAATATTGATCGGGTGGTTTGGGTGCCTAACACCTTCCCATAACCGTACCCTGAATACTTACCTGATCTCTTGCAGACCAAAGAACTGATACATTGGGTTATGAGTCAATAGAATTCTTACCTTAGGGTAAGGCTACATTTTTAGAGGTTCTGGACCTTAATCTAGGTGGCGACTCCAACAGAACATTGATCTTCATTGATACATTTATATTTATCCCGAGGAGGATCGTTTCTCTTTTGTCCTCACAGTGGTGACTCCACTGGGGATTTATATTCAGACTCCTAGGATACTTTCCTTACATTAATTTCTTGACATTGGATGCTAGATCTAGGGCTACTATTATTTATGTTTGTACATATTGTTTTGGGGAGTACGGGTTCAGTCACACATCGTGCCGTTAGTCGACCCGGGCTGCTAGACGAAAAGCATAACCTTGACAAGTACCTTGTAAAAGTTTCTACTGATGAGGGTCTCTGACGATTGTTTCTTGGGTCCACCCGAGAAGGCATCATACTACTCTAGGTCTTGACATTTTGCAAAATGGTATATCAAAAGGAATCGAGGGGCCCATGATTCACCGTATAGACGGGATAGGCCACTCCTCCTCGTCAAGGTAGCCTTGCCTGTCCTAACCCAGTTTGAGCCACATGTTTGTTATTTTCTGGTCCATCCCTGAACTGACATGTTAAAACCTGTTCAATCATGATATCCATGCCTATGATGTCGAAGTTCTGTCCATTTTTACTCTTGATTTGTTGGCATGTTTGATCTCACACGATGAGCATCTTAAACTCTCACTTGTTAGGAGCAGGAGGATTGTATAAACCTGTTCTACGTCATAGTGGACGGCCACTGTACACTCTCTATCAAAGAGCTCGATATGTCGGGTCCATCATTGTTAACACATCGGCTTCAAAAACGACCAGAAATTTCCTGTCAAAACATAGGTACCATGATCAAGCGGTTATTTACCTGTTTGTTCAGTCATGAACCGCTTTTGCTAATGATCCCATATGAAAGTCATAATTGAGTATTATCCGCTTTAATTTCTTTGAATTTGATGAACCAAGTGGTCAGATCTTATTGTCTAATGAACCATTTGGGTCATAAGGCCCAAGATCAATCACGGGGTCAGTCGAGACAACTAAATTGACCCGGATAATATTTGTTCAATGGGTTACATAAGGGAGCTAACATTTGTATTGGTTGAGTCAGCGTGTATGTGCATGTAAAATCTTCTCGTGTCCAAGTCATTTCCAAGTCCTAATCCTTGTCCGTTGATCTATTCCAACACTAGGTAACCGTCAGGCTAATCTGCAAACATTGCCACCCCTTGGGTAAGAAACCCTATCACTAATAGGCTGTCTAGAGTACCTATCATTGAACCGGTTTGTCATATTCCTGAAGAACCAATTGAAGCCATGGCTGACCATGACCAAGCTGAAAATTCATTGGAGAACCGAGTAACCAAGATGGAAGATATTGTAAGTGAGATGGCCATCATGATGTGAAATGTGCATAAGTTACTGATAGGGAATGAGGACACATCCTCCATACCAAAGGATGATACACCTAGCAAGAATACTCCGGTCGTGTTCTTAAACCCTACTTTTGAAGAAGAGGGAGAGGTTGTCCACAAGCAACCGTCAATCATCCAGAAGGCTCCTCCAATCAAGAAACTGAAAAAAACTGAAGATCCATATGGGAACAGGTCGAGTCATGTGGAACAGATATTGAGGGGCCTGAAGGGTGTAGAAAGCCAGATCATTGATTCTGAAGGATAGTGTTTCTTTTCGGATGCCAAATTGCCGCCAAAATTTAAATGGACCATTGAAAAATTTGATGGGACAGGAGACCCCAAAACACATTTAAGGTCATTCACAGGGCTATTGAGGCAAGTGCATGGTTTTACTGATGAACAACTAGGGCAGGCATTCCAATTCTCACTGACTGGAGGGGTGCATAGGTGGCTGATGAATTTGAATCCCTTACAAGTCCACTCTTGGACCGATATCACCAGAGCATTCACCAATCATTATTCCTACAATACTGAGATTGAGACTCATCGGAGACAATTAGAGACCATGGTACAAAAGTCCAATGAAGGCTTCACAAAATACTTGACCAGGTTTAGGAAAGTGGCAGCATAACTTTGGGATCGACCGTCAGAGAGGGACCAGATCCAAATGATGATGAAGGGGCTTAATAAGGTTTACAAAGCATACATATTTGGACAGGCTATCCTCACATTCGAAGGGTTGGTCGTCGCGGGACAACAAGTAGAAGATGCCATCAACCATGGAGATGAACTCCTAATGAAAATGGAAAAGTCGGAAGCAGGTCCAAGAAGAAGATCCTATCAACCCAAATACAACAATGCCCAAGCCCACAAAGAGGTAGCAGTTACAAATACAACTGTTGTACCAGCACCACGTACTTATGCACCACCAATTGTACAACAGAGGTCAACAAGTCTATATACAGAACTGGCACTACCTAGAGAGGTACAAATGGAAAGGTTAATGAGGGCTGGGAAGTTGAAATCACCGCCACCCATCAACCTACCAAATCCCCTACCACTCAATTTTCCTACCAACCGATTCTGTAAATTTCACAATCAATTCGGTCACGGCATGGAATATTGTTGGTCCATTAAGAATTCCATACAAGATATGATCGATTCTAGAGAACTCAAAGTACAGGGGAGAACAAATCAAGCATCAATCAACAATAACCTACTCCCACATCATAACGTGAATTTCATAGAATGGGAAATGATAGAGTCCAAGGAAAAGGTTTTGGAAAGCGAAGTTTGCATGATAAGTGAGAATTTGGATCTTGACCTTACTTATTTGGAATACTATGGATACTCCATAGCAGAAATAGTAGAGCCCCATACTATCCACATTCCCGATGAAGAACAGGGGGTCAGCCATTTGAGTGAACAATTTGATGAGTTTGGCATATACATTCCAGACGAAGAGTAGGAAGTGGGTCAATTAGATGAACAGTTTGATGAATTTGGTATCTACATCCCAGGGGAACACAAGACCATAGCAAAGCCCGTACAGGCAAAGGATACAAGCCAGAACATCTAGCAGTAGAGAATCCGGCTCAGTTGGTCAAAGAGAAGGAACAGGGGCAATCTAGTCAGCCAGAACCACCCAATTCAGTACTCAAACAATTGTAGAAGACTCAGGCGAATGTTTCCATCTAGGAGCTACTAATGGCATCAAAAATTCATAGGGGTGCTTTGCTGAAATCCCTGATAAATATACAAGTCCTTGTAATAATGGATTGTAATGAACTTGTAGATCTGGTCAGCAGCCGCTATGCAGTAAATTCAGTCATATTTAGTGATACAGACCTCCCTAGTGAAGGAGTCAAACACATCAAACCACTACGCATCACTATTGGTTGTAGAGACAAGGTTGTCTCACAAGTATTGATTAATAATGGGTCAGCCCTGAATGTATTTCCTCTTCGAACATTCAGATACTTGGGATTTAAAGATGAAGAAATGAAGCCATCAGACCTGATCATCAAGGCTTATGATAATACCCGTAGGGCCATCCAAGGTGTCTTCACTGTGCCTATCCGAGTTGGTTCGACCATATTTGATATAGAGTTTCAAGTCATTGATATCCAGGCTACATTCAATATACTACTGGGTTGACCATGGTTGCATGCAGCCAATGCAGTTGCATCCACCCTACATCTAAAAGTCAACTTCATTCATGGGGACGTCATCATAACCATCAATACAGATTCAGAAATGGTCAATGCACTGGCTACAGGGAGAATGGGTTTTGAATATGATGAAGGATCATCCGAGACCATCCATCTTGGTGGCTTTAAAATAGACAACATCTTGGCTATCACAGGGGCAGATCCCGCAGGTACACACTTGTCTTTTTCTTTTCATCAATTGCTAAATATGTCTTCTTTTCTAGGAATGGGCCTCGGCTTACGTCAACAACGTAATGTTGAAATCTTATCCATGATTATTAATGAGCACAGATTTGGACTGGGGTACATCCCCAACGTACATGATTTAGAACTGATAGAGCGGAAGCAGTGGGGAGTCGATCAGAGATTTCTAAGGTTCGAAAAGAAGAAGTACAAAAATAGTAATGCATATGATAGCAGTGGTACAATAAAGGCTACAGGCATGAGTAGAGGAAAATGGCAACAGCAGAGAACAGATGGGAAAATTAATCAAGTGTTGACTGAATGGTTGTACCATCAAGAAGATACTTCGTACTACAAAACTCTGAATGGGTATTTCGTCAAAGAAGGAGATGACTCACCTTTCCATGGTTTTTTCGAACCTTGGTTTGATGGGCAATTCTAGAGAGGATGGCCCGATTTTGAGATTTTCTTTGACTGTACCATTGACTGGGAAGATGCCAAGAAGACAAGGACAAAAGAGCAGAGAGAAGAGCTACAATCTGAGGCAGATACAGTTGACATCGGCAACCTATTCGAGGAAGATCAAGTGATGACACTCACTGGGGAAGACCAAAATAAAGATCCAAATCCACAACAACTAATCTATCCTTTTAGCGGCGTGATCCCAAACTAGAGCTGCTTAGATAGTTTTGTCTATACCAATGCTGCGTCGTGTATTCCTGATAGTACGGCCATGTCTGGGCCCATAATAGGAGAGTTAATAGATAGGGTTGAGTCCTTTTCGAGCTTTGAGTCAACTCCATTAGGAGCCGCTTCTTCTATACCACTATTTTTAATAAAGATAAGTATTTTGATTACTCTGTGTCTACATCTTCCGTTCCAATTTTAAGCTCTAACTCAAACAATGATGAACATGATGAAATCCCCATTGAAATACAACGTCAAGTTGAGATCTTATAAGAGAAGATGGCCCAACCTGTTGGCGAAGACTTCCAAATGGTCAATCTAGGTACGGCTAAAGAGCCTCGTGAGTTCAAGATTGGTGCCACCCTAACTAAAGAAGAGGCTGCCTAGATGACAGAATTACTGATAGAATTCCAAGAGGTGTTTGCTTGGTCCTATGAGGACATGCCCCGCATTAATCCTGAAGTCGTGTAACATAAGATATCTCTGTTCCCGGAAGCAAGGCCACATAAACAGAAGTTGAGAAGGCTACAGCCTAAATGGACACTAAAGGTCAAAGAGGACATAATGAAGCAACTGGATGCAGGATTCTTAGAAGTAACCAGATACCCTGAGTGGTTAGCAAACATTGTAATTGTACCAAAGAAGGATGGGCGGTTGAGGGTATACGTGGATTATCGAAACCTAAACAAAGCAAGCCCTAAGGATGATTTCCCGCTACCCAAGATTGATATTTTGGTAGACAACACAGCTGGACATGCACTACTATCATTTATGGATGGATTCTCAGGGTACAACCAAATAAAGATGGCACCAGAGGATAACGCCAAAATTGCTTTCATCACAGACTGGGGCACCTGCTGTTATACTGTAATGCCATTCGGGTTTTGAAGAACGCTGGGGCAACATATCAAAGAATGGCCACAACCATATTACATGATCTTATCCACAAGGAGGTTGAGGTGTATGTCGATGATATGATTGTAAAATCCGTCACCCGCGAATGCCACATACCCACACTCAGAATATTCTTTGAGAAGATTAAACAATACAAGCTGAGATTGAACCAGCAAAAATGTGCGTTCGGAGTAACAGTAGGAAAAATGTTAGGCTTCATGGTTAGCCGTAGAGGCATTGAGATAGATCCATCAAAAATCAAAGCTATAACAGAGATGCCACCACCAAGGACTAAAAAAGAGATAAGGGAATTTTTGGGAAGATTACAGTACATAAACAGATTCATTGCACACCTCATGGCCAAATGTAAGCCAATATTTAAGCTATTGAGGAAGGATCAGCCAAAGACCTGGAACCCTCAATGGCAAATGGCATTCGAGAAGATCATGATATATCTGATGAATCCACCGGTCCTCATACTCCCCGTGCCTGGGAGACCTTTGCTACTATACTTATCAGTATTGGACAATTCTATGGGAACCATGCTTATGCATCATGACTCAGATGGGCGAACGGAGAAGGACATCTACTACTTAAGCAAGAAGTTCACCGAATATAAAGCCAATTACACCGCATTAGAGAAGACGTACACTACTTTAGTTTGGGTAATGAAGAGATTAAGGCATTACATGCTCTCATATCATATCATACTAATCTCTCGGATGGATCCGTTGAAATACTTATTTGAGAAGCCTGCCCTTACAAGAAGAATGGCTAGATGGTTGCTACTTTTATCAAAGTTTGACATCACATACGCCACCCAAAAGTCCATAAAAGGGAGTGCGATAGCTGAACATTTGTCTGCGCATCCAGTAGAAGACAGTTTCCAACACTTAGAAGATGTGTTTCCAGATGAGGAAGTACATGTGACTCAAGAAGATAGACAAACAGATAAATGGCTTATGTTCTTTGATGGAGCAGCCAATCACAAAGGATACGATGCAAGAGTGCTATTCATAGACCTAGAGGGTGTATACCGTTTGCCTTCCATTTGGAGTTTGATTGCACAAACAATATTGCAGAATATGAAGCATGTATTATGGGTTTGAGAGCGGCATTAGCCATCGGCATCAAGAAATTGAAAGTATATGGTGATTCCTCTATTGTCATTTATCAAGTTAGAGAAGATTAGAGACCAAGGATGAAAAGTTGATACCCTAAAAGGAATGTGCAATGGCATTGACTCAGAATTTTGAATAGATAGAGTTTGACTACTCGCCCAAAGATACTAATACATAAGATGATGCATTGGCCACCCTGGCATCAATGATCAGCGAGGATCCAATAGAGAAGATCAAACCTTTGATAATTTAAAGAAGAATACAGCCTGCATATGTGGGCGAGGTCAATGCTTTGACAGTAAATGGTCGCCCTTGGTTTGCACCAATTGTGGATTTCATCAAGGAAGGAAAGTACCCCATTGATGCCATGATAGGAGACAAGAAATTCATGAGATGATATGCCTTGCAGTTTGTGTTGTGCGAAGATATCTTGTACAAGCGGTCTTATGAAGGAATACAGCTAGTCTGCATTGATGAAGAACAGGCACAGAACGTCATTGAATAAGTACACCAAGGGGTGTGTGGTCCCCATATGAATGCCAGAATGCTAGCAAAGAAGATCCTTTGATTGGGGTATTTTTGGAACACCATGGAAGCAGACTGTGTAGAATATGTGAGGAAGTGCCACAAATGTCAAGTGTTCACCAATTTGATTCATGTACCTCCAACGGAACTGCACACACTCAGCTCCCCATGGCCTTTCTCGACTTGGGGTATTGACGTGATAAGCAAGATACATCCCAAAGCTTCAAGTAGACAACAGTTTATTTTGGTAGCCAATGATTATTTCACAAAGTGGGTAGAAGCTCAAGCATATGTGAAGCTCACCGCAAACAAAGTAGCGAAATTCCTATAAGAACATATCATCTGTCGGCACGGGATGCCTCAAGCTCTTATTTCTGACCAAGGACAACACTTCAGGGGGAAAGTAGAGGAACTATGTAACAAATTCCACATCAAGAGGCATAGATCCTCTCCATACATACCACAGACGAATGGGGCAGTTGAAGCAGCCAATAAAAAAATAAAGGTTATTCTATAGAAGATGGCACAAACCAATGCTAACTGGGCGGACAAGTTGCCATAAGCGCTTTGGGCCCATAAGACCTCAATTAGAACATCTACTAGGGCAACACCTTATTCCTTGGTTTATGGCATGGAGGCAGTACTCCCCATTGAATTAGAGATACAATCACTAAGGGTGGCTATGGAATGCAAGATCCCCGAAACAGAGTGGCTTCAAGCTAGATACGATGAATTGAGCCTCATAGATGAAATAAGAATCAAGGCGGCAGACAATATGAAGAAATACCAACAAAGGATAGCAAACACATTCAACAAGAAAGTTCGAATCCATCATCTAGTAGTTGGAGATCTAGTGCTAAAGGAGGAGAGAGCGCCAACACATGATCCAAGGGGCAAGTTCCGTCCAAATTGGAGCGGACCATACATCATCAAGGAGATATTGCCAAGAAAGGCTATTCGTCTGGTTGATTTGAACGGAGAAGAACTACAATAATTGAAAAATCTAGATCAAGTAAAGCGGTATTACATGTAGCCTACATACAAAAAAAAAAGAAAAAAAAGAAAAGAGAAGGTGTGGATAGGCTTCCATTTACAGGCTTGGGGCAAGCTGACTTAGCCATTTGGCAGGATTCACAGTAAGGTTGGACAAGATTCTCAAACGAGGCAAACAACTTTCAGCATGAAGGGATGTTAGTTCATCATATTGTTAGGGAAAGAATTTTTGATTTCTGGCAGGAACTCTATCTCCCGTCTAATAATCCGGCGGCCTTTCCAGAGTTTCACATTAAGCCCTTGTTTCACATCTCTGACGTGACTCTTGTGAGCATGCCATTATGAACAATAAACATAAAAACTCTGACCGGGACTCACATCGGCCGTTCATCAATTCAAACGGTGTCTAAGAGTCTCATTGGTCCATCTTTGATAAGCCAAAGTGGCATCTCCTAGTGCGGATCAGACCATTCTACATGAACAACGAAACGCTCTCCCAGATGGCTGACCCATTTGGAGCAATTTCTTATCAGCTTATCCAAGCCATTGACTTCTCTCACGTTTTCAGTTGACTCAAAAATTTAGGCCCAGACATGGTAGTACAATATCTTTGTGAGTATGTACGTTAGCAGAAGTGTGGTCGAAGCAAGTCTGAATGGTTACGGCCTAAGAGAACCTGTTAGATTCACTCATAATCCCATGTTGTTATGGATTTGCACCTTTGTAGGATATCTTTCAGTGACGTGCTTAAAGCTTACCCTCGCTCGGGCAGTTTGCAAATGAATACAGAACACTACATGAAAAATAAAAAATAAATAAGAGAGAAAGCCCTAGCTGAACTACGTTTTTGGACCTGATTCTAGAGGGACAAAGTCCTAAAGGATACGTAGGCATTATCTATAAACCGTCCCTAACGAACGATCGGCTCATGTTTGAGCATGATGAATTACTTCGTGCCGACCTGTTGCCAATAAACTTTCCGGCCTCATATGAGAATGGAAAACTGGAGCATTTTCCGCATCGGGGGATGAAGAAAATTTTGGGACAAAACCCAAAATTCAGTCTGTAACCGTGACCCTCACCGGTCTGGTTCATTTTGGTACTTACAATCAATTTTTCATTCAGGATACATAATGCAGGTTGTGCAGAGCAAAAGTTACAACAAGCAGTCTTGAGAAAAGTCACAAGACCTGATGAGGTCGCTACTCAAGAAGCTTGACAGTTAGATTACGAGCGGCCTTAAGCTAAAGTCACAGACCTGATGAGGTCACTACTCAAGGAGCTTGATATCTATAGTTATATGTTGCACAGTGTGAAGGATTAAAAAAAAAAGAGGGGAGTTACAACATCAGTTCAAAGGAGCAAGCATAGCAAAATCCAGATCAAGTGCAGAATAATGCAAAAATAGGTCGCTTTTTTATTTTTGGACTCAGTTGTTCACAATCTCGGCCGAAGAGGGGCATCTATAAGCACCCCATTTTTGTCATCCCTAACTAAGCAAAGTTTTTATGGTGAGTAAGAAACAAAGGAAGAGAGATGAGTGAAAATTTAGATTTTGACTGCGACCTCGAGACAATTTTCGATGGGTCCCACAGTAAGGTTTTGGCTTACAACCTGCATGGATGCATAGTCGTGGATTTATCTTCGAAATGAGACCAGAGTTGCTCAGTTCTTATATCAAATAAAGAAGATATGGTCATTTTAGTTGGATGATACGTACAAAGGAGGTTTCTGAAATTATCATAAATAATCCCAGGGGCTTTCATGCAAATTATCATAAGTTGGATTGATCGAATTTCAAGTCATCATATCTTGATCATCCGACATCTGAATCATATGGTTTAAGTACCAATATTCTTTATTTTTAGTCCTTTTCAAAGTAGACGTAAAGGATCCCTGGTAGAGGTCACTGGCAGGCTCCATGCATAATTATCGATAAAACTTCAATTCTTCATATCTTGGCCGTCCTACGTCCGATTCAGATGATTCAAGGGCCATTATTCTTCATTTTTGGTGTTCTGCAAAGTGGACATGAAAATTTTGGGACAAAGATCTCCGAAGGGTCCCATCCAAAATTACATGCTAAAATGGTCATTTAATCTTTGAAAATTTATATTTTGGTCACCCCACATCTAAATCAGTTGATTTCAGTTTCAATATGTTCCATTTTTAGTGCTCTACAAAGCAGACTTAAAGGATTTTAGGCAAAGGTCTCCGAAGGATCCCATGCAGAGTTGTTAGTCGAATTATCGTAAATGAGCCTGTTTAAACTTCAGAAATTCATAAGTACTAGTCATTTTACTTCCAAATGAGGTGATTTAAGCTCCAGTATTTCTCATTTTTAGTGTTCTACAAAGTGCACGTGGAAAATTTAGGGTCGAGGCTGTCGAAAAATTCCATGTGGAATGACGGCGGAAATAACCTATGAAATGATAGAGAGAGAAAAACCAATTTTTTGGCCCAATCCAGCTCAAGCCAACTTAGTCCAACTCAGCTCAGCCTAGCTCAGACCAGTCCAGACTAATCCAGTTCAGTTTATGTATCTGTGCATGTGTACATTATATATTGTGATATATATTATACTTCTTTTGTACTATATTATATAATACATATTATGTCTTAAATATTTCCTTATATGTAACTATATATTATAGTATATATTATGTGTATTACAGGTTACATGGGATGAGTGTGTATAATGGTCGTGAGGTCTAGAAGGGAAGGAAGCCAGCTAGCTCGGTTTTAAGGAAAGAGAGTGAGAGATATAGGAACCAGCTAGATTCGATTTTGACAAATATGGAAAGAAGAAAAATAAAAGGGGAAAGAATTGAGATTCCACCTACCGAGAATGGGAAGGGGGAACAAAGGAAAGAAAAATTTTCTAAAAAGAAAAAGAAAGGACAGATCAGAAACAATGGAAAAAAAAAAAGAAAGTGAGAGAGAGACGGACAGATGGAGAGAAGAAGGAAAAAAAAAAAGAAAAAAAGGAAAGTGAGAGAGAGACGTACAGATGGAGAGAAGAAGGAAAGAAAAAAAAATGAAAGTGAGAGAGAGACGGACTGAAAGAGAGAGAGAGGAAGGAAAGAAAACAGAAAGAAAGGAAAGTGAGAAAGAGACGGACAAATGGAGAGAAGATGGAAAGAAGAGAAGAAATGAAAGAGAGGAGAAAGAAAAAAGAGGGAGAGGAGACAGAATAGAGGGAAAAAAAGACGGGAGCCAAAAAAAAATAAAAAGAAGAGAGGAAGCCAAGAGAGAATAAAAAAAAGGAGAGATTGAGAGAGAGGAAGGAAAGAAGAAAACAAAAAAAAACAAAAAAAAAAAAAAAAAAAAGAAAAGAAGAAGAAGAGGAGGGACAAGACGGCGGAGAGAGTTAGAGAAGAAAGGAGCAGAGAGACAAAAGAAGAAGGAGAACGAGAGAGCAGAAGTGAAGAGGGTAAGTCTCACCATCATTTATTTTATTTATTCTAAAAACTTGTCTTCACCACTCAGAACCCACTGCAACCTAGACCACCATTGATCCCAACCAACCTGTGCAATACCCTATCAAAGCTCTGCACTACCTTAATCCCATACAACTCCATTGATTTCCCAACCGAACACAATCCCCTTCACGCTTGTTCTTCCTCCTTGCAGCGCACCAAACCCATTGTAACACTCTGCCCGATTTCCTCCATTCACTAGATCTGTTATTTCCATGGCCCATTACAACCCTCTTTCTCATCTCTTGGCCCAGATCCATGCACACCGCCACCTCCTAATACATCTGTTACACAACCACCTGAAACCCGAATCCCCATGAACCATGCAGTCGTAACACCTTGCTGTCCTCCCATGCACCTCTACAAAACCTGCAACCAGTTACTCACCTGGACATAAACACTGATCTGCACCAGTTACAAACCCAACCCATCGGATACCCTCGTCTGTCCATGTACTACACATGTCCTAATACCCTCCACCTGGTCATCCCGATAATCACCTTATCCTGCAACTTCACCTCACCCCCTATCACAGTCGATCCCACTTATTCACCTATTTCTGCTGCAAATCCCACATAAACATTACCCAGTCACCGACCATCGAACTTGTCCCTACCTAGCCACAGTCCATCACCTTCTTCAAACCCTTGTAGCCATTTCACACCCTTGATCTAATGAAGAGTCAGTGCATGAGTTTTAATGAGATAAAATTCTACCATGTGATTGATCCAATATGCTTTGAATTGAATGTGGTGAAATTGTTTTGAATATGATCATGAATTTAATTTTTATTAAATTGATCCCATCAGATGCTTGGAATTATCATGAAATTGATCCCGTCAGATGTTTGGAATTTTTATCAGATTGATCCGACTATAGCTGAAATTTTACTAGTCCCATCGGATGCTTGGAACTTCTATATGAATTAAATGGACCATTGATATGGAATTTTGTGGTGATTAAAATACGTCTACAGATCATAACGTTTTAATGTGAATCATTTATATGGCCATTGATCATGAATTTTGGAGAAATAAAATATGGCTAATGATCTTGGATTTTTGTGTAAATAAATACCATTGGATGATTGAATTTTGATTTGATCATGTAATGACATGAATTATGAGCCGTTAAATGTTAAATGGTTTTTTTTTTTTCATTTGATGACCATGGGATGTATTTTAAGGTGATTGAAATATGGCCATTGATCATAAATTTTGGAGAAATAAAATATGGATAATGATCTTGGATTTTTTGGCTGTTTTAATATGGATCATTAGATGTTGATTTTGAATCTAGGCTGTTAGATGGACATTTTGAGTAATCTGAATGGATAGATTATCATTTGGAGTAATATGAACCGTTGGATTTTGATTATGGATGATTTAGAAGAATTTGAATGGATAGATTATCATTTGGAGTAATATGAACCGTTGGATCTTGATCATATGTGTTTTTGAGTGATTTGAACCATTGGATTATCTTTTCAGTGATTTAGTTGAATTTGAACGATTGGATTAATTTCATGAATGTTTTAAGTGAATCTGAACCATCGGTCAAATATGATTTTGGTCACATTGTTGATGATCGATGCTTGATTAATATTCTCACATGCTTACTGCTATGATTGGATGCTCATTTGCTAACTGTAATATTTGGACGTACACTACTATGTTGGATTGCTCACATGCCATATTTGGATTGCTCACATTCTTACTACTATATTTGGAATGTTCTCAAATGCTGTATTGGATTGCTCACATGCTATATTGGACATATTGCCATATTTGAATGTTTATCTGATGCATACTGTTATGTTTGGAGATACAATTGCGTAAATCTTAAGTACAAACAATATAGGAAAAGCAGAACCCCTAAAAATGGAAAGAGTTGAACAGTAGGGATAGGCAACCCGATAAACCTAAGAGATGAAATTGTAGGGATAGGCAACCCGATAAACCTAAGAGATGAATTATAGGGATAGGCAACCCGATAAACCTAAGAGATGAAATTGTAGGGATAGGCAATCCGATAAACATAAGAGATGAAATTGTAGGGATAGGCAACCCGATAAACCTAAAAGATGAAATTGTAGGGATAGGCAACCCGATAAACCTAAGAGATGAAATTGTAAAGATAGGCAACCCGATAAACCTAAAATTGGAAGGAGTTTGGGTTGATATATCTCCAAATCCAACCATTATAACATTTTCGAACTACATCGTACCTGATTTTTAAGACAAACCCTAGAATACGTAGGTAATTTGGGAGTCCCAAATATGACAAAGCCACCCATCCGCCATTCATCCAGCATAAACTTCAACTTGAACAATGAATTTAATTGAAGCACATGCATAAATCACTTCCATAATCTCTAATCACAAAACTCATTTCAAACTACATTTTGGACTTGATTTCTAGGATTGGAATACGTAGGTAGTTTGAGATGTCATACACATCTCAGATTCAGTCCAAGATCGAACCATCTTTGGTTCGGTTCACTGTATAGTACTGTACATTAGATTGCTTGTTTATTTGCTTTAAGACATGGTTAACTGAACCATAGGTTAGCAGAACGTAGCAATTTGGTTTAGGACATCCCCCATTAAAACCCTAGTCATCCAGTTGACCAAGCATAGTCAAAATTAGAGTCTAAGGAAAGTTAAGGAGGTCGAAATTGATCGAGCGGTTTGGATGTCTAACACATTTCCATAATCGTATCCTGAATACTTACCCGATCTCTTGCAGACCAAAGAACTGATACATTGGGTTATGAGTCAATAGAAGTCTTACCTTAGGGTAAGGCTACATTTTTAGAGGTCCTAGACCTTAATCTAGGTGGCGACTCCAACAGAACAGTGATCTTCATTGTTACATTTATTTATCCCGAGGAGGATGATTTCTTCATTGTCCTCACAATGGTCTCCATTAATGGAGACCAATATTAAACTCTAGAAATGGTTAGGTCTCACCCACCTCCATGAATGGAGTTTATTGGAGCCATAATTGGCTCCCATTGAGTATATTAATGGTGGGAAGATGATTTCAACCAATTAAATTGAAGACAAACTTGATGGGGAATCAAAATCCCCAAATGGAAACCAACCAAATTTGTGACATGGTTTCTGGGCACAAACCGGAGGTACTAACCGAAGGTTTGGTCATGACCTTGCCTCCAGGTGATAAAAACCCTACCTCTGCCAAGGAAAATGCCTTGGCAGAACTGACTTGTGAAGAACTAAAGGATCCTAACCAGAGGACACTTCTGTAAGCACGAACCTCCGAGTGACCATCCCCCAGTTACTTTGGATTCAATTGACTAGACCTCCGGATAGGTTTAACAGTAAGTAGGGGTAGTGTCAGATGATACACCACCCAGCAAAACCTTTGGATAACCTTCTAAAAGCCTACTGTTATAACAGTGTGTATAGCAGGATGGTTTGTCGGAGGCTTGACCATTCGATTGTACCCTTCGGTTCAGGGTAAATTAGAAAATCACCTAAGTGTCAACCGGATGGTATTTTGGATGGTACACCACCCGCATATACCCTCCAGTTCTGGCTCTGTTGGCCAGTATGCCTAGTAAGAATATGAGGACTAACCATTGGGTTCTCGACTTGTCTTGGGACCCGTGTATAGATATGTAAGGGTTGTTCATACTAGTTAAAAAGATATACAACCAACTAATGAAACATTATTTTTTTAAACAGATAATGGACATGGGAAAAGTGGAACCCTTCTGTTGGCTTTGTAGTACAATAACACTTATAGTGCTATTAGGTGAGGGGTTTGGTCCGTTGACAAAGGGCATTTATAACATGTCTAATTTATGCTTTGTAACATGCCATTTAATACTTGTTTATATCTAAGCATGCATTTGTCACATCCCAATTCTGCACACTTCAGAATGGTGTGATGTACCGCTAGCAAACCAACGGTTCAACCAGGATCTCGTACAGATGGTATCCGACTGATCTAAACCTCATATATCCACATTCATAATCAGAGTAAATACACAATAGCGGAAGTCTTATAGTAAAATGAACTAAGAATCTACTGTGATATTAATATTTAAATAGCAAATTATTCAGTATCAACTAAGACATAAATAAATATCAAATACATGTTTTTACTAAATCCAAATCAAGAAAAGTAAAAATCTAATCGAATACACATGAGTTGCACTCGCAAGAGGGGTCATGTGTATCCACTTCATCTTCAACTTTCATCGCCGCTACGTGCCCATACACTGGAGCAATGACATAATCTTCAACTGTAGTACCTGCATCATCAACTAAAAATATTCGGCGTCGAGGGGGTGAGCACACATCATGGCTCAGTGAGAAAACAAAACAATGCAACAATACATATGCATGCAGTCAATTCATATCTTTGGTCTGGTTTAAAGTTTGCAATGTGCAATAGAAAGGTTGGGTGGTCAAAGGTTAACATTTATTGACCCCGCCTCTATACACAGGGTGTGGAAGTCCGCCCAAAGGTTAACGTTTATTGTCGTCCCCATCCACCCTACCATAACATTGTACAACAAAGGTTAACGTTTATTGCTGTACAGTGTCATACCAACACGTAAGCCCCTACTAGCGAGGGCTTGCAAATTGGGCTCACAACTAATCAATCCTAATGCCAAACAGTGTATCCAAGGCCTCACCCCAGCATCCCTCAGAACGTCCATAGAGATAGAGCTAAGGCCCCCCGGTAGAGTCAGAGACTACAAGGACCGAGACCACCTCCCCTGATACTCTACGACGTAATAGTTCTGCAAAAGTAATGGTGATACGACGATGCTAATGCACAAGACTTGAGTTAGAGATAGAGCTAAAGTGCTGAGACCCACCAAAGATTAATGTTTATTGACGTTCCCATCACACCTCCCCTGATACTCGCTCGCGTCAAGTACACCAACCACACACATACATTCACATGCCTATTCCTATCATCATCATCATCATGTTATAAACAATAAGGTAAATATGCATGAACAAATAATAAAAATATTAAATGACATGTTGTATGCACATTACAAACATATTCGCATAGGATCAAGCATGGCATTGGACTCAAGAAAAGAGAAAATAATTTGTTATTAACCAATTAGTTTAGAGTTCTGTTTCCTCACCTTAGCTTGCTAATAGAACCTCTTACAAGCTTTAAAGTCACCTTTATATTGTTATTATATTGCTAGAAGACCTAACAAAGTCGATAGAATTTTTATTACGAATTTAAAAACTTTTCTGAATTGGGTAAAAATCATGGTGCGACCACCCTATTCTGACTTCGAACCGGGGGTCGATGCTCGGGGTTTGGTAGGGTCGATCGACCCCCCCATGCGACTCCCTGTGTTTTGTGTTTTCTTCCTTCGCCTTCTTCGTGTTTGGGGTCCTAGGCTTGCCCTATAATCCATTCTACCGTTCCATGGAACCTGATTCCCACCTATTGGCCTTCTTTCCCCATGGTTTTCCATGAAAACCTAACCATGGGTTGATGGTTTGGGTTTCTCCAAGATCATACTCTCTGCATTATCTATCCTAAGGTCTTTAGCAATTCATGGAATTAGTATCCATACCTGAGAAGAATACTCCTTCTCTGCAACTCTTCTCCCTTGGCCTTCTTCTCTTCTTTCCTTCTCTTTTCCTTCTCTTCTCTTTCTCTCAATTCAATTAGGGTTGTAAAAGGAGTAAAAGTGGCTTAGGGACATCCTATTTATAGAGTAGAAACTCCTAAAATAAGTCCCATTGAGATTTGGAAGGAATCCCATCGAAATTAGGAAACTTTCCTAATTTTCATATTTACCGAGTATCGGGGGTCGATAGGGGGGTCGGAGATCCCGT
The DNA here is from genome assembly GCA_028583415.1 of Protea cynaroides. Taxonomy (NCBI): domain Eukaryota; kingdom Viridiplantae; phylum Streptophyta; class Magnoliopsida; order Proteales; family Proteaceae; genus Protea; species Protea cynaroides. The sequence continues at coordinate 22,876,866 of CM053269.1, forward strand.
CGATCCCTGGTTCCTAAAGTGTCCGGTAAAACTAAGGGTCTGACTTCTGTCTTGGGGGGGGTCCGACCCTCCCTTGCTGGGTATGCGACCATCCCCTTAATTTAAGTATTTTTTGGTCAGTTTAATACCTGGGATCGTGATCTTCTTCACACACTTGGTCCATTTGACTCATCCATGATGGGTAGACCTGGTTCAAGGTGGTAAGACCGGGTTAGTTTGATACGGGTCTTACAACTCCCCCCTACTTATAAAAATTTCATCCCCAAAATTGTTCATACCTTCTGAGTCGAATAAGTGAGGGTATTGCTTTCACATAGCATTCTCTTCTTCCCATGTAATTTCTTCCATGTCTCTACTTCTCCAAGTGACCTTGACATAATAGATATCTCGGTTGCGTAGTCGTTGAACCTTTTGGCTGGTGATTTCAGTTGGTGTTACTTCAAAAGTCAAATCCTCAGTTAAATCAGGTAGATCAACTGTCATAACGTGTGTTAGATCTTTGACATACTTCTTCAATAAGAAAATATGAAATACGTCATGCACACTTGACATAGACGATGGTAGTGCTAACTGGTAAGCCACTTTCCCACGCTTAGTTAGAACCTCATATGGCCCGACATATCTTGGACTTAGTTTTCCTTTCTGTCTGAACCATTTCAGACCTCGCATAGGCGATACCTTCAAGAATACTTTATCACCCACGACGAACTCAAGATCTCTGCGTCGAGTATCTGCATATTGCTTCTGACAATTCTAGGCTGTTCTCACTCTTTCCATGAAAATGTCGACCACCCGACAAGTCTCTTTAACAAATTCTGGTCCAACAAGACTACGTTCCCCAACTTCATTCCAAAATAAAGGAGTTCGACACTTCTTGTCATATAGTACTTCATAGGGTGACATCTGTATAGTAGTCTGATAGCTATTGTTATAAGCGAACTCGATCAGTAGTAGCTTTTCATCCCACGATCCTTTAAAATCAATTACACATGCTCGTAGCATATCTTCTAGAATCTGAATTGTACGCTCTGACTGTCCATCTGTCTGTGGATGGAATGCAGTACTAAACTTCAATGTTGTACCCATAGCCTTTTGCAATCCTTCCCAAAACTTGGAAGTAAATCATGGATCTCTATCGGACACAATGCTCTCTGGAACACCGTGTAATCGAACAATATTATCCACATACAGCTTTGCTAACCTCTCTAGTGTATACTGAGGTCGTATCGATATAAAGCGAGCTGTTTTTGTCAAGCGGTTTGCAATCACCCAAACTACGTCAACTACTCATGGATTCAATGGTAACCCTGTGACGAAGTCCATGGTGATGCAGTCCCATTTCCATGCTGGTTTCGGTAACGGCTGTAACAGTCCTGCAGGTCTTTGTCGTTCAGCCTTTACTTTCTGACAATTTAGGCATTGAGACACAAACTTAGCTACATCTACTTTCATTCCCCTCCACCAATATAGTTTCTTTAGATCATGATACATTTTTGTACTTCCAGGATGTATCGAATAGATGGTGGTATGGGCTTCTTTCAGCAGTCGGTGTCTAATGTCCACACTTTCTGTTTCGGGTACACATATTCTTCCATTGTACTTCAATATCTTTTCTTCGTCCAAGGTGAACTCAGGGTTAGTTCTACCTTTTTCGATGTCTTCTTGTACCGTTCTCAGATAAGGGTCTGATTTGATAGCTGGCTTCACTTCATCAAATATATCTGGTATAATGTTCAATGCAGCGAACATATTTGAAAACCGATGAATAAACCCTTGGTTGGCTGATCCATCCGGTGTATCTATCACATACTGCTCATTGTCGTTGTTGAATACCATTTCAGTAGTACACATTGCTGCAGTTGTGCTAACCTCTCCTTGAGATTTTATCAGTCTTTCTGCTCAACGCATCCGCTACTACATTAGCTTTCCCCGGATGATACTGGATATCGCAATCATAGTCCTTCAATAGTTCCAGCCATCTTCTTTGTCTCATATTCAACTCCTTTTGATTAAATATATAAGTAAGACTTTTATGGTCCGATTTAATCTGGAACTTCTCTCCGTATAGGTAATGTCTCCATATCTTGACAGCATGTACTACTGCCGTCAACTCCAAATCATGAGTGGGATAATTTTTCTCATGTGTCTTTAACTGTCTTGAGGCATAAGCAACTACTTGTTCTCCTTGCATAAGCACACATCCTAATCCCAATCCTGGCGCATCAGTGTACATGGTAAATGGCTGTCCGGGAACGGAAATGGTCAAAATCGGGGCGGATATCAATCTGGTCTTCAATGTTTGGAAGCTCTTCTCGCATTTATCCATCCACACAAACTTTTCACCTTTCTTAGTCAGACTGGTGAGAGGTACGACAATATGGGAATAATCTTCCACAAATCTCCAATAATAACCAGCAAGACCCAGGAAACTTCTAATTTCTGCAACGCTCTTTGGTGCTTCCCACTTTACAATAGCCTCGATCTTGCTGGGGTCCACTTTGATTCCTTCAGCGGATACTACATGGCCTAAGAAGGCGACTTCACTTAGCCAAAACTCACATTTGGTAAATTTAGCATATAGCTTCTCTTTTCTTAAACGCTATAGAGTGGCGTTTAGATTCTTAATATGGGTTTTCTTGTCCTTGAAATATACCAATATATCATCAATAAATACAATAACCGACGTATCCAACATATCATGGAAAACCTGGTTCATAAGTTTCATGAAAGTTGCTGGTGCGTTTGTTAATCCAAAAGACATGACCAAGAACTCATAATGTCCATATCTGGTCCAGAAAGCTATCTTAGGAATATCGCCCTCTTTAATCTTCAACTGATGGTAGCCTGACCGAAGATCGATCTTAGAAAATACTTTTGCTCCTTGCAACTGATCGAATAAGTCATCGATCCGAGGTAGTGGATATCGATTCTTGATTGTCAGTTTATTCAACTCTCGATAGTCGATACATAATCGAACGCTATCGTCCTTCTTCTTTACGAACAATAATGGCGCTCCCCATGGTGATACACTGGGTCAAATATAATCATTGTCCAGTAGTTCTTGTAGTTGTACTTTTAATTCCTTTAGTTCCGTAGGAGCCATTCGGTAGGGTGCTTTTGATACTGGTGCGGCTCCAGGTATAAGATCTATCACAAACTCTGTGGCACGGTCGGGTGGTAATCCTGGTAATTCCTCAGGAAATACGTCGAGGTAGTCCCGCACGACATCAATATCATCCATCCGTGGTGCTTCCTTGGTGAGGTCAACCACTGATACTAGATACCCGATTGCCCCCTTCTCAAGGCACTTCCTAGCCTTTAGGGCTGAGAGTATGAGCTTGCGTTTACGGGGAAGTTTGGTTCCCGCATAACTGAATTTTGTTCCTTCTTTGTCTTTAAATGTTAGCTTCTTTTCGACACATAGTAGGTTCACAGAATGCCGAGATAACCAGTCCATTCCCAAGATGACGTCAAAGTCTGTCATCCTAGTTGGATCAAGGTTGCATCTAAGGTTTTCTCGCCAATGAGAACTGGACATGGCCCATAACCTTTTTCTAACTCCACTTCTAACCCATCGGTGACCGTACAAGCAGTTTGTAGTCCAATGTTTTGATGGGTAAATTCAGCTTCTTTCCAAATGACACAGATATAAAGGAATGAGTAGCTCCTGAATCAAAGAGTACTCTAGCGGGTATGCCATTTATAGGTACGATACCTGTGATTTATTTTACTTAGTCTACATGCTCATATATTTGTAATACAACTTAAAAGGTTTCAGTCATACCTGTGACCGCATCGGGTGATGCGACAGCATCCTCGGATGTAACAGCATATACTCGTCCTTGATGTAACTGCTTCTTGGGCTTAGGACACTCCCTTGCCATATGTCCCGCTTGGTTGCAGTTATAATATTTTGGACCTTCAGAATTTGGCTTTGGTCGCTATTGAGTTACTGGGGTAGTCTTGGGTGCAGTAGCAAAGCCTTGAGCATAGAAGGGTTTAAATGTCCTGTTATTCCCTCCGTTATAAGAATTACCAGCTGGCCTTTTTGTACTTCTGTTCTGTGTAAGGTAACTCTCCTTCTGGCTCGATTCTATAACTCGAGCAATTTGCACAGCTTCGTTGTATATTTTCTTCTCCAAACCCAGAACATGCTCTCTGATACTCCCTCTAACTCCCGTGACAAACCTACGGGTCTTAATGTCTTCTTCTTGCATACTGAGTGGTGCAAAAAAAAATAGCTCCTCATAATGGTGTTGATATGCATCCACGGACATCTGGCCTTGATATAAACTCAGGAACTCCTTCTCCATAGAATCTTTGAAGCTTCGGAGAAAATACTTCTCAAAGAAAGCTTCTTTATAAATAGACCAGGTCAATAAGGCATGCTTGGTTAATAGATAGGTCTGGTCGATTTCAACCAATGATGTGCATCGCCTTTTGGCATGAAGGTGGCACATAATACCTTTTCTTCTTCTGTAATAGTCATCATAAGAAAATTTCTCTCCATCTCGTCGATCCAATGTGCTGGCCATAAAGGATCAGACGGTTTATCGTTAAATTCCTTGGGCTTCATCTTCAAGAATCTCTCAACCAGTTGAGAGTGATCCATCTGATTTTGGGGGTATGCCCCAAACATAGGTTGTGGATACTGATAATTAACCTGAGCTGCTTCTGGACCTGGTACTGGAATCTGTGCTGCTGCTGGTTGAGGTGTTTGAGGTGCTGGGTGGTTACCCACCGGTGCTGCACTGGTTTGTCCAGTCGGCATTGGTGTAGCATGTGCTGCCTGGAACATAATTCCTATTGCTGCTTGCATTTGAGCCTATGCGTATTGCATTTGTTACAGCTGTTGCGCTAAGTTCATAACCACGGTTCCTAACTCCGATGGTGGAGGTGGCAAGTTTTTAGGATTTGCCCGAACCGAATTTACTGGTGGTGCAACCTGCGGATTACCCTGTGCGTATATATTTTCTTGGCTGGTTTCCTCCATGGGTGGTGGTGGTGGAACTACGTTTCGGCTCTGCCTGGTTACTCTACGTCCAGCCATCTTCCTCTGATATTGGTGATGCCTGAAAATCATTAACAAACGTGAGGCAATCATTTTTACTTCATGTAGGCATGCTAACCGATGTTATTTTCAAAATTTTCAGATCATTCTGTGAAAAATACTGTCTTTTCTATGTAGGATCGATGGTGGGGGTCGATGGTATGTCCGACCCTCAATATCCGACCCTGGGAATGTACCTATTCTTCCCGAGAGCCGGGGGTCGATGCGGGGGTCAATGGGTGTCCGACCCCCAGGTGCGACCCCTGGTTTCCTATCAGATTCCCGAGAGCTGGGGGTCGATACGGGGGTCGATGGATGTTCGACCCCCAGGTGCGACCCCTGGTTTCCTGTCAGATTCCCAAGAGCTGGGGGTCGATATGGGGGTCGATTATCCTGGTCGAATTCTCCGACCCCCGGACCAAAAATTAGATTTTTAAGGTCCGATTCTGGGTTCATTTCCCATTATTCCTTCCCCGTTTCGACTCGTCTCCCACCTCTGAGTTGCTACAGTGCCACTCCGCTATATTGGTCATTTCGGTTCCGTGTTTCGACGTCCACATCATTCCTACAGGTATGTCTTCTCATTTTTACCTGTTTTTAGGTTTTCATTTCTAGGTTTTTACCCATTTATCTTGTATTTTTCAAATTAAACTTTTTCCAATCGTAAAATTCGATTTTTATTGGGGACTTTTGTTATTGGTGACTCGAGGAATGAAAGCCCTCAAAATTGTTTTGAGTTTCATCGGTTGGTTATCGAGAAACTTGGATTTTGCTCTTTTTGCCCTAATTTGTCGAAATTTTCGATTTCTCGCAATTTCTTCAAATTGGATTCCATTAGTTAGAATTTCCTACTGTGTGAGTGTTGTAGGATATGTTAGAACCCACGTAAGTCCTCCTGCCCCCGTGTGTGGGTGACAAGTGAGGCTTTTGGCCAACTTACGTCGTTATAATGTCAAAATTTCAGATTTTTTTACCCTATGAACATACTATCTGTTTTTCTTTCTTATTTGTAGATATCATGGCCCGTACCAAAGTACCCAGAGTCTACGATCCTCTTCGTTTCCGCTCCAACGAAGTCGAGGCACAGTATGCCCACTTCGCTCGCAAGAAAGTGGAGGGTGGTCGTATGGTGAACTTGGCTGAGTTGGCCCTGTTCAATGTGGAGAGAGCATTTGTTGATATGGGTTGGCTCCCAGTCATTACTTATGACACGTGCACCCGTCCGGATTTGGTATGCCAGTTTTATTGTAACCTCTAGGTGGTGGGGGATTACAATGATGTGGAGAGGGGTGATGAGCTGTGCATCACAAGCTACGTCAAAGGGGTTGACATCTCTTTTGATTAACGGCAGCTGGCTGACCTACTGGGCATTTCCTATGCTGGCCCCATGGTTTTCTGTGCTACTGGAGAGCCCCAGTTCTTCTCTCTACAGATGAGGGCCGAGATCGATAATTAGCTCCTACGACCTGATCGCTGGCAGATGAGGACATGTTATATGCGTCCATCTCCACGGGTATATTGCAAAATCATTCCGCATAACCTGATCCCGTAGAGTGGTCATTACGAGAGGGTTTCCCAGCTGACCCAGTATCTTCTATACAGTATTTGCACTAGGCAGCCCGTCTTCCTTCTGTACATCATCATGCGTACCATGATCACTGCTACGTTGTCCAGTTACACTGGTAACCTTCCTTACGGACGTATGATCACTATCTTGCTTACCCGCCTGGCGGTTGATTTAGTGGATGAGAAGATTCAGGAGAAGTCCTTCTCATCGCCTCTAGATTGGGAGGCTATTTGCAAGATGGGCATGCAGGATGCTCAGGTCAGTGATGAGGAGAGGAACGTGATGGTGCGCCCTAGCACTCGCGTAGAGATAGCTGGCGCTGAGGTAGCTGCCGCCGCCATTAGAGTTCATATGGAGCCTGCTAGTGATGATGACCGTCTGTACATGGATGTGGACTCCATACCACCTCCTTCACCTACACATGCTGCTGGAGCTAGTACTTCTTATGCGGCTAGTCCTTCTCATGCGGCTGGTCCTTCACACCCACCTTCTGATATGATGGAGGTATTGCATGAGATCAAAGAGGCTCAGCACAGATCTGATCTGAGGATGGGGGAGTTACTAGACGCTCAGCGGGTGAGAGTGGATGAGCTACTAAACGCCCAGGGTACATCAAACATAAGGATGGGAGAGATCATAGAGGCTCAGCGCCGGTCAGATATGCGGATGGAGGAGCTTTTGGGTGCTCAACGCGGGACTGATCAGCGTGTAGCTGATCTTACAGCTAGTCTTCAGACGACCCAGACTCAGATAGCCTGGTTGACTAGAGTCTACTCTGAGGATTATGACAGAGATCGTGAGGCAACGCCTCCTCCTTCACCTCTAGCTTCATGATTGTATCTATATTTTTTTTTGTACTACAGAGTAACTGTCCGGGTTGTGGACTGTACTCTGCTTTAGCTATGTATGTACGTTTATTTCCCTCTCATTGTATTTAAAATTGTCTCCCCTTTAATAGATGCATTATTTTCTTTTCAAATTCGGTCTCAAACATCACTTGTGCTTATAGTGTGTTAATATTACAGTTTTTACTTTTATCCTATCTCAGTTCACAATTTATTGTGAATGTATGCCAGTTTAGCGGACACGGCCTGAGATGCTCTGATACCAAGTTGTCACACCCTAATTTCGCACACTTCAGAATGGTGTGATGAACCGCTAGCAAACCAATGGTTCAACCAGGATCTCGTACAGACGGTATCCGGCTGATCTAAACCTCATATATCCATATTTATAATCAGAGTAAATACACAATATCGAAAGTCTTATAGTAAAATGAACTGAGAATCTACTGTGATATTAATATTTAGAAAAATTTTCATTTAACCCCCAAAAACTATGCCAAATTCGATCTACTACCCAATGGTTTTTAGAAATTCTAACCGGCCCCATTTAACTGACAGACTTGACTGAACATGTGAGTAGACATTTCTACCCTTTCTATTTGAAACTTTAAAACATTAAAATGAGATAAAGTTACTAATTTACCCTTTCTTTAAAACATTAAAATGAAACTCAAAAAAAAATCATAAAATTTCATCACTTGCAAGTTGTATCTCAGATCGGGAACTGAGAATCATTCATGATCAATAACGATTACCATGGCCAGACAGAGTTGCAGGTTTTATATCATCCTCATTAGCACTCCATTACCTAATCTTTAATGATCTCAAGCCCTTCCAACTCAAATCCAGATTCATTAAAAAGAGATATATTCCACTTCGATTGCTTGGTCATTTCGAAATCTAGGTCAAGAAGATCTATTCCTTTCTAGATCTTGATTATCCTGCCTGAAGTTCTGGAAATCTCACTAAATGAAGCTTTATTTTATTTTTACTTGTCCCCGATTTTATAGAGATGATGTGGAGCCGTGAGGAATTTTGTTCTGAAATCATGTGTCCCTCTTCTCGGACTCTCTCTCTAAATCTGCCCCCACTCCCTATCTTCTCTCCTTCTTACTTCTTCTCCTTCACTTTTTTCCCACAATCCCTCTTTTTTTCCCTAAAATTTCTTTACCTTCCCCTCTTCTCGGACTCTCTCTCTCACTCTGGCCACTGACGGCCCCATTCGCTATTTTCTCTCCTTCCTACTTCTTCTCCTTCACTTTTCTCCCACAATCCCTATTTTTTTCCTAAAATTTCTTTACCTTCCCCTCTTCTCGAACTCTCTCTCTCACTTTGGCCACCAACGGCCCCACTCCCTATCTTCTCTCCTTCCTACTTCTTCTCCTTCACTTTTTCTCCCACAATCCCTATTTTTTTTCCTAAAATTTCTTTACCTTCCCCTCTTTTCGGACTCTCTCTCTCAATCTGGCCACGATGGCCCCACTCCCTATCTTCTCTCCTTCCTACTTATTCTCCTTCATTTTTCTCCCACAATCCCTATTTCTTCTCCCGTAATCTTCTCTCAATCTCTATATAGATCCCCTTTCATTTCTTGCTTGGATTGGACTCATCCGTAAAACCTTTTAACTAAAAAAAAAAAAAAAACAAAGCAACAAATTCCTTTTTAACTGAAGTATCTTTAGAGAAATGAAAACAAAAATTGCAGACATTGAACTCCAACGTAGGAAACGATCAGAGGAGGATCCCCTTGTTTCTTGCTCTTCGTCTCCAAATTTTTAGGGTTTGGGAAGAAAGAAACTTGAAAAACAGATGAGAATAAGGGCATTATTTTCTTTTACTTTTGGAATAAGGGTATTATTGTCCTAATATTTGCAACTAACGGGACTCTACTAACGGGTGAGGTCTCTTTGATTAACGATGAAAAAATTTTGGGTGGTAGATGAGACATTTGGAAACCTTTTGACTGCTAGATGAGACTTTTGAAACTTTTAGGGGTTATATCGAATTTGACATAGTTTTTGGGGGTTAGATGAAATTTTTTCTAATATTTAAATAGCAAATTATTCTGTATCAACTAAGACATAAATAAATATCAAATACATGTCTTTACTAAATCCAAATAAAGAAAAGTAAAAATCTAATCGAATACACATGAGTTGCACTCGCAAGAGGGGTCATGTGTATCCACTTTATCTTCAACTTCCATCGCTGCTACGTGCCCATACACTGGAGCAATGACATAATCTTCAACTGTAGTACCTGCATCATCAACTAAAAATATTCGACGTCGAGGGGGTGAGCACACATCATGGCTCAGTGAGCAAACAAAACAATGCAACAATACATATGCATGCAATCAATTCATATCTTTGGTCTGGTTTAAAGTTTACAATACGCAATAGAAAGGTTGGGTGGTCAAAGGTTAACATTTATTGACCCCGCCTCTATACACAGGGTGTGGAAGTCTGCCCAATGGTTAACGTTTATTGTCGTCCCCATCCACCCTACCATAACATTGTACAACAAAGGTTAACGTTTATTGTTGTACAGTGCCATACCAACACGTAAGCCCCTGCTGGCGAGGGCTTGGAAACTAGGCTCGCAACTAATCAATCCTAATGCCAAACAGTGTATCCAAGGCCTCACCCCAGCATCTCTCAGAACGTCCATAGAGATAGAGCTAAGGCCCCCCGGTAGAGTCAGAGACTACAAGGGCCGAAACCACCTCCCCGGATACTCTACGACGTAATAGTTCTGCTAAAGTAATGGCGATACGACGATGCTAATGCACAAGACTTGAGTTAGAGATAGAGCTAAAGTGCTGAGACCCGCCAAAGGTTAACTTTTATTGACGTTCCCATCACACCACCCCTGATACTCGCTCGCGTCAAGTACACCAACCACACACATACATTCACATGCCTATTCCTATTGTCATCATCATCATCATGTTATAAATAATAAGGTAAATATGCATGAACAAATAATAGAAATATTGGATGACATGTTGTATGCACATTACAAACATATTCGCATAGGATCAAGCATGGCATTGGACTCAAGAGAAAACAATTTTTTATTAACCAATTAGTTTAGAGTTCTGTTTCCTCACCTTAGGTTGCTAATAGATCCTCTTACAAGCTTTAAAGTCACCTTTATATTGTTATTATATTGCTAGAAGACCTAACAAAGTCGATAGAATTTAATTAGAATTAATTTTGAATTTAAAAACCATTCTGTTAACTGGGGGTCGGAGGTAGGGTCGGAGTAATGATCGACCCTGGGTGTGACCACCCCTATTCTAGACTTCCCGAACACTGGGGGTCGATGCTCAGGGTCTGGTAGGGTCGATTGGCCATCGACCCCCCATGCGACCCCCTATGGGTTTTGGTCGATTTTCTTCCTTCAGTCCATTTTTCGTGTTTGGGGTCCTATGACTTGCTCCTATAATCCATTCTACACATGTTCTATGGTCTAGAACCATGATTCTACCACCTATATGGCTTTCATGATTTTCCCCCATGGTTTTCCATGAAAACCTAACCATGGGTTGATGGTTTGGGTTTCTCCGAGATCATACTCTCTGCATTATCTATCCTAAGATCCTTAGCAATTCATCGAATTAGTATCTATACCTGAGAAGAATACTCCTTCTCTGCAACTCTTCTCCCTTAGCCTTCTTCTCTTTTTTCCTTCTCTTTTCCTTCTCTTCTCTTTCTCTCAATTCAATTAGGGTTGTAAAAGGAGTAAAAGAGGCTTAGGGACGTCCTATTTAGAGTAAAAACTCCTAAAATAAGTCCCATTGAGATTTGAAAGGAATCCCATCGAAATTAGGAAACTTTCCTAATTTTCAGATTTACCGAGTACCGGGGGTCGATAGGGGGGTCGGAGATCCGATCGACCCCTGGTTCCTAAAGTGTCCGACCCCCCATGTAAAACTGGGGGTCTGACTTCTGTCTTGGGGGGGGGGGTTCCGACCCTCCCTTTGCTGGGTATGCGACCCTCCCCTTAATTTAAGTGTTTTTGGATCAGTTTAATTAATACCTGGGATCGTGATCTCCTTCATGCACTTGGTCCATTTAGCTCATCCATGATGGGTAGACCTGGTTCAAGGTGGTAAGACGGGGTTAGTTTGATACGGGTCTTACACATTTGCATTATAACAACTATATTTGTGGATTATATGTTTGGGTATGATGGACGTGTGGCATGTTAGAGCACAATACACGGGCCATGTTGTTTGTGCTATACCCTAGTGGGGGCACAATGATCCATTGGAGTAGAGCCGAGGATCTCTACTAGGGCATAGCCTTTCATTATATATGCATATATTGACCATGTATGATGGTACATGTGACGTGTTGGAGCATGGGCACATGTATCATGTTGGACTTGCTATACTCTAGCGGGGGCATGGTGGACCATGGGAATGATGCCTAGGATCTTTGCTGGTGGGCAGCCATGATTAATTGAATGTACATAATAGATATAGGTGGTGTCATTATCCTATTTCCTACACCCTTCCAGTTGGGGTTAAGTTACTGGCATAGATTTATACTACCTCAGTTTAGAAACCTAATAGAAGAATCAGATCGGCTTAGGGTCTTTGATGCTAGATGGGGTTTATGGTGGGAGGTGACGAACCTGAAGGGGTTAGAGCCCTATATGGGGATTTATTATAGAAGTTGTTTAACGACCCAGGGTGGTATATTCTACTTCTACCCTTGCCCGATATATGAGAGTTAGAGGCTTGGGGACTATAGGCAGGACCGAAAGCACAGGTCAAGTCTCAATAAGATACCAAGTAGAAACATTATCCCTGAGATGTAATCTTAAAATTGCATTTCATATCATTGTGTGGCGCATGCATGTGATATTGGATTTCTCACTGAGCTAGGATGAGAGCTTACCCTCGTATCAATACTTCTTTTCAAATTCTATTGCAAGCGACTATTCTATTGCAAATTTTATGGAATCTCCTTTGGCGAGTGTTGTCATGGGAACCAAAGATGTTGGTGGAGAGCACGGCCAGAGCTGCACCTGCAGCGACTGCGTCTACGCATGACGTAGCCCTCCCCTTACTCTTTTCCTTCTTACTTTATGATTATATTTGTTGATAGATGAAGAAGTCCATCAAAACAATATCACAGATTTACTCTTTTGGTTTGGCTACTTGTATATTGGATTTTGTATTATTTTGGTGGAGAACAATGTTGTAATTTATAACAAATATATTATAGTTATTATATCACTTTTGTTGCATTTGTTATGTATTAATGCTTCCACTATTGCTCTTACTTGATCATTTGATTGTTTGGATATTGCTTATGTAGACTGTGAGATTTATATTGTAAACATTGTATTATCGATCTTAGATGGATTCGGATTGCCATAAGGGTTGACCCGAATATCTCACTCAATTCTCCAGAATAAGCTGTGACACATGACATGAGGGCCAGCTCGTGGGGCCATGAAGCAGCACCTCATGAAGTACTATGCAACACTTCAAGAGGGACCACGCAACATCAAAAGGCACCATGTCGCAGCCCACTACTACATGCCTCTATGTCTTTCATTTCTAAACTTTTCCAAGGCCTAGAATGCATGCCATCTGTTCGGACAGATGCAAAGAGAGATGCACCTCTTGAGTGCTTTCCCGTTTCATTCGCAAACATGCAACCAAGTATCTGAGACCCTTTTTGAGGTCAATTGAGATCTTCACAAGGATATTTTTGGAACATACAAAATGGGGTGATTCAAATCTGATGGTCTTCACTGTGGCATGACAACCAACAATAGATCCAATGGCCACAAAAGATGATGGCTAATGAATAGTATTTTAAAAGTACATTGCTTTGCCCCTCAAACCGTGGTTGGCTGCTACATTTAGTTCATTTGTTTCATGATGACCTCCCATCTTTTGTGATGAGCCCGTGATAAGGTGTTGGAAAAGATTTTGTTTGATTTATTTTCATTAGTCCATCTTATATTGATTATATCTTGATCAATATTGATCAAAATCAGTTCGTTCAAAAGCCCATCTCTTGGGTTTTGAAAAAAGAAGTTGTTGTAAACAAAGTGTAAAAGAGAAAAAAAAAGGCAAAAATTGAAGAATGGGGGTAAAGAAGGTGTTAGCGAGTTGTTGGAGGTGTGTTCTTGCTTTTGACTCATCTACCTCTCGCCATTGATATAAAATGGGTCATTGATGCTTGGTGAAGGAAAAATGGAGCTTTTGAAAACATGACAACTCTCATATGAGCAGTGTTTTTATGAGTTTTAAGTGAAGTGAAAAATCTACCCCTCAAGTGTTTAAAGAAAGTCCTCATTGAAGATGAAAGGTAAATTAGAGCTTAAAGTGTGTTGAGTTTGTTACTCTGGCTACTCAAGGCTCACCAAGAGTGGAAATCACGTTTAGGGGGTAACCTTTTTATCGAGTCATCATATGTGTTATAGCTTGATAGGTGGGTGTTTGTTGAAATACTTATTAGAGCTAGAAGTTTTAAATTGAGAGAGGGGCTTGTAAGCGAAATTATATTGTTATTTGTTGATTGTATATCGGCAAGTAGGGGTTTGTTCGGATAGGGGTTGAAGCACAAGGCTCTTGTATTATCAAGGGTAAAATTGGTGTTGTTGCACCTAGGTTGTTGGAGCAACTGATTTGTAAGTGGTGAGTATTGAGTAAATATGAGGTCCAAAAAGGGCATCGTTCCGTGGATGTAGCCTTTATACAACGTAGAGGTAAACCATGTAATTTACGGTGTTATGTAGATTTTTGGAGTATTATTGATTTTGCAGGATGGGTGTGCACATGCTGGATAGCCTGGCCACATTGTGGTTGTGAGGTGGTTATCCATACCTTTGTGTGATTGAAAAATTTGTGACTTTAGTGTGATAACCTTTGAGTTGAGAAAAAATTGAAGGAGCACTAATTCACCCTCCTCATTGCTGAAGCCTAGTTTATTGGGAAGATTTTGGATAGAAAGTCGTTGGCTATAGTGAGATTGTCCATAATGTCAGACGTTGCCTTCAACATAAGCAAAGACTCAACATTTGGAATCATGAATTATTGTAATCATGATCAACTTCACCCTATATGGAAACCTCCTCTGATACCCAATGAAAGTCCATTGGACATTGGACATGATGGCTATATATGCCCAATAATGTGGAAATAAATTCTAAGATTATCTCTAGGGTTTCAGACGTACCTCCACCATAGGGACCAATTTTGGCCATGTCTATCCAACCACCATTGGTGTATTTGATTGAGGCTTTAAGTTTTATCTTTTCCCTCTACTATTCCTTATTGGATATTCAATGAATAAAAAACGCTACCCACTTAGGGTTTCTAGGTCACTCACAATTTCTCAAAGAGAAGTGAATGATTAATTCTTCTCGTAATATTGTGGTGCCCAGGACCTATAGAGGTTTAAGCAACCTTATCTCTACGTATCCAAATCCTCTCCTCCCAGAGATTCGGGAGGAGAGGTGGCGGCCCCATTAGATGGTCGACACCTAGGGCTTAGGTGAATCTGAGCCCTCCATCCGAGCCTACACCCCCTTGTCGGCTTTGCTTGTCGGCTCAAATGGAAGGTTTGGATTCATCCGAGCCCAAGATCTCAGCCATCTAACAGCCCCCCCCTCTCCTCTCAAACCTTTGGGAGGAGAGGATGTGGATCCTATCTCCACCCATCAAAGAGAATAAGATTGTTTAGGATGCTACGGGCCCGTTTGATAACACTCCAGCTCCCATGGAGCTACTTATGGTCCAGAGTCGTTTTCTACTTCTTCTCTGGAGTCATAATTTTTGGAGTAGAATGCTGATTGATAACGCTGCTCGAGAATGAATTCCAGAGCTGATTGGGAGTAGAATGTTGTTTGATAAAATTTACTCTGGATTGAATCCAAAGCTGTTTGAGAGAAGAATCCCGTTTGATAAATAGTAATCTAGAAGTCTTTTTTTTTTTTTTCAAATTACAATTTAGGCATTCAATTAAAAGTCTAAGTAAGAATATATATATATATATATATATATATATATATATATATATATATATATATATATATATATATATATATATATATATATATATATATATATATATATATATATATATATATATATATATATATATATATATATATATATATATATATATATATATTTATAGAAGTTTAAAAAACATAGAAAAAAAGCAAAACAAGGTTCATTGCACTGCTAAATACAATACACTTTCTTTATAAATACCATATATGAAAACTAAAACATAACCTATCTGTAGGACGATATTAGACTGTTGAACGTACACACACAAAGAAAGAAAACTAAACAGGAGGAAGCTATTCTAAAAGAGGTAACAACAAATTAGAAGAAGCAAAGAAGTATGTGTAAAATATTGAATTACATCAAACTAAAAAGTAACAATTGTATTTTGATAAAAATAAACATAACACAATCCTGAGTTAACCATATTTTAAGGGGTAACACATCATATCTGGGGTAAATGATGACGTCTAGCTAATTGATTAGCAATATGCATTCTCAGTGCATTCATCTCAGGTCCTGTGCCATGCAAATTATCGTTCTCTTCAACCACAACATCACCCGAAAATATTACATGATCATTATCTTGATCGGGTACAATGGCATCAAAATCACCCAATTCATTAAATGTTGCGTTGGCCATTTGTTCATCTTTGATGTAGTTATGTAGCGCACAGCAGACAACAACAATGGCACTTTGAATATTCAGGGGATATGATGGCATTAACTTCAAAATTCTGAACCTAGCCTTCAAAACCCCGAATGCTCGTTCAATAACATTCCTCAAGGAAGAATGCCTATGATTGAACAATTCCTTTGCGGTTCGAGGTTGACGTCCGGTTCCCCGATAATCACGTAAGTGATATCTATCCCCTTTAAATGGCGTCATATAACCACGAAGAATCGGGTATCCAGAATCAACAACGTAATATTTTCTTACAGTACAGATTATCATAATTAGATAATAATCACCAAAATATAACTTTAAATGAAACTTTCTTTATAAGTACCTGCCAGAGGATGAGGGAATATCAAATTTGTATCTTGTCTCGCATAGTTGAATACCCGGCAATCGTTTGCGCTACCTTCCCACCAAACGTATACATAGGTAAATTTCATATTGAAATCACAAACACACATCACATTTTGTGATAGTCCCCCGCTTCCCTATTCCTATATGGTACTTGTAAACCCACTGGAACAGAAGCATCAATATGTACGCCATCAATTGCCCCAATACAATCCTAATACATAAAAACAATTTTGTAAGATAGAAGTGTACACAGTTTGACAAATGATGTAGAGAACTATAATTCAGATCCATACCTTGAAGAAGGGCCAGTGTTTTGTACTACATCTGATCTGTGTTGGCACATCATTGAATGAAGGGGGTCGAATGCGCTCTCTACCCAACTTCAAGAATGCTTTCAACACAATATGAAAAAATCTACTTATGGTCTCACCAGAGTGTTGAAATCTCTCAGAGATTTTTCTACTACTACCTCTCCCCTGCAGTGCCTGAATGAACATGGCAATCTGTTCGTCAACTCTAATGTACCGGCTATCTTGTAGCCAGCCACGTTGCTTCATCAGGTTACATAAGTTGACAAACATGTGGCGTTCCATCCTAACCTCCTCATATATCCTATTACTATGCCCAAACATAAGTTCAGACATCCATGATGCACCAGGCAAGTTACTATCTCTACATGGTTCTCTACAATTGATGGAATTGTCAATCTCATCAAATGCTAGTAGGCTCAATAATCCAAATTCTCCTTCTTCCTCTGTCATGAATAACTCATTCACATCATGATTAATTTGACCATTCATCGAATCTACTGCACAATGATAAATAGACAAAATAGATGAGTTGTTATACTACAAGGTTTTAATGCACGTCATAAATTTAGAATAAAAAGCATATTGTTCAATGACATGAAAAATAGCCATTCTAGCTTAAAATCCATGGAAAAAAAAAACAGCATCACAAAGTTATAGCCTACTATTCACAATGCACCAAATAACATGAAAAATCTCATTAAAGTTACAACTTTTCAAAACCATTCCAAAAGTGATAACTACTTGGGGATAGATTCTATCAACCAAAGCTTCTTATGATCTTCCATGGTCAAAAATACCTCCCTCCACTCTGGATTCTTTTGCATGTGGTACACAGCACGCACATATAATTCCCTATCCAAATCTGGCATACTGTCCAAAAATTTCACACACGAAGCAATTGAAAACCCAGATGATGTCACAATACTAGTGGGAGAAGGAGAAGAGGAAGCAATGAAAAACTCTAGTCTTGCCCTAGAGTGCTCAACCATTTCTTTGATAGCTCCTGCTATTTCGGATGTCTTCTTCTTTTTCCTAATACCAGTTGGTGTTCTATCAAGATTGTGAGCATTTTTGCTCGGATGTACTGGTTCATCACCAAGATCAACAAATGGTGGGGCTGATTGAGTTGTAGTTTGCGGCGTGGACGTAATATCTATCTCCTCATCATCCTCATCCAACCATTCCTGGGTACTAGCAAATGCATTAGATCCGGTTGCATAAGAATCACCAAAGATAATGCAAAGCTCTGTGTATTGTGGTAGTCCATTTCTTCGATACTTCGCCCACCCTGGGTTTTCCTGGATTCATTGTGTGAATGATTGATGTTAGATCATTAGATTATAAAACCACTATTCTATAGTAGAGGCTTGATTTTACCTTAATCAGGGTATCCCAGATGCTGCCGTCTGAACAGATCACGCTCCTAGTCTGATCATCCCATCCCATACCTGTGGAACGCACCAAACTCCTAAAATTGTTGTACTCGGTCCTAAGTTTGCAAAGCTTGTTCTTCAGTTGTCTAGGATGAAATACTCTACCCACCTTCTCCTCAAGCTTCTGCTTTATGTTTGCCCATCCCACTCTATTGAAAGTACTAGTGGTTTTGTTGCCTTTCACTACTTCCTCCACCATAACAGTCACCAAAACATCAACATCTGCCTTTGACCATTTCATCATGTCTGTTTCTTGTCTTGAACTACTGGCCATTATAGCTTATTGTATGCACAAAATATCATCAATACATTTGATAAACAATCAAAATAGGGAATGGAACATCAAACTCATAAGAAAGACCCAAGTATCAGATATAATATCAATCACCTACTAAGTGGAACAACCCTAAGTATATAAGATATTCAAAAATCAATGTAAACGAATACCATTCCACCGAAGATCATAGGAAAAATTAATTATAATCATTGTAAGTTACAAACACCTTTAAACATAATCTATATGTTATCTTGACTGGGAGTGCTTTGCAGAGAAGCTAAAATTTTAGAGATTGATATGGCTTGCTTTTGAATGAATTGAGAGTTAAACTAAACCCCATCTTCTAATCCTTAGAAGTTGTATACTAGTAAAACCTAATTACCAGCCCAGAAAGTTGCTTTGAGACCTTGTATAGGTACCCATTAAGAAGGCAAGAGGATAATATAATCCTACTCAATAAATGGATCTGTATAGGTACACAAAATATGCATCAATTTATCCGTAGGTCCAGAACCTGTTCACCACAATAACAACACTAATAATATAATCCTACTCAATAAATGGATCCAGACTGGCCACTCAACATGGAGGACCATAGTTACACCCTTTGCTGCTTCTATTTTTCAAATTTTAGCTTCACCTGATGGAACACAAAAGCCAATGTAAAGCAAGAACATACTGTAACTACTCATGAAGAACACAAAAACAAGCTCACAATCGATTAAATTTTCCTTATTACATATCTCCATAGGTCCAGAATCTTTTCACTGTTCATCCCCCCCTTCTCTTTTACCTAACTTCCTCGCAATCTTATATACAAGGGATGGAGCCAAATGTTCATAGTAATAACCATGTTAGACATACTGAACCCAAAGAATGCTCTAAACAATAGTAAAATTATTAATTTCAGACAATCCCATAACACAACAGCTAATCCCAGTTCGATCTAGAGTGTTGCAAATGTGATGATATAGTCATAAAACCATATAAAACCCTGATATCCCAGAAAATAGCTACAAAATAAATTCAAATACTTTTTTTCTGGTCCAAGTGGCTGCAGGGAAGAAGGATGTTTATCGTATTGATTAGATAGGCATTGTTTGGTCGAGATGCAATCTCTTCTTCTCCATTGGAGACTCAACTACTAAAGATATTGTAATGTCACATTGCTGTTCTGAAAGAAAAGAAACAGCTTGGACAACAAAGCATGTCATCAATATTGTAATGTTACATAGCTGTTCTGAAAGGAAAGAAGCAGCTTGGACAACAAAGCATGCCATCAACATCGGTACATTCTCATTTAACTTACAGGACAGCAAATTACAGCAAACTGGGTTTGGGGTTCAGGTGTCCACCTTATCAAACGAGAGCAACACCTTATTCTGGTAACAGAAACAATTAAAATCTGATGCCAATATAATGATACATTCGCTTCAACTAGGATATCCCACATGACAGGAAGCTTGAATAAGGTAATTGGCAAATGGTATTGAAATTTGGTGAATGATCATCAGTACACAAAGTTAAGGTAGAAAAGAATGACAGATCCCCAACATCCTACATTTCAAGGAGCTGGAGTGAAATAACAACAGAATGGCCGAAAAACATACAAGTCAAAATCACCACAAATCATATTGACAGGACTAGTTTTGCACACCTAAACACTAACTAGGAAAAAGCCATCCAAAGCAGCATCCTCTCACCATAAGCATGTAGAAAACCCATAACAATCACTATCAGAGATTCTAACACCAGAGAAGAAGGTTAATGGAAAATAAAAATGACAAAAAGGACGAACATCTGCAGCATGATGACCAACTTTGATCTTCCTGCGGTGATCGATGATGCAAAACTCGATGTTGTTAATATCAATGAGCATTTGATTGCCTGCTTGTTATTTGATTGACTGGGTTAGGGGTTTAGGTGTCACCTTATCAAACGAGAGCAACACCTTATTCTGGTAACATAAACAATTAAAATTTGATGCCAATATAATGATACATTCGCCTCAACTAGGATATCCCATATGACAGATGTGCTCATTTTTTAACCGCAACAGAGTCCTTCAAGTGGCAAGAGCTTGAAAAATATGAACTATGGGACTCTGCATGGTAGTGAAATCAGAGGGGATTTTCTACAAAAGGATCCAACATAAAAAAATTGAAAAAAAGTACTCACGAAATTGAAGTAGCAGCACCAAAGCTACACAGTTGCCTGTTGATCTGTTGTCTCCGAAATTGAGATCCCAAGCTACACATTCCACAGTAGAGGAAATTAGTTATGTGGTAGAGAATCAAAAAGAAACCCCAATCCATGGATTGCCCCAAATTAGGGTTTCGTAAGGAACCTAAATAGGAAAGAACGAGAATGGAAGAAGAGAAGAAGAAGGGAAGAAGAAGGGAAGAAGGAGCCGAGAAGAAGAAGGGAAGACGGAGACGGGAAGAAGAGAAGAAGGAGAAGGGAAGAAGATTGCTCACCTGTCCGCAGTCTCCGCAATCCCGTCAAAGGCACACCAGTCGAAGGAACATAATGAGAAGGGAAGAAGGAGAAAAAGAAGAAGAGGGGAAGAAGGAGAGGGGAAGAAGGAGATGGGAAGGAGACACAAGGAGACGGGAGGAAGGAGGTGGGAAGAAGGAGATGGGAAGGAGACAGGAAGGAAACGGGAGGAAGGAGGCGGGAAGAAGGAGAATGGAAGAACAGGGGAAGAAGGAGAGGGGAAGAAGGAGAAGGGAAGAAGAGGCTTACCAGGTCTCGCAGCTCCGTTCCAGCAAACAAATATCTCCCTCTGCAATCGTGTTTTATCGGGAGTTATTTGGAGAGACTCCCTCAAGTATCTCTCATCAAACAACTCCCGTAGTGAAGAAGCTACAAATTTTCACTCCGTTTTTTTATCTTCGAGAGATGTTTTCTCACCGGTTCACTCCGTGGGAGTCAAATATTGAACCAGAGTTATCAATCAGCATTCTACTCCGGATTAGCTCCGGAGCTAAGAAGTAGAAGATGGGAGTGTTATCAAACGGACCCTACATGTCCCACTAACTATCAATTATGGTAACAAACTCCAACAAGAAGAAGGTTTGCAATGTACAAATGTGCTGGTAAAGTGGCATGGGCCACCCCACTAACATTTGTTTTAATATTAGAATTAAGGTTTCAATCGAATTAGGATATTTTGGTAATTTAACCAAAGTTGGTTTGCATATATGCCTCCCTAGACCCCATACTGGTAGGAGCCTCGCACACTAGGTATGTTATTTTTTTTTTTCTTTTTTTTTTTCAATCTGATGAAAATTATTGGTTTCTAAATTTACCGTAAGCTATTTATTTTTGTAAAGATTATTTTAAATCTTTTAGATTTGTCTAGGGTTTTTTTTAATCATTGTTGATGTGTATGATCATGGTCAAATCAGATTCCCGACAACCAAACAAAATGGAATGTTTATTCTCACACCAAAACCTTGTTATGCCACATCAACAAACAGGTTAGCCATCTAAATGTTGGAGGATTCTTTCCAGAAGCTACATTTCAAATTTTAGGGCACATCTCATTTGTATAACTGACTATGATCCTCTTGTTTTTTCCGTCATCTTTATTTATCAAATAAATTTAATATATTAAAATAATGTTTAAAACATTATATTAACACATGAAGGAGTCATATTGGTTTGAAATTTGACTGATAACTATTTAAAAAGGAAAAATAAATTTGACCGATGACTAGGTAATGACATGGGCAAGATATTCATAGAATTTGTGTCCAATACAAAATTTTCATTTAAAAAAAAAAAAAAAAAAAAACCATTGGTTTGGGAGGGTTTCCCACACTGTTGGTGTGGGAAACCTTGTTTCACTAGAATATAGGGCATGATTGCATGAATGAGGCAGAGGATAGCGCTCAATATTGGGCTGGTTTAATTGGCCCATTTTGTGATAAACTCAGAAACAAGATGCAATGGAATAAGATATATTGTGAAGAAGACTTGTTTTAGATTTTCAAGTGTTGCCAAAAGTAGGATTTTTTTTTTTTTTTTTTTTTTGCCAAGGTGGGTTTACCACGGAAAAAGATCGTCTCCAATCCATCCAGTTGTGATCCAACGGACTGAAATCACAAGACGCTCCCCCCTCCCAATGTATTGGTATGCGAGTACTTTGATTGCAGTCTGTCCGTTCCTTGTTGGACGGACTGGAGACGATCTCAATCCTCTCACCATAGTGGTGACTCGGAAATGGAACGAGTGCTCGGTGGGACCGGAGGGAATGATTGAATAGAGTCGATCACTCAACCTTCTGGATTTTGCGCTAACGCTCACCAGTATGGCAGCCCATCAAAACATGCCATAAACCATCCAATTTGTGAAAAAGAAAAGGTAATCTCTTGGATTGGAACACCTTTTTAGTTGTTTCAGACAAAAACTCTTTTTATGTTCCACAACTGATAACAATTTGATTGTCTACCAATTGATGGACTCAAAAAATGTGAAGGGCCCATGTTTGGTAGGAAGCAGTTAGGCGACTCTCGTGTCTTTGAAAGAGAACAGCAAAAAATTACAAGGTAGCCAAACTAAGTTGATTTGTGGTGATCAGTCCAGATCAAGGTTACAGTAATCGGTATTGAAGTCTGGACGAAACCGGCCCCACCCATTAACTTAATGGGGAAGTTGTGGGGTCAATTTTGGTGTTGATTTCTTTATTGGGCAGGTACGTTCTAGACGAGTTTCCCAATGGGCTTAGAACCGAATATCCTTCAAGGAGCCAAAAATGCTTAAACTCATTAAGAACCGATTAGTTTTATGGTTGATATATATTATAGTATGTTCTTGAATTGTTTATAAGTTGTTTCGCCATCATTTGCATACTGGGATAAAATTATTGTTCTCTGTAATTTGTAGTGAGTTGGAGATGAATCTTTAGGTAAACCACTTCAAAAAAAATTTAATTTATCTACCAACCAATCATGCAGAGACTTGTGTTACTTGGAAATTTGTTTGACTTATTACTTAAAGACTTGATTACTCTATCCATCAATTCTGAAATTTTATTCTCGTATCGTTTATCAAATCTGAAATTTGCTTAGAAACTTGTTTGACTTGTTATTTAAGGTTTGTTTATTCTGTATCTATCAATTCTAAATTTTGATTCTCTTATTTATTGTTATTATCAAATCAGAAATTTGCTTAGAATAATTATTTGATTATTTATATTATTGAATGGACCTGTTTGACTTGTCACTTGATACTTGTTTACTCTTTACCTATCAAATCTGAAAATTGATGTTCCTACCGTTTCTATCAAATCTGAAATTTTCTTAGAATAATTATTTGATTATGTATATACTTGAATGGACCGGACCTTTAAGTAAGGATTTTTTTAATTTTCCGTAGTAAAACAATACTTTGAACCGTTTAAGAATTGGACCCGGTCCACCCATTAATAATTGGGGCTGAAAATCAAGTTTGGAATCGTTTTAACTTATTGTGTTGGTTCTAAAGATGACCTTAAAAGATCAGAACCAACAATAACCTGATCCAATTATGCGGAACCATCCCAATTTACACATTTATCTTTAAAATAAATAAATAAATAAATAAAGCAACCCGACCATTCAAGGTAACAACAATCCATCTAGTTGTTGTTGTTGTTGTTTTTTTTTTTTTTTTTTTTTTTTTTTGGGGGGTGGGGGGAGGAGGGGAATGGCGTGGAGGGGTTGGGGAATCCTCTCATGTAGCTGGTACCCCTCCAGTCGTTTTCAACGGCTGAAGTTCACTTGGTATATATACTCATGTATCGATATGCACACTTAAATGACTCCAGCCACTAGGTCGCAATAGGAGAAGTACGAGGTCAGCTCAGAATGGGAAGTTATAGATCACTAAATCCTGTCGATTAATATCTTGGATGATGACAAGCCAGTATAATGTAAGTTGGCTTGTTTGTCTTTGTCTCACTCTCTTTGCATTTTCTCCCACGCAAGTGCGACTTTCCTCATCCAATTCTATTCTAAAGTGTGGCCAAACCGGAACGAATCCATGAGAACTCTTATTAAACCAGAAAAAAAACATCTGGACCACATGATCTGAGCCTAGGACATAGGTTTTCTCCAAAAAAAAAAAAAAGGAAAATTCATGCGGCCCTAAACCATCACTCAGATTCCTTTGAGCAGTGATTTTGGCCGGCAGTCTTAGTTTTGTTTCATGTTGTTGTAATTTGGGCCATTTTTTTGGTGACCTAATTGTTTTTTTGAGTTTTATGCTCTTGTTTTGTTTGTTTATGTTTTTATTCTCACTTTTTATAGTCTAATTTATTCATATTATTTTTCTATCCCAAAAAAATAAATAAATAAATAAAAATAAAAAAACTTATTCATATTATTTCTTTTGAATTTAATAAATTATTTATTCATCCAAAAAAAAAAAAACAAATAAACACAACATATCTAGGTTCCAGGGAAGGTTGTCTCCATACTCCATAGCATTTGCCGACATAAATGACAAGTAACCCGATTTGAATAGATTTGTTGGCTATATTGTGGCCAGGGTAGTGGGTTGAATTAGTTAGGGTGGTTCTTCTGTCACGTAGGCTTGTGTTTGTTATCAAAATTTAACCTCATTGTTGTCTCTTTGGGTATCATAATTGGTATCATTATTTTTTAAGTTTTTAGGATAAGGGTGTTAGATGGTACGATTCTAATTAGTTCGTACAATTTGAGTTCGGTACAAGGAACGAAATCCTCTCCTTCCTAACTCCCGGCTCCCACCCTATCTCACCATTAAAGTGTGTTGGAGTTTGAGCTGACTCACACTTCAATGGTGAGATGGGATGAAAACCAGAGAGTCGGGGAGGAGAGGATTTGGTTCCTCGGTACAATACACAATAAGGTGATATCGAAATAATACCATCTACTTCAAAATACTTATCAATACCAATTATTAATCGCTTTTTGTATTCCGGTTTTTAAGTGGCTTTCACAAGAATAATCATTGTGATTTTCTTCTGTTCTTTTCCTTCACCAAACTCACTCCCGACAAACTTTATACATGAGTATGAGTTGAAGTAAACTATAAAAACTTTCTCAATATTAAGAGACCAAGTACAAGAAAAATAATTCTACATTACAATGATTATGAAAAACAAAAGCATCAAATCAAGACAGAAATAGTTATTCCTTTATCAGCTTTAATCGGTTCAAGGGACTGAAATCCTCTCCCGCACGCCAACCCACCAGTCTAATATCTGATGGGCTGAAATACAAAGATATGTGTGTTGATGTATTCCAGCCCGTCAGATGTTAGGCTGACGGACTGGAGCGCGGGAGAGGATTTTTTTGCTTGGTTCAAGATGGCATGTACTGGGGTTATATCGAAATCATACCGTTTCAAAACCCTTACCCATACCGGATTGCCGGTTTCATTATAAATGGTGGCACGTTGCAGTTTTGTAAACAATTTCGATAACACACAAATTGAAAATCAATTTGAAGGAAAGAAAGAACTTACATTGAAATAATGTTGCTAATGAATTACAGACGACACCATTTAACTCAAATGAAATACAAGGCCGGTTGTTGTTAGAATCCACCAAGAGATGTTTCGAGGTGGGACCTACCTGCAAACGATAAAGAAAGAAGACAAAGGATGTGGGGCTTATTGCCCACGGGTCACTCGATGCCTAGTTACGGACTCTGAACAACAAAAAGTAAAAGTAATAAAGAGGTCGGACTTAACCAAAAGTTTTTAACTTACCCAAAATAAATAAATTAATGAGGTCAGTATTATAAATAGCCAAACTTGGGGAATAATAAATGTGGAGCAGTAAAAAGTGAAGTGAATAGTAATGAGGTTTGGATTCGTATTTATAGGGATTTGGTGTTGGTCCCATGTGTACTTGCAGTATAAGTCTCAAATTATTGAGGTCGGATTTGCTCCTACTTTGAGTGGGTAATACCGGATGTATTGTTGAACAACCTATTGGTAAAAAGATGGTTTTGCCCCATTGACTGGGGGTTCAAGAGCAACCATGTATCGCGCTCTCATAGGCTGATAGTATGTGTTACGATTGGAAATCGCCTGTTGTTGTCGGTGGATTCCGTACGAGTGGATTTATCCTGGACAAACAATATGGAGGCACAGTAAAACCCTGGGGCTCCTTCTCAGTGTAGAGGGGTTCCCTGAGGTGTACTAGGTTTGATGAGTTTCGTACTACTTGTTTTTGGGAGCAAAGTAAGGGATATGTTGGATTGAGGAAGAAGACCCATATGTCAGAGAGTGAGAAAAATTCAATGAGCATGCGAAGTCCCTTTTTCTTCCTTCTTTTCCTTTACAAGCATATATCTATTTATACATATTTGGTAAACTAGAGTTCTATTTTCTGGGGAACTCTGCCACATAGCCGCCATTTGTCCCTTTCTGGCCACTACAGGCAGAATAGGCTGACAATCCCACGACCCTCTGGCCTGGGCTACTATTTTATATCGTCGTATTTCGACCCCACAAGATGACCTTTTCGACCCTCCTAGGGTTGAATTTGACCCCTCGTGGGCCTTGTTTCCCGTGTCCACCAAACCTTGTCCACGTCAAGGTTCTCTTTCCGAGTGACAGCCCTCTTTTCCATCAACTTGGATCGAGATCTCTGGAATTGGCGGGTCAGACCAGTGTGTCTCCTGTCCGCAGTTGGTGTCAGCATTTATTATCATTAATGGCGAGCCATTAATGGTCCACCTACCCTTGTATCGTCATCATATTGGGCTAGGGTCAGACCACGAGGGTTGAACACGAACCGCCCGGTGTATTTACTCGTATGTCATTTCCTTGATGTGTTAGATGATCGCCACCTGGCTCTTCCTGATAATCCTTTTTCTACGGCCAGATGGATTGGTAACCGATATTTACCCTAACAGGACCCCCTTGTCTTCCTTAAGAGTCGTTTCGACTGAAGGAGACAACAAAGGAAAAATATCGCCCTTATCGACACGTGGCAATTCCTTCTCTATGCGGTACAGCCGAGCGATTTGATATCTCTTCGTCTTGAGGCTCTGGCACACGTCTTCCTAGATTTACTCCACCTTTCACGATCATAATCAATGTTAATTCCTCTTCCCCATGCTTCTGACGTCGTTTCAAGTTTATCGGACCGTTTCTTCTCACATTGTCGTTACTCCTATCTTGTTGATCCTTTATCGCCAACGTCCATGCCTCAGTCCTCTACGAAAAACTGCACCCGTCCCTTCATCTGCCATTCGCCCCTTCCAAGAACCATTATGGTTCTCGGAACTAGGTCTTTTAGGTTTATAAAATGCTTATCTCCCTTGTCTCCACCTCCATACTTTCATCAGTGGCGGTCCTTCTTATCCTTTCTTCCCTTGCCGATCGGGTCCCCAATTCGTTCTTCTCCCCCCTGGGTTGAGGGCTTTTTTCTCTTTCAGATTCTTTCAACACTTGTTTGATGTGGGAGTGGGAGCCCTGTACCGGCTGGTCCCTTGGTCGTGGCGGCCAGACGCACCGCAAAATCCACTATTTCTTCCGCCATAACTGGGAAGGGGTCTTGGCATTGACGGAGACCACTGCTGTTCTTGTCTGGAGAGGGAGATTCTTCGGGGCCTTGATTAGGAGGAATCACATCGTATGTAACAGACTAGATTTCTATGGAACAACTTGTGGACAAAGCCACTCCCACGAGTCAGAGTGGGTAAGGGCGAATCATAGGAAAGGAGGCGACGGGGACGTGTTCTTTCAGTCGGGTTGGATAGATCTCCTAAAGGGTCTCCCCCTGAACAAAGGAGACATACTAACTTTCCAATATGAAGGAGATGTCATCCTCGCTGTCACTACGCCTCATAGCATGACTGGTTATGAGAAAGTAGGCTCCTGCGGCTTTCTAGCGGTCTGAAACGCAAGCCAACGTCCCTTCGGCTTCAGTGAAGGATACCGGGGAGAAGAACTAGATCACAAGCAGAACCGTCTCATATGGTGGCTCCCGAGCCCGCGAGGGACATATGTACATACTGCCGCTTCTGTAGGCCTGTTGTAGATAACTCTGTAATCACGATTGTGACTTCTTACTTTTCTTCTGAAATGAATGGATCTTTATACTTCCCTTTGGTGAATGACTCCTTGTAATCACAATTTCATATATGAATGAAAAAGATTCTTCTTTGATGAATGACTCCATTACTTGGAAATCCTTTCTACCCTCGGTTGTTCATATTTACATTCTGTCAGGTATTTGACATCTAAGATAAAATAACCCTGACTTTTTCCATAGAAGTCCATCTTTTTCTGTCCTTTTCGAGGCCTTGAGACTGTTGTCTCCCCCTTTTTCTTTTTTTTTTTCTTTATTTTTTCTTTTCGAGGCTTCAAAGCCCTTTTGAGGCCTTGAAGCATGTTCTTCTTTTTCTCCTTTCGAGGCTCCAAAGCCCTTTCGAGGCCGTGAAGCCTGTTTTTCTTTTTTCTTTTTTCCTTTTCGAGGCTTCAAAGCCCTTTCGAGGCCTTGAAGCCTGTTTTTCTCTTTTCGAGACTTCAAAGCCCTTTCGAGACTTCAAAGCCCTTTTGAAGCCTATTTTCCTTTTTCCTTTTCGAGGCTTCAAAGCCCTTTCGAGGCATTGAAGCCTGTTTTTCTTTTTTCCTTTTCGAGGCTTCAAAGCCCTTTCGAGACCTTGAAGCTTGTTTTTCTCTTTTCGAGACTTCAAAGCCCTTTCGAGGCCTTGAAGCCTATTTTTTTTTTCTTTTCGAGACTCCAATTCCCTTTCGAGGCCTTGAAGCCTATTTTTCTTTTTCTCTTTTCGAGACCCCAAAGCCCTTTCGAGGCCTTGAAACCTGTTTTTCTTTTTCTCTTGATTTCGACACATTTTTAAAATGATACTTTCATTGAATAAGCCAGAGAGGTACCTTACACGTAGTATCTTCTAAGGTTTTTGGAATGCCAAGTGCGGGGTAAGGCAGACCCTTCCATCATTTCCAAGTGATACGACCCAGGTCTTGTTGCTTTTACAACTCGGTATGGTCCCTCCCAATTCGGAGTCAACTTCCCTTGCTGTGAAGGCTTTGTGACGGCCGTGGCGCGCAAGACCAGATCTCCCACTTGGAACATGTTCTCTTTGACTTTGGAGTTGTAATATCGTGTTGTTTTTTGCTGATAGGCCGCTATTCTCATCTGAGCAGTTTCCCGAACATCTTCCACTAGATCCAGTTCCATCAATAGGATATCCTTGTTGGTTTCTTCTTGAAACCTCAGCACCATGTAGCTTTTTTCCACCACTTCTATAGGAATAACTGCTTCAGATTCGAAGGCCAACTTGAATGGGGTAGCCCCCGTGGCTGTCCTCTGAGTGGTTCGTTACGACCAGACCACACTGGGTAGCTCCTGCGCCCATTTTTTCCTCTGTTCTTCTACGCGTTGAGCCAACCCATGCAATAAGGTGCGGTTCGTAACCTCTGTCTGTCCATTGGCTTCTGGATGGGCAACGGAGGCAAAATGATGCCCGATGTTGTGATCTTGGCAAAATGCTCTGAACTTCTGACTCGAGAACTGTGGGCCGTTATCAGTGATTATCACCTGAGGGATTCCATACCTATAGAGCACTTCCTGTCGGAAGAATTCCTTGGCTTTATGTGTTGTGACCTCCGCCATGGCCTTTACTTCGATACATTTGGTGAAGTAATCGATGGCGATGAGAATATACTGCAACTGCCCTTTGGCTTTCGGGAACGGGCCTAGGATATCCATCCCCCATACGACAAAAGGAATAGCTGCTGGAATAGGTTGTAACTGTGTAGACGGGCGGTGTGATAGTGAGGCGTGTTTCTGACATGCATCACAACTTTTGGCGTATCTCTCACAGTCCTTCATCATATGGGGCCAATGATACCCCATTCTAATAATTTTAAAAAACATGGCACGTCCACATTGGTGCGCCCCACAGATCCCCTCATGAACTTCTGCCATAACATATTCTGCCCTCGAGGGGGATGCACCGAAGCAACGGAAGGGTATGAGACTTTTTATATAATACCTTGTCGTAGATGACATACGATCCCGCCTGTGCCTGAATGCATCGAGCTTCCTTCTTATCCTCCGGCAAAATGTTTTCCCGTAAGTAGGCAAGCAGTGGGTCCATCCAGCACGGTTCGACATCGATTATCAGCACTTCCCCCACTGGGTCGATACTGGGATCTGATAAGTGTTCGACATACATAGGCACATCAGAACTACTCAAGTCACTTGTTCCGAGATGAGAGAGAGCATCTGCCTCCGTATTTTGATCACGGGGTATGCTGGTCATTACAAACTTCTCAAGGGGCTTGATGAGCTGCTTTACGAGGACTAAATACTTTGCTAATCGGCTCTATCGAGCCTCGTAATCTCCGGTAACCTGTCTCACCACTACTTGAGAATCACCATATACTTGTAGCCGAGCAACCCTGAGTTGTCTAGCCAACTTAAGTCCAGCTATGAGGGCCTTGTACTCTGCCACATTATTGGTAGTTGAGAAACCGAAACGCACAGAGGTAAGTACTTTAAATCCTTCGGGACTAAGGAGTACGATACCAGCTCCAGCATCATCCTGGCTAGAGGCACCATCTATGTACATGACCCAAGAAGGCTCTTCCGGGCCGAGGAAGATCTTTATCTTTGCCTCTTCGAGGGCTCTTTCTGGATTTGCCCCCTCTTCTTCTCCTCCTGGGAGTGTGCTTTCGATGAGGAAATCAGCCAAGGCTTGTGCTTTAATAGTCGTCCTTGGTTGGAACTTGATATCGAATTCTCCCAACTCTACTGCCCAGTTGGTCATTCGTCCCGATACATCAGCTCGAGCAAGGAACTTGTTGATGGGTCGATCCGTTAGAACAATTATAGAATGAGACTGAAAATAGGGCCGCAGCTTGCGAGCACAGACCAACACCGCCAGTGCTAGCTTTTCAATGGACTGATACCTGGTTTCCGCATCCAACAAGACTTTGCTGACATAGTATACCGGGTGCTGGACTCGATCAACTTCTTTGACTAATACTCCGCTGACAGTGCAAGGCGAAACCGCCAGGTAGAGCAATAGCGTATCTCTCGTCTTTAGCTTGACCAGCAATGGTAGGGAAGATAAGTACCTCTTAAGTCCCCGAAACGCCGCTTCGCACTCCGGCATCCACTCAAAGGGCTTTGACCCCTTAAGAGTTTTGAAGAAGGGAAGGCATCTATCCGTCGATCGCGACAGGAACCGTCCTAGAGCCGTAATCCGTCCCGTCAATACTTGAACCTGCTTAGGGGTAGTGGGGGCTTTCATACTTTGGATTGCCTCGATCTTGCTTGGATTGGCCTCAATCCCTCCTTGGGAGACCATGAAACCCACGAATTTGCCTGACTGAACCCCGAATGCACATTTTGCTAGGTTGAGACGCATTGAATTTTTCCTGACCATCTCGAATACCTTCATTAGATCAGCTAGATGATCCTTCGCCTCTATTGTTTTGACCAAGAAGTCATCTACATACACTTCCATTGTCCGTCCGATTTGCTTCTCGAACACTTTATTGACGAGCCTCTAGTAGGTTGCCCCTGCATTCTTCAGTCCGAATGGCATGACATTGTAGCAATAGGTGCCTTTATTGGTGATAAAGGCAGTGTTCTCTTCATCTTCTCTAGCCATCTTTATTTGGTTGTATCCTGAATAAGCATCCAAGAAAGATAGTAGCTCATGTCCTGCGGTAGCATCGATGCGCTGATCTATTCGAGGCAGGGGGTAAGAATCCTTTGGGCACGCTTTATTGAGGTCAGTGAAATCGGTGCATACACGCCAACGCCCATCTGACTTGGGTACTAAGACGACATTGGCTAACCAATCTGGATAGTATACTTCTCGAATGAACCCGGCTTTTAGCAACTTCTCGACCTCCCGATCGATGATGACTTGCTTTTCTGTCGACACCGCTCTTTTCTTTTGCCGAATAGGGCGCTAATGTGGATCGATATGAAGATGATGTTCAATGGTGGACCGTGGGATCCCCGGCATGTCCTCCGGAGTCCAAGCAAAAACATCTGCATTTGCTCTTAATGAGCTCCTGTCGCTGCTCCTCTGGAATGGCGGATCCAACCAAAAAATTGTTTTCTATCTGCCCTTCAATAAAAGGTATAGGAATAAGATCTTCGACTGGTGTGGTTCTCTCAGTCGGAAAGTCACCGTGGTACTCATCCAACTGTATCACTTGCACTGGTTGATCCTCCTCGACAGCTTCTAGTGAAGCCGCATGGCATTTTCTTGAGACCGATTGGTCTGCCTTGCAGTACCCTACCCCCCATTCGGTTGGGAACTTCATCAGCAGGTAATACGTGGAAAGACAGGCTCTGAGTCGGTTGAGGCCAGTTCTTCCCAAGATTCCGTTGTGGCTAGATTGAGTGTCAACCACCAAGTACTTCAAACACACATTCACTCGGGCTGGATAAGTACCCAACCGAGTATTAAGTTGAATGGCACCCTTCACCAGCACTCCTTCTCCATTGAAACCTAACAGGGAGTATCGAACGGGTCGCAGCTGCTCATCTTGGTAACCCAGTCGTCGGTAGGTGTCATAGTATAGAATTTCGCAAGCACTTCCTGTGTCGACCAGTATTCGACTAACTTCCCATTCCTCCCCGATGGCCATCTTAATTACGAGGGGATCTTCGTGAGGAGTGACCATATCAATCAGATCCGATTCTCCAAAGAAAATGCAATCCTCATACTTGAACTTTTTAGAGGTCGAGCCCTTGACATCATCCCTCCCACGACGGGTCTGCTTCCCTCTTGAGGGGCCGTCTTCCACGGGCTCAATGACAACTGGGAGCACCTCACGTCGCATATGATCTGGCCAGACAGTGACCATCATGCATTCATGTTGCTCCAGAGTGACATATTCATGTCGCTCAGTCCCAGATCTTGCTCGGGCCCTGCCCTTCCCAACACTCGACAAGGGGGGCTTTGTTCACGTACTGTCTGGACCCCAGGTGCCGGAGGGGGGCTCTTTTCTTCATGCCATCCTGGGCCAATGTCAACTTGGCCAATGAATCCCCTTTAGGGGGACCTTGGGGGCGACGGAATCCGCTCAATTCTGTCTCGTCGACCTTCGAGAATCGGAGGAGGAGGGGGCAAGACCACCTCAGGAGTCGCGTGAACTGGATCCCTTCGAGGTCCCACAAATTCCATCCACCGCCCGTGCTGGATAAGGTCCTCCACCAGAATTTTCAAATGGCGACATGAATTGGTGTCATGGCAGTGATCCTGATGGTGGGCACAGTATAATCGCCGGTTCCTCTCGTCAGGTCGAGCTAGCATTGGGGGAGGGGAAACCAGCAAAGTATTTCCTCTCTTGATGTTTAGGATCTCCGTCATGGTACGGTTGAGTGGAGTGTACTCCTGGACGGGCCGAACGGGGTACAGCTCCTTCGCCACTTTGGCTTTCTTGTTGGTAACTCCTCCGGCGAGGACTTTATCAGGTCCTTCGTTCTTCTTCTTTTCTATCACGGATGGGGCCGGGGCTGCCGACCCTGACAGCTCAGCAACCGCCTCCGCTCCAGATGCGTACTGATCGCAGATGGACCAAGATTTCCGCATGAGTTCTCGGGCGCTTTTTGTTGAGTGAAAAGACCAGTTGCGGGTCTCTACAGGCTGTGGATAGGGTCGAAACGACCACATCTGGCTGGAGGTCCTTTATTTCTCCCGCGACTCCGAGGAATCGAGTGATAAACTG
Organism: Protea cynaroides; assembly: GCA_028583415.1. NCBI lineage: Eukaryota > Viridiplantae > Streptophyta > Magnoliopsida > Proteales > Proteaceae > Protea > Protea cynaroides. The sequence continues at coordinate 22,911,134 of CM053269.1, forward strand.
TCTTAGAGGCTCTTTTTCGCCTTATTTTATCGAAGAGATGGGATAGATTTTTCTTCTGAACCCTACTCCCTTGGAAATGGGAAAGGAACAGGCTGCTAAGCTCTTTGAATGTCGAAACTGATCGCGGGGGAAGGTTGTGGAACCAAGTCCTCCCGGCTTCCCTCAACGTGGACGGGAAGGCTCTGCAACACAAGGCGTCGTAGTATCCATAGATAACCATGCCTACTTTGAAGTTATCCAGGTGCTTTTCTGGATCTATTTTACCGTCGTACCACCCGCTGTTGGGGACGACAAAGTTGGACGACAAAGGATGATTCATTACCTCATCTGTCAACGCCGTCTCTGTAGTATATTCCTGCAGGGCCACTGAATGGACACCCCTCTCGACTTGTTGTACTCGATCCCTCAGCTCCTTGACCAGACGTTCGGGCCTTTCAGTGTTCTCCTTCCCTGTCTGGGAATTTTCTGTCATCGGTATAGGTTCCACTGGTATCGCGGTTGTCGGGTCCGCACTTGAAGGCATTGCTGCCCTGCGTTCTCCTCTTGCTGCGTCGACTCGGGCTTGAGTGTTCTCCCGGGCCCGTCAAGCTTCCTCTATCTGAGTTTGTATTTCTTCCTGGATACGCCTCGCCTCTTGGTCTTGGGCGTCAGCATCTTCTCGGGCCCTTCTGGCAGCATCCACTAGGGCCTGAGCATCGTCCCTGGCACGCCTGGCTTCTTCTATCCTCCGTTGGGCTTCTCGGGCCACCTCTACTTCGGTGTACATGCCAGCCCATCGGGCACCCTGGCTTGGGCGTCTCCTCCGGGAAGTTGTCGATCGACGGGAAATGCCTAAGGATTCTTGGCTACTTTCTACTACCTCAGTGGGGTCAACTCCTGGGCTTGACTCAGATGTTTGACGGCTTCGACCCCCCTGTCCATATGAGTCAACAGAAGGGGTATTTCTTCTAGACCTGGAAGGCACAGCACGTGGCGCTTAGCGCCATGAGTGTCTGGACCTTTGGGGTACTTCGGGGACGTCCACTGGAGGGACAGATGTAGCGGGTACCCCCGCTGGAGTTGTTGGAGCAGCTCTGTCAAGGCTGCCAACTGTTGTGCCAACGCATCAAACTACGCTCTTGAGACATACTGGGCAAGATCTGTGTTAGATCCACCCATTCCTCCATTAGCTGATACATCGGGACACTCCACTGGTGGATCTGGCACCCTCTGGGTATCCTCCCATTCTTTAACTATATTAGCTTCTGTTCTTCTGGCTTGGGTTTCCCGTAAGTTGTAGGAACTTTCGATTCTTCCTGCTGGTGCCATGCTAGCACTAAAAGTGAAAAGAACTATAAGGTAGCTGAAACTCAGACCAGGTAAACACGATCAAGGCCCCACGGTGGGTGCCAAACTATTGTCGATGGATTCCGTGCGAGTGGATTTATCCGGGACAAACAATATGGAGGCACAGTAAAACCCTGGGGCTCCTTCTCAGTATAGAGGGGTTCCCTGAGGTGTACTAGGTTTGATGAGTTTCGCACTACTTGTTTTTGGGAGCAGAGTAAGGGAAATGTTGGATTGAGGAAGAAGACCCAGATGTCAGAGAGTGAGAAAAATCCAATGAGCATGCGAAGTCCCTATTTCTTCCTTCTTTTCCTTTACAAGCATATATCTATTTATACATATTTGGTAAACTGGAGTTCTATTTTCTGGGGAACTCTGCCACATAGCCGCCATTTGTCCCTTTCTGGCCACTACAGGCAGAATAGGCTGACAATCCTACGACCCTCTGGCCTGGGCTACTATTTCATATCTGCCGTATTTCGACCCCACAAGATGACCTTTTCGACCCTCCTAGGGTTGAATTCGACCCCTCGTGGGCCTTGTTTCCCGTGTCCACCAAACCTTGTCCATGTCAAGGTTCTATTTTCAAGTGATAGCCCTCTTTTCCGCCGACTTGTACCGGGATCTCTAGAATCGGCGGGTCAGACCAGTGTGTCTCCTGTCCGTAGTTGGTGTCAGCATTTATTATCATTAATGGCAAGCCATTAATGGTCCACATACCCTTGAATCGTCATCATATTGGGCTAGGGTCAGACCACGAGGGTCGAACACGAATCGCCCGGTGTATTTACTCGTATGCCATTTCCTTGATGTGTTAGATGATCGCCACCTGATTCTTCCTGATAATCCTTTTTCTATGGCCAGATGGATTGGTAACCGATATTTATCCTAACACCCGCCGGTCTGCGATCCGAGTAACCTGCAATCACAAAGATGAGAAAAGGGAGTTGGGCGCCTAAGCCCCGGGTACACTCCGATGCCTAAGTCAGATTTCCAATATAAACAGTCAAGAGATAGCAGAAAACTATCTCCAGTTTAAAGAGTGTGGGACGATGAGAGAGTTTGACCGTGCGAGAATGATGAATGAGAGAGAGACTGTGAATTAGTAACTTTGTACTCGTTAAGAGATATTACCTTGAAGGATTGTCCTCTACTTATAGATTGGGAAGAAGCATGGAGGTACCAGGACTCAGGGGAGTAGACTGCCAATAGGATTGCCACGTGTCACTCTGAGGGACACCCGTGTGGTAGACTCCGAGTAGGAGTAAGAGACCTTAGCCAAGGAAGCTAGGTCGATCAGCTCTGGGACTGACACATGTCAACGTATGAGTAATCACGGACTGCGATAGTCGGCGTCGTATCAGACTGGGAGAAGGACTCCTCGAACGTAGCATAATCACATTAGGACTCTGACTACCGATTGGGAAATGTAGTCGGGTTGGACTATGACTCCGAGCGCTACCATAGATGATGATAACTAGACGGCATAGGACGAGTGCGACATGCCGGGCGCATGAGAGGCCGGGCATAAGATACTGAATGCCTCATAAGCCGAACGCAAGATACTCCGAGCGGTCGGCTCCGAAGGTGAAGCTTGACACGTGTAAGATTTCCATTGGGTGATATTTTTCCCCCCTAATAGATGCCCCTTGCACTGTCGGATGCGAGGGATTCGATAGTGCAAATGTTCTTTGGTTGGCAGCCTCGACAGCTAATAGTTTGGCCGAGTCCGACTAGTCGATTTTGCATGTTGCTATGCCAAGTGCATTTGTAGAGGACTAGAGAAATCGCTAAGTGTTGAATGTGCCGAGTTTTGACGTAAGTAGGCAGATTCAAATATGGTCTGCGTGCTACTGAGGTCTGCCTGTGGACCGGAGTATGCAGATTCAAGTATGGTTTGCGTGCTACTCTGGTCTGCTTGTGGACCGGAGTAGGCAGATTCAGGTATGATGAAGCTAAATGGAACGGCATTGGAGAGTTGTTGAACTTTGCACTGTAGACCCTTATTGGAATAAAAGACCTCTAGATTTACGACTGTGAACGTCGGGTGCCTCTAGCAGGCTTGGATCGCCGTCGGCCATTGATATGGCATAGTGGGCCCTTCGTGGTCGGCCACTGACATAGCACAGTCGGCCTTCATAGTTGGTAGTTGATATGGCACAGTTGGCCCTTCGGGGTCGGCCACTGACATAGCACAATCGGCCTTCATGATCGGTCGTTGATATGGCATAGTTGGCCCTTTGGGGTCGGCCACTGACATGGCCGTCATTTGTTGGTCGGTCTTTCACCATCGGCCGTAATTTGTAGTATTTTTTTCTTTTTCAATGTCTTTATTTATTGTGTGTTGCTGAGTGCATGCTATAGTACCCCTGGAGCGTAGTCGGTATTGCTCCGTGCAATGTCGAGTACGTTGGAAGTGTTGTCTTCGATCCGCGCTGGTTGGCATTGATTGTGTAAGATAGTTGGACTTGAGTAAGCCGAATGGAACGACATAGATGCTGAAGTCGCCCAAGGGTAAGTCGGCCTTGAGCCAGTCGACCGTGAGCAAGTCACCCCTGAGCAAGCCGACCGTAAGTTGATCGGCAATGATCTGGTCGGCCCTGGGAAGTCATCCGAGAGCTAGTCAGCAGTGAGCAAGTTGACCATGAGAAGGTCGGCCATAAGCTGGTTGGCCAAGAACAAGTCAGCCGCGAGCAGGTCGGTCTTGAGGTCGGTCGTGAGCTGGTCGGCCATGGACAAGTCAGCCGCGAGCATGCTGGTCCTGAGGTCGGCGGTGATCTGGTCGGCCGTGGACAAGTCAACCGCGAGCATGTCGGTCCTGAGGTCGGTCGTGAGCTGGTTGACCATGAGGTTGGCCATTCTGCGGTTACCCAGGAAGTGTTGTCAGCTCGGCGCTCTGATAGGCCGAGGACAATTAAGTAGTAATGCTGGGTGCGAACAATGTTGAGTGCGGCTCGGTCTGAGCGCTGGTTCTGTTTTGAGAAATGGCAAAGGTGCCCCTACCCCGGGAGTGTTATTGGCTCGACGCTTTGGCCGACCGAGAACACTTAGGTATTTTCAAAAAATGGCTTTGTTGGTCCCGGACTCTGAGTAGCCAAGTGTTCGGTATGCTTCCGACTACTGCCCTTGCTGCTCGTACCGACTGCGTATGCGTTCGCATGCTTCATTTGCGGTCGGCCTGCTACCCTTGCCTGCTTGTGGGCGTGGGTGGGCTGAGTGATTGAACACTTGCATGCTATTTATACCTACTTGTGGGTGTGAACAGGCAGTGTCAATTTTGATCCGCGTGCTACCCTTTCCTGCTTGTGGGCTGGGGTAAGCCGATCGTACGATCGTTTGCATGCTACTCGCGCTCGCTGGAGGTACGAGTAGGAAGGGTCTTAAGGGCCGGCATGCTGCCCAAGCCTGCATGGGCTAGTGGGCAGGTCGGCTATACCGGAAGGAGCGGTTTTGCTAAGTGTTGCTTGCTGCACTCTGAATGAAATCACTTCTTGTATTAAAAGAAATCAAGCGGATGCCCTCAGGGGGTCCGGTTTAGAACTGACTTGTGGTCGACTGTGTTCGGCGCCTGGTCGGTCGATTCAGATCTCTTCTAGTCGTCCGGCTTAGGATCGGCCTTCAGGTTGTTGACCGCATTACTCTTTTGAGCCTTTGTCGTCTCGTCAACTGCGGCGTACTTCTCACACCTGGCCAGCAGGTCATCCAGATTCTTGGGCGTCTTTTTGGCAAGGGACCAACAAAGCTGTCCGTCGGTGACCCCGGCCTGCAGGCTGGACATGTGTACTGCGGGCTCGACGTCCTTGATTTCCAGCACTTTAGCATTGAAGCACTTGATAAAGTCCCTCAAGGACTCGTCTTTTTGCTGTTTCACCATAGACAGGTGATAAGATGTCTTCTTGCGCCCTCGGCTGGCCTGGAAGTGCGTCAAGAATTTGTTCGATAATTGCTCGAACAAAGTAATACTCCTCGGAGGTAGGTTATTAAACCATGTACGAGCGGCGCCTCGAAGCGTTGAAGGAAACGCTCTGCAGATAAGGCTATCGCTCAGAGGATAGAATAGTGTCGTAGAGACGAACGCATCCAGATGCTGCTCGGGGTCTGTACTCCCATTGTACGAGTCCAGGACCGGCATCTTGAAGTTGTCAGGAGGGGGTGCCCTCATGATCTCGTCCGAGAGTGTCGTAATGGCAGTATAGGCCGTCTTCGGTGGAGCTACCCAGTTCTCCTCCACCTGGTTAAGCCAAGTGGTTAGCTCCAGTAAACGCTGCTTGACCTCGGACTGAGGCGTATCCGGAGGTGGCGCAACCATTTCCAGTGTCTCTACAATAACCCTCTCCTGGAGGAGGGCGTCGACGAAGGACCTCGCGCCTCTCACCGGAGGTGGCGCTGCCGACGCCTGGTGCTGATTCACCGGGGGATGCCGAGCGGCTGACCCTTTCACACTCCATGCGAGCGCTTGATCTCCCATCAGGGGATCGTTCGGCAAGGTTCTAGTAGAAGCCGTCGGCGCTGGCTGCGGATGGACCGCTGGCGGGGTGGTACCGGATGGGGATTTCCTCCTCCTGCTTCCGAACCGCTTGCTCGAGCGCCTCTCAAGACTCTAGCCAACTGTTCAATTTGTTGCCTTATCTCATCAAACTGCTGACGAGTAACATACTGAGGAGGTGGTGTTGGCGTCGTCGCCGTTGGCGTATGAGTTGGAACCGGTGCTGGTACCGGTGGTGGTATTGGTGCTGGTACAGGCGTGGGAGCACGGTTCATCCTCGTCGTACTTCCACTGCTGCCTACTTGAACCTACACAGACGGCTCCGAAGGTGCATGAGATACCTGTGCTCGAGTTCTCTTGTGAGCCATTGAAACCAGAGTGCTCGTGCGATAATCTTCAAACTCAGTCAAAAGAGGCCCCACGGTGGGCGCTAAACTGTTACGGTTGGAAATCGCCCGCCGGTATGCGATCCGAGTAACTTGCAATCACAAAGATGAGACAAGGGAGTTGGGGGCCCGAAGCCCCGGGTACACTCTGATGCCTAATTCAGATTCCCAATGTAAACAGTCAAGAGATAGCAAAAAGCTATCTCTAGTTTAAAGAGTGTGGGACGATGAGAGAGTTTGAGTCTGCGAGAATGATGAATGAGAGAGAGACTGTGAATTAGTAACTTTGTACTCGTTAAGAGATATTACCTTGAGGGATTGTCCTTTACTTATAGATTGGGAAGAAGCATGGAGGTACCAGGACTCAGGGGAGTAGACTGCCAATAGGATTGCCACGTGTCGCTCTGAGGGACACCCGTGTGGTAGACTCCGAGTAGGAGTAAGAGACCTTAGCCAAGGAAGCTAGGTCGGTTAGCTCTGGGACTGACACATGTCAACGTATGAGTAATCACGGACCGCGATAGTCGGCGTAGTATGAGACTGGGAGAAGGACTCCTGGGATGTACCAAAATCACATTAGGACTCTGACTACCGACTGGGAAACATAGCCGGGTAGGACTATGACTCCGAGCGCTACCATAGATGATGATAACTAGATGGCATAGGACGAGTGCGACATGCCGGGCACATGAGTGATACGTGAAATTAATTAGCACATTCTTGATCATATTTAGTTTAATTTTATAATTTTTCTTAGACATTTAGTTTAATTTAATTAATGTTTTAAGTATTTTATTAATTTATTTAATTCTTAGTTATTTTTGGTTATTTGGTAGGTTTTTGAATTGGATAAAGACTAAATAAGAGGTGTCAAGACAGCTCAAAGCTTGGTGTTACATTCCTAAATGATTTGGAAGATAATTGACTAAAATCTGCCTTAAAATCAGCATTCTCCAACAAATTGGGTAAGATGCAAGATTGTAAAAGACTGATTTTATGGGACTGTAAGCTTATAAATTAAAAAGAAGGAGAAAAGAAAAATACACAGAGCAAGAGGAGCTGTTCATAGAAGGGGCTACAAGGCACATTAGAAGTGCAGAGTTCGAGAGGGATGGAGCTAGAAGATTAGAGGGAAATCCTGGATTCAAGCTTCATTTATTCCCATTACGAGTTCTTCCCTTTTCTCTGTGATCCCTTTGTTTATGTTTTAGAATTGTCAATGATGATTGCTAGATTTCTTATTCTAGGATTAGGATGGATTCATTGAAATTGTGTTGATTAAATCCTTAATTTTTGAATGATTATGTTTTATGCAATCTGGTATTTTTTTTACATGTGATTAATTGATCACTAATTGCATATCTCAAGGTATCAATTGAGGGGGCGAAAGCAGAAGATTGATATTAGTTCATAAAATATCAGTCATTGGTTAAGTATTTTCTTAGAAATTAAGGGCTCACCATTGTGATCTTTGTTTTAATTCTAATGAACGTAATGAGTTTGTATTAGAATCCTGCAAACACGAAAGTAGATGAAGGATTAATACGAGCATAATTTGTTATTCTTGAAAGAGATAACAGAATATCTTAAGGAATTGATCGTTGCATCAACAGAAATTTATTCAATAAGTCTGGTTTGGTTAAGCATAATTCAATTGAGGAAGTCCGAATCCTATCTTTGGTTTCATAATCTGCTTATTAATTATTAATCTTGGTAATTCAGTTGTCTAAATAATAGAGAGAATTAATTAGGTTTGGTAATTGAACATTCTCCCTGTGGAAACGTTACTCGACTTATCATTATATTATTTGCACGACCCGTACACTTGCGGATTCGACAACAAGTAAATTGGCGCCGTTGCCGGGGAGTGGTGTTTTCAATATCAAAACAAACGATTCTCTTTATTAATTTGGATTGTATTATTTTATTTTATTTTATTTTTTATTTTATTTTTTTTTGTTCTTAGTGTTTCTAGTTTAATAAGGTTGTCGGGTGAATTTATTGGTAAATTTTAATCCAATTGTGTTCAATTTATTATTCAGCTAGAATTTTATTTATTTATTTTTTTTTCTCTGGTTAACTGCTGCAGATTGCCATAGTGCATGCCACGTACCTGTGAGCTAATTGAAGCATTTGATCCTGAGATAGAACGGACTTTAAGAAAAGAGCGGAGGCTTAAGCAGAAACGAGCAATAGCCATGGCAGAAAATCAGAACAATCGAGATCGAGAGGTTGCTACGGGACTATGCTATGCCAAGCACCAATGGCAACCAAACCAGCATAACTAGACCTGCAGTCAATGCAAACAACTTTGAGATCAAACCTGGTCTCATTCAGATGGTGCAGCAAGAGCAGTTTGGGGGAGATATATATGAAGATCCCAACGCACATTTGGCCAACTTCTTGGAGATTTGTGATACAATTAAACTGAATGGGGTAAGTGAAGATGCATTTAGATTACGACTCTTTCCCTTCTCTTTGAAAGACAAGGCCAAAGGATGGTTGAATTCCAAGCCCCCCAAGTCATTTACCACCTGGATTGCGTTATCTCAAGCATTCCTAAATAAGTACTTTCCACCAGGTAAAATTGCCAAACTTAGAAATGATATCACTACTTTTGTGCAATATGATGGTGAGTCATTATATGAGGCTTGGGAAATATTTAAGGAATTACAAAGATGGTGTCCACACCATGGCCTTCCTGAATGGTTGATTGTGCAAACTTTTTATAATGGTTTGACACATTCAGTTAGAATCACCATAGACGCAAATTGCAGGAGGAGCTTTGATGGGTAAGTCAACCGAGGCAGCATATGAGTTGTTGCAAGAGATGGCTTCTAATAATTATCAATGGTCCAATGAACGAGGTCTGCCAAAGAAAGCTTCAGGTATGTATGAGATTGATGGCATTAACATGTTAAATGTAAAAGTTGATAGCTTGGTGAAAATATTTGGTAAGTTGGGTAATGTGAATTCTGTTACTAACCTTAACCCTGCTTTGAGTTGTGAATGGTGTGGAGGCGCACATATTAGTTCTGAGTGTTTGCAGGTTGAACAAGCACAGTTCGTGTCAAATATGAATAGACAGCAGCAACACTATCAACAGTTGAACAATCCTTACTCACAATCCTACAACCTAGGCTGGAGGAATCATCCTAATTTTTCCTGGAGAGACCAAGGCAATCAAGGTAGCAGCTCAAAGCCTTTCAATCCTCCAGGTTTCCAACCAAGGCCTCAAGGAGTGGTCCAACAGCCTGAGACCAAACCATCGTGGGAGCTGGCTATTGAAAAATTAGCCAATGTGACTTTAGAAAGAATTGAGAGGATGGAAACCAAAGTTGACCAGTTAACCACTTACAATCACAACCTAGAAATTAAAATGGGCCAATTGGCTAATGCTTTCAACTCAAGAGGACAAGGTAATTTGCCTAACAAAACAGAGATTAATCCAAAGGAGCAATGCAAGGTAATTACCATGAGAAGTGGTAAGCAACTCGGTCAGGTAAGTAAAGAAGTGGTAGCGAGTGATGGAGAAGAAGTGGCTCATGAAGAGGTAACCAAAGAGAATGAAACCGAAAAAACTGAGCATAATGAGACATAATCACAACCACCACTGGAAGTAAAACCTTATGTGCCTCCTATTCCTTTTCCTCAGAGACTTAAACAAAATAAAATTGATAAACAATTTGAAAAGTTTCTTGAAAAGTTTAAACAATTGCATATTAACATTCCTTTTGCAGATGCCTTAGCACAAATTCCTGCTTATGCAAAATTTCTTAAGGAAATTATGTCAAATAAACGAAAATTGGAGGATTATGAGATTATTGCTTTAACTGAGGAATGCAGTGCAGTCATTCAAAATAAACTGCCACCAAAGCTAAGAGATCCAGGGAGTTTTTCAATTCCTTGCACTATTGGTGAAGTTGATTTTTCTAGAGCTTTATGTGATTTAGGTGCTAGTGTTTCATTAATGCCTTTATCTGTGTGCAGAAAACTTGAGTTGAAGGAGCTACAACCTACTACTATTTCTTTACTGACTAGTTGATCGATCAATAAAGTATCCATTAGGTATTTTGGAAAATGTATTGGTCAAGGTAAAAAAATTCATCATTCCTGTCGACTTCATTGTGTTAGAAATGGATGAAGATACCGAGATACATATTATCTTGGGTCAGCCTTTCTTGGCCCCCTGGGCTGTCATAGATGTTAAAAATGGTAGGTTGACATTTAAGGTTGGTGAGGAAGAGATAGAATTTAATTTGTTTAAATCAAATAAATATCCTTCTTTTACTGACCATGTTTTTCTACTTGACTCTATAGATCTAATCACTCGAGAAGTTTTTAAGCTTGAAAATCCTAAAGAACCTCTTGAAAAATGTTTAGTGAGTGCAGGAACGACAAATGATGAAAATTTAGAAGTTGCAAAAATGGCATATGCTTTGGAGGACACACTGACTAAATCAAGGCAGAAAGGTTTTCATTTTGAGAATCTAGGCAAAGGTAAATCATTACCTCCCCCTTCTAATGTACAAGCACCAGTTTTAGAGTTGAAACCATTACCCCCACATCTCAAGTATGTTTTTTTTGGATGAAAATGATAACTTACCTGTTATTGTAAGTGCTTCATTATCTAATGTTCAACTTGATAAATTATTGCGTGTGTTGAGATTAAGAAAACGAGCCATAGGATGGACTATTTCAGACCTTAAAGGAATTAGCCCCTCATTGTGTATGCATAGAATTTTAATGGAAGATAACCATAAACCTATTGTTGAAAAACAGAGACGGTTAAATCCTAACATGAAAGAAGTAGTGAGGGCTGAAATTCTTAAATGGTTAGACGCAGGAATTATTTATCCTATATCTGATAGTTCATGGGTTAGTCCTGTGCATATAATACCTAAAAAGGATGGGATGACTGTTGTGCATAATGAACATAATGAATTAATTTCCACTAGAACAGTGACTGGGTGGAGAGTGTGTATTGATTATAGACAACTTAATTGTGCTACCCGTAAGGATCATTTTCCTTTGCCATTTCTTGATCAGATTCTTGAAAGACTTGCTGGGTATGAATATTATTATTTTCTAGATGGTTATTCGGGATATAATCAAATTCCTATAGCCCCGGAAGACCAAGAAAAAACCACTTTCACTTGTCCTTATGGTACTTTTGCATTTCAGAGGGTGTCTTTTGGTTTATGTAATGCACCTGCACATTTCAACGTTGCATGATGGCTATTTTTTCTGATTTTGTTGAAAAGATCATGGAGGTTTACATGGATGATTTTTCTATGTTTGGATCTTCTTTTGACAGTTGTTTGGCTAACTTGTCTAAAGTCATGCAGCGTTGTGAGGTGACCAACTTGGTCTTAAATTGGAAAAAATGTCATTTCATGGTGCAGGAAGGCATTGTGTTAGGCCATAAGATTTCAGCAAGGGGTATTGAGGTGGATCGAGCAAAGATTGAGGTTATAGAGAAATTCCCACCACCTATGAATGTGAAAGGAGTCAGGAGTTTCCTTGGTCATGCAGGGTTTTACCGACGTTTTATCAAGGATTTTTCTAAAATTTCAAAATCTCTATGTAACCTATTAAATAAAGATGTTGCATTTGATTTTGATACTGATTGTTTGAATTCTTTTAACAGGTTGAAGCAGGAGTTGGTATCTGCACCAATCATGGCTGCACCAGATTGGAGTTTACCGTTTGAGCTGATATGTGATGCAAGCGATTTTGCATTGGGTGTTGTTTTAGGCCAAAGGAAAAATAGGAAGTTGCATGTTATTTATTATGCTAGCAGACTTATGAATGATGCTCAAATAAATTATGCAGCTATTGAAAAAGAATTGTTTGCTGTTGTGTTTGCATTTGATAAGTTTCGATCATATCTTGTAGGGTCCAAGGTGATTGTTTACACGGACCATGCGGCAATCAAGTACTTATTGACTAAAAAAGATGCGAAGCCAAGGCTAATTCGGTGGGTGTTGTTACTTCAAGAGTTTGATGTAGAGATTCGAGATAAGAAGGGAATGGAGAATGTGGTAGCTGATCACTTATCCAGGCTGGAGGTTCAATCAAAAGTAGAAGATGTGTCAATCAATGAAAGCTTTCCAGACGAGCAGTTGCTTGTGGTTGCTGTTGTTCCTTGGTATGCTGATTTAGTGAACTATCTGGTTAGTGGTATTATTCCTCCGGACTTGAACTACCATCAAAGGAAGAAATTCTTGTGGGAGGTGAAACATTACTTTTGGGAGGAGCCTCTATTGTACAAGCATTGTGCAGATGGGATGATCAGAAGATGTGTACCTCAAGAGGAGATTCATGACATACTATGCCATTATCATTCTTTAGAGTGTGGTGGACATTTCAGCACTTCTAAGACAGTTGCAAAAGTGTGGCAATCTGACTTTTATTGGCCAACCATGTACCAGGATGCTAGGGTGTATATGGCTACATGTGATCGGTGTCAACGAGTAGGAAACATGACCAAAAGGAATGAGATGCCACAAACCAGTATTTTGGAGGTTGAATTATTTGATGTGTGGGGGATTGACTTCATGGGTCCATTTCCATTGTCTTTCAACAATCAGTTCATATTGGTAGCAGTAGACTATGTTTCCAAATGGGTGGAGGCAATAGCAACTCAGACCAATGATTCTCGGGTAGTAACTAAGTTTCTTAAGAAGAATATTTTTTCGAGGTTTGGTGTACCAAGAATTATCATCAGTGATCAAGGATCCCATTTCTGCAATCAATCGTTTGACACTCTATTAAAGAAATATGGAGTCACACACAAGGTGGCACTTGCTTATCATCCTCAAACAAATGGGCAAGTGGAATTAGCCAACCGAGAACTAAAGTTGATTTTGGAGAGAACTGTTGGAAAATCAAGGAAAGATTGGGCAACCAAACTTGATGATGTATTATGGGCATACCGGACAGCTTTCAAGACACTCTTAGGCATGTCTCCATATAGACTTGTCTTTGGGAAGTCTTGTCACCTACCAGTTGAGTTGGAGCATAAGGCTTATTGGGCAGTTATAGAACTGAACATGGATTTGAAGGCTGCTGGAGAAAAGTGGTTGTTACAGTTGAGTGAATTGGAGGAGTTTAGGCTGAATGCTTATGAAAATACTCGGATTTACAAAGAAAAAACTAAGTATTGGCATGATAAGCATATTCAGAAAAGAGACTTTGAGGTTGGACAACGAGTACTACTCTTCAATTCACGACTTAAGCTATTCCCGGGCAAGCTTAGGTCAAAGTGGTCCGCCCATTCCACGGTAACAAAAGTATATCCATATGGTCTTTGTTGAGGTTCATAGTGAGGCTCTTGGTACATTCCAAGGTGAATGGGAAACGTTTGAAGCCCTATCTTATTGGTGATGTGGTACTTAAAGGAGTGACATACTCCTTGGAAGAACCTAGCTATGGTTGATGGATTGATAGTCAAGCTAACGACTATAAATAAGTGCTTTTTGGGAGGCAACCCAAGCTACACTATCTTTCTATTTTTTTTTTATTATTATTATTATTTTCTCTTTTTCGTCTTCTTCTAGTTGTTGAATAAATATGACCGTACTTACCCTCTTTTGGTTGTGTTGTTCAGGTACGAGCACATGGAGTAATAAATCGATTTGAATATTATTCTTCCTTTCTTATTTACTTTCACATTGAGGACAATGTTTAAATTAGGTTTGGGGGATGATTGATAATTATATTCTTATACCTGTTTACCTGCTAGGTGTAATTTTTGAAAAAAAAAAAAATACATCTTTGGTTAACCCTCGAACTAAAAGTTTTTGTGAGAAAATAAGAAGAATGAACTTGTTATTTGGAGTCATGATTTACATTTGGGTTTCTAGTCATGTTTAAGAATTGAAGTTTTAACTTAGGATGGGCAATATCTTATAAAACGAGATTAAGTATGTTCGTTTTCTTCAAAAGATTATTGAAATTCATGTTCTAGGCAAAGTTGTGTGAGTTGTGTAACTATGCATAAAATATGAGTGCACTGCTTTTCTTGTGAGTATTCCGTTTGATCTAGGCCTAAACATGGTTTAAGTAAATAGGGTGGTATCATTGAAAAAAAAAATCCAAGCTAATGGGAAAGCATGTGGTGGAATTGAGAAATGAATAATCAAATTTTTACTCGACCATAAACACATGTGTATAGTGGGAGAGCATAAAATGCAATCACTATACCAAACATTGCTTGAGGTGGGAGAGCATAAAATGCAACCACCCAAAAAGAAAAAAAAAAAAGTGAGTCCTAGTTTGCTACCATTGTTTGTAGTAGTGAGAAGGGATGATTGCAAGTTTAGTTGTACATAAATAGATTATGTTGGTTGCATGATAAGCATGATTAGTTTAGAATTATGTGTGGATATTTGAATTTGAGAACATGAGTATGCTTAGTTTTTCTTTATTTGCTATTGTTGTGTTAAAGTTAAAAATTTGATGTTTACATGGTAGGAGTCTTGGATGTGAGGAGGGATTTTAAATATGCTTCGTATCCTTTGTTTTAAATATGGTTTTTCTTTTGCTTGAGGACAATCAAATATTTAAGTTTGGGGGTATTTGATACGTGAAATTAATTAGCACATTCTTGATCATATTTAGTTTAATTTTATAATTTTTCTTAGACATTTAGTTTAATTTAATTAATGTTTTAAATATTTTATTAATTTATTTAATTCTTAGTTATTTTTGGTTATTTGGTAGGTTTTGAATTGGATAAAGACTAAATAAGAGGTGTCAAGACAGCTCAAAGCTTGGTGTTACATTCCTAAATGATTTGGAAAATAATTGACTAAAATCTGCCTTAAAATCAGCATTCTCCAACAAATTGGGTAAGATGTAAGATTGTAAAAGACTGATTTTATGGGACTGTAAGCTTATAAATTAAGAGGAAGGAGAAAAGAAAAATACACAAAGCAAGAGGAGCTGTTCATAGAAGGGACTACAAGGCACATTGGAGGTGCAGAGTTCGAGAGGGATGGAACTAGAAGACTAGAGAGAAATCCTGGATTCAAGCTTCATCTATTCCCATTACGAGTTCTTCCCTTTTCTCTGTGATCCCTTTGTTTATGTTTTAGAATTATCAATGATGAATTGCTAGATTTCTTATTCTAGGATTATGATGGATTCATTGAAATTGTGTTGATTAAATCCTTAATTTTTGAATGATTATGTTTTATGCAATCTGGTATTTTTTTTTACATGTGATTAATTGATCACTAATTGCATATCTCAAGGTATCAATTGAGGGGGCGAAAGCAGAAGATTGATATTAGTTCATAAAATATCAGTCATTGGTTGAGTATTTTCTTAGAAATAAGGGCTCACCATTGTGATCTTTGTTTTAATTCTAATGAACGTAATGAGTTTGTATTAGAATCCTGCAAACATGAAAGTAGATGAAGGATTAATACGGGCATAATTTGTTATTCTTGAAAGAGATAACAGAATATCTTAAGGAATTGATCGTTGCATCAATAGAAATTTATTCAATAAGTCTGGTTTGGTTAAGCATAATTCAATTGAGGAAGTCTGAATCCTATCTTTGGTTTCATAATCTGCTTATTAATTATTAATCTTGGTAATTCAGTTGTCTAAATAATAGAGAGAATTAATTAGGTTTGGTAATTGAACATTCTCCCTGTGGAAACGTTACTCGACTTATCATTATATTATTTGCACGACCCGTACACTTGCGGATTCGACAACAAGCAATGAGAGGCCGGGCGTAAGATACCGAATGCCTCATAAGCCAAACACAAGATACTCCGAGCGGTCGGCTCCGAAGGTGAAGCTTGACACGTGTAAGATTTCCATTGGGTGATATTTTTCCCCCCTTACAGTATGTATACCAACAATAGGAGAGCATATTCTTAGAATAAAATTAACCATTATCATAAGAAGTGTTAAGATTGAGAGAGCGCAAACAAGAGGATTTAACATGGTTCAACACCCCATCGTGAGATACCTACGTCCACCAGGGAAAAGAGTGATTTTTTTATTCCCAAGAATAGTCTATAAAATTATCTACCTGATAGACTTATCTCTTTTGTCAGTCTTACCTAGATTTTCCCATACAGAGACAATATATAGGCAAACCTAAAAATCCTAATTCCCACACAATATTGATTATCCCCGTACATGTAGTAATTGTGTGAACCCCACAAAATAGAAAACATCAGACCCAACCAATTTTCACCTGGCTTGGATTCTGCAAGCCACCTTGAAGAAGAAACCGTTGAAGTTGATTATGTAAACACGTCCATTGTCTCTGCCAAACCGTTACACTCAAAATCGGCATAGCTCACACCCCGTACAGGTGCCCTGCACAGCTCACAGCGTATGATGTGATGTGACTTTTTCTATCCCACTATTGCAGTATCACCAGAAAGATCACCGTCACTCACAGTCATCTTGCAACTTCAGTTGCACTTGGAACCCGAGCCTCTGACCTCTGCACCTTTAATGCAAACCTAGAAATCTGACTCCTTGTCCCAGCTCGTCAGTATTTCTTTACCCTGTAACATAGCATCAACTGATCATGATGCACACCATGCTGGGTTTCAAACCTGCCGTTAGAATCAAATCCTGATCCGACCAAGTCCACCAAGTCACTGAGATCCATCGTTGCCGCACTTGAATCGAACTCTGCAAGCACTTGAGTTGAACTCTGCAAGTCTCAACTCCCTGATCTCTACTGGCACATGCAGTGATAGGAAGAATCATCTTCCCAACCTAACATTTGCCTCCATCTATTCTTGGCCGCATTTTTTTTTTTATTATTCATAAATTCCAACCTTAATAATAAAACCACCCTTTTTTTCCTCCCAAGTAATCGGTGGAAACAAAAAGAAAATTAAAAAAAAAAAACATACACAACCACTTTTGTTGTCCTTTCTTTTTTTTTTTTTTAAATCTCAAAGTGTAATTACACTTTTGTTTTCCTTTTTTTTTTTTTTTTTTTTTTTTTTCATTTTTTTTTTCAATGTCAAAGAACCGTCCTCCTGCAAAAGCATGATGCCCCTGATCTATCGCTACAAACAAAGAAACCTCAGGCACACCTCGAGGCGTACCACCTCCTTGCTCGATCCCTGTTTACGAGCCAGATCCAGGCTTCTTAAAGCCGCACCTTCTGTCGTCCTTCCGCTTCAGATCCAAACACGCCGGCCATGGATTCTACCTCTCCGGAAATATAAACCACCATCGGCTGCCTCCAACCTTTCAGTAGGCGCATAGCAGCCCGACCAGCAACCTCCCTGGCCCTCCTGTGATACGGCCATTACCTGCAAAAACCCTAGATCTTGGATCTGGGTTCGTAGAAACCCCAATGGCCTGTACACTTGACTGCATTGGCTGAGATCCCATAACCCCAGCAATTTCCGATGACCAACATATCGCAAAAGTCACCAACGGCAACGCGACCCTGAACTGTCGATGCTTCAGCGGCAATCTGTCTCTGTCCAATCCTTCATACTAACCAGATGGGCAACCTGCAGAGAACCTAGACTGAATCTGCATAGTTATCCCCGATCCTACCCGGCCAGCATCTCCCGCTGAAGTCGACCCTCCGTCTGAGAAAACCATCGTTGACGGCTCCTCCATCAGCACTCCCCCTACCACCAGAGCATTCTTCTCAACAATCCCATCCCAAAGCAGTAGTAGAAACCCTAACTACCGTTGCAAAGATGAATGAAACCCTAAACATGTTTTTGGTTTTTTTTTTTTTTTTTTTTTTCGTACCATCCACCCATCTCCCTCTTTCTTCTAGATCAGTGATCGATCTACCGAACCTGGTTCTGATACTACTTGTTAGGATTTAGAGAGAGAAAATAAGAAGATTTAACATGGTTTAACACCCCATTGTGGCTACGTCCACAGAGAAAAAGAGTGATTTCCTTTATTCCCAAGAACAGTCTACAAAATTTTCTATTTTATTGGGAATAATCCTACATTGCTAATGAGATTGGAATCCTGTGGTATTATATATGGAGAGTCCCTCAACTTACTAGTTCGAACTTTTGAATTGAAAACTTGACATGGTATCAGAGCTTCAGGTTCTCTCTCATAACAATCCTAAAAAAAGAGGCCAAGTCATCGAAAGAGGGACGCAAGATACATAAAAGAGGGACTATGATCATCCAAAGAGGGACTATCACCCAAAAGAGGGACTATATGTCACCCAAAGAGGGATCAGTCACCCAAAAAGAGGGACAAGTCACCTGAAAAATGCCATGTAATTCCACATATAATACCACATATACACCACCTAACGGTGGGGTTACATGTGAGGGGGAGTATTAGGAATAGTCCCACATTGCTAATGAGATTAGAATCCTGTGGTCTTATATATGGAGAGTCTCTCCACTTACTAGTTCAAACTTTTGAGTTGGAAACTTGATAAACTTATCTCCTCTATTAGTCTTATCTAGGTTCTCCCACACAGAAACAATATATAGGCAAACCTAAAAACTTTAATCCTCACACAATTAATGATTTATCCCCGTACATATAGTAGACCCAAACTCTAATATAAATACAATCTCAGTAACTATATGGATCCCACAGAATACATGATACGGAACCCAACAAGAAGTATGTGAAACCACACTTAATATAGACGAAAGCTCAAAATAAATCTTGCTAGGGTCATGCATGTTGGAATATAGAATTTCCTCGTTTTGGTGATGACTAAACATGAATACTAAACATGAATGCTTGATGGTAACAAAAAAAATATGGATATCAGTGGATTAAACATGCCTTAATGTAGGATGGAAAAACTTTAAAGTATTGTAATTAGTGGCAAATGATTAGAAAAGTTCAGTAGACTCTTGCTTGTATATAATCAATTAAAACATTATCTCAAAAGAACTGTCAGTTACCCTAAAATGATGATGTACTAGTTCTGATGACCTGGAATGCTTATATGATGAACCTTGTATAATTCCAGTTGCTAGGGATGTAAATGGAACGAGCAAAACAATCTGGATGGGATTATATTCAGATACTCCTAAACGGATACAAATGACAATCGAATCTGGATTTTTGACTATCAGTTCACATTTTTGGCCGGACATTCCTCTCCTCGATGGATATGATTCGCTCTCAGTTGTATTAATCTTATGATTCTCGTTTCATCATTTTTTTAGAACCTGTGAATCTACAAGAACCTTCAAAACTGTTAACTGGTTAATATTTTATTATTAATTAGATATCTATACGAATATGATAGATTATGTTCCAGACTATCCCAATTTGTATATATAATTACCCCTCAATGGATATAGATGTAAAACAAATCCGATTTTCTGAAACTACATATATTTTGTGCAATTTTATAGAAGTGTATTGATATGATGATATGCATAACATGTTTGTTAAGTGATGTCCAAGAGCTTAGGATGTCAAGATAAAATTCATCACGCATCTCAAAATAAGAGTTGAGTTATTCGAAGCAAGTGAATATCCAAACAAAAAGTTGATCAAGTAAGGAAATAGTTTCAGCAAACCATGCCAAGCAAATTGAAGCCCTTTACCACATTTTAGAAGCTTCAACAAACCATGGCAATTTAGAGTTGTTGGATTCCATGACTTAGAGCAAGCTACCTGCCAAAAGGACTTTTAGGAGTCCAAGAGGACTTGACGCCTTGATTGGGAAATTAGATAACAATAATGTTACTTGGGCTTCAGTAGTTAGAACCAAGTTATTATTCTTATCATTTATACATCTACAGTAGAGGCATGGTATATGCATCACTTGTAAGGGTGCAAGAAATGTACTGAAATTATTTACCAAAATCAATTTGAACCGTTTATATTGAAATCAAAAATTCATTTATCTTACAGTTCGATTTTAGTTTGGATTTTCACACCATTTACTGTTTAACCCAAATACATGCATAACCGTTTAAACTGGTTAATTCCTGGCTACATAAATCCCTAACCCTAAATTAAACCTCAAACTTTAACTTAGCCTAAACTAAATGTTAAAATATATTTGTGGGCTTGATTAATTACTAGACCCATTGAGTAGTGGAAGTTTGTGTCACTAGGCTGACCGATTTGGTTTGGTTCCATACAAGATAAAGAGATAGACAGATCTTAATTGGTGTAAAACTGATTAGGATTTGTGACAGTATTATATATACTAAGCCATGAGTCCCTGCAACCCTAGTTGTTTTCTTCTCTCTGTATCCATGAGCATTGAAAAGCAAGTGGAACCTCTATAGGCTATAGAGATTGTGATCAAAGCTTCAAGGTTAATGACGGAAATTAATTTTTTTACACATAGGTATGTCTTTACAATTATAGTTTACTTTGTATCCTCATTGTATTCTAGATCTCTGTATGGATTGATTAGGACTTAGGATGAAACCCTATGAACAGAAAAAAAATCTAACACTAAAATCATAACATACGCATACAATCTCTCATTCTCTCTAAACCTTTTACTCTCTATTTTTTGTCGTCAAACCGCCCACATATTTTAGTTTTTAGTAAAGACCTTTGGATATGAATATCATTGGATTTACATTACTTCAGTTGCAAACCTTTGAAAAAAGTGGTAGCCATTCTTTTAAACTCCATGAATAGATCTTAAGACTTGATCTTTAAGATGGTATTTAATCGACATACAAGTTAAATTTGAACATAAAATAGATAAACCAGTTTTTAGTTAAACTATTATAATATGTTGTAAATTTGTTTTTCAAATATTGGAGGAAATTGATTAATGGAAACTACATCGTTTAATGGCAACCAAGTAATTTGGAAATTGATTAGGGAACCGATGCATTAAACCATTTATAAACTTCAAGTATAATCATTTAATGAAAAACCGATTAAAAACCAGATAACCAAAATCAATTAATAATCAGTTCTAGTAGCAATTTTGAGACTGTTTAGTTAGTTAATTTGGTTATGTTTTAACTTCTTATGCACCACACCACACCATTTAACTGATAATAAATCGTTTAACACCCTTAATCATTTGTATATCTTGAGTTTGTAAAAACAAGTCTCCTTATTAAGAGACAAGTATCATTTCTCAAGTAAAGGAATTGGATTTGATCCATACATAGAGATTTTGTTTGGTTGCAAGGGATTTAAAGATAAGGGACGTAAAATTTTTAAACTTTAAATGGAAATTTTTGTAATGATTACAGCACATGTAATCACATTACTAAGTAATTAATTTCAAATTATTCCATATTTAGTTATTAACTTACACTTCACTTTACATCCAAATCCCTCCAATTTGAAAAAGGAAAATAAATTCTACATCTTATAATTATCATTAGTAAATATGTGAAGAAGTTTAGATAATTTATACAATCATGTTGTATTACAACTATAAAAGTTTCCATTTAGTATTAAAAAAAATTTTTACTTTCATTCTCTTCAATTTCCTTGCAACAAAATAAAACCAAAGCGATTGTAAGGGTTAGTAGAGAACCTAAGAAAACAGGTGATTTCCTACCTTGGAACAAGATTGAAAGGTAGTTGTTTTATTGTATAGACACGTGTCATATGTCTAAGACACATGTATTTAATAGTTTGTGTAGAATGTATATAAATACATGTAATGTACGAGTTTAAAAGATAACATACTTCTGGGAGTTCCATAAGTCTCCACATCTTAGTTTTAGTTTCAGTTCATTCATCACCATTTAACATGGTATTAGAGCAAATATCGCTCCGCTTCTGTTTCTTTCTTTCTATGTCTTACTTGATTGGACGGTGACAATTAAGTGCAACTTTTTGTTTGCAAAGTTTTCTGTTCAATTGCTACTGTTCGTTATTCTGGTCTTCTTTGTTCTTCCTTGTTCCTTGTTCGTTGTTCGTGGTTCTTTGCTTTCACTGATGGTTGCTGGTTCGTGGTTGGTTCTGATCTTGTTGTGATTAGAAAGTTTTATTTTGTTCTAATCTCATAGCTGTTTTCTCTTAGTCACTTTCTTGGAAATTCGATTTAGGAATTCAGTAGAACCTAAATCTGTTGGTCATTTTTTTTTCGATTTTGTGTTACAGTTTGTTCTTAGTCAATTTCATGATCAATTTCTTGGTCAATTTCTTGGTGGTTCTCTATTCTTGGTCAATTTCTTTGTGGTTCCTCAGCCATTACCAGCAATACCTTTTTCCCTTGTTACCGTCCTTGATGGTTCAACTTATCCAATACATTAGACAGGGAGTTAGCAAATATTTGCTAAAATGCAACTAGACAATGTTTTCCATATTCCTAACTTTTCTTTCAATCTCTTGTCTGTTAGTCAATTTACTTCCTCTCTACATTGTTCAGTAACATTTTTCTCTACCTTTTGTGTCTTCAAAGACCAAACAACGAAGATTGTGATCGCCCTGGGCTGGCTGCCTGATAGGTATTACTATTAGGAGCCCTCAATTGTTGCAACTTTGTCTCCTTCTGTTGCTTCTACATCCTCTGTTGTTATTGTGGTTACATCCAAAGTTTGGCACTATTGGTTAGGCCACCCTTCCCCATCTTCCTTTCATCTTTCCAATATTAATTCTCATGTGGATGTTTGTGGCATTTGTCCTTTGGCCAAGCATTCCCGTACCCCATTTCCCACTAGTGTCTCTAGGTCTCTGGTTTCATTTAAACTCATTCATGGTGATATCTGGGGCCCTTATTCTATAGCCTCTAATCCTGGCTGTCATTACTTCTTGAGTTTTATAGATGATCACTCGTGTGCTACTTAGGTTTGCTTGATTAAAAATAAGTCTAAGACATTTCTTTGCTTGTCTTAGTTTTTCAGAATGATTTCCACACAATTTAGAACCACTGTAAAATTCTTTCGGACTGATAATGGTCAAGAATTTCTTTCGCATTATTTACAGATATTTTTAAAATCTCTTGGTCATCAATTGATTTGTATATATACACCACAACAGAATGGTGTAGTTAAAAGAAAGCATAAACACCTCCTTTAAGTTGCTAGGGCTCTTCGCTTTCAATCTTCCTTACATTTGAATTTTTGGGGAAATTACATTTTAACTGCATGTTATATAACCAATAAATTGCCTTCTCGGTTACTGTCTGGCCTTTTACCCTATGAAATTTTGCTTCAAAAACCACCCACATATGATCATTTTCGTACCTTTGACTGTCAATGCTATGTTAAAAATTTGTCTCCTCAACCACACAAATTCTCCTCTAGGTCATTTCCTTGCATTTTTATTGGATATCCTGCAAATCATAAAGGATATAAATTATACAATTTATCCACTACATATTACCAGCAAGGGTGTTACTTTTCATAAACATATTTTTCCAATTGCATTTGTTTTTAAGTTTTCCTCTAATTCTGTTGTTCCTTTACCGGTTACAGATACTATGTTATCTACTTTAGAATTTCCATCTAGTTCTGACAGACATCTTGACCCACATCTTGACACACACTCGGGTTCTGACCCACATCTTGACACACATTCGGGGTCTGACCCACATCTTGACCCATACTTAGGATCTGACCCACATCTTGATCCAAACTCTGGATCTGACCCACATATTGACCCGCTCTCGGTAACACACCGATCTGACCCATGTCCTACTGCTCACCCATCTGCCCTACGTCATTCCACAAGGATCCGTTAACCCTCTACACTTTTGAAAGACTTTATATGCAACTCTATCACCGGCCCACTAGCTCCACTCATTTCTTCATCTGATTCAGGTAACTCTCTTTATCTTATACAAGCACACTTCTCTTATTTTTCAAATTCTGCTTATACGGCTTTGTTGACAAACCTCTGTTCTCAAATTATGCCCAAATCCTATAAACAAGCCTACAAGAACCGATTATGGGAATCTGCTATGGCAGAAGAAATGAAAGCCCTAATACACAACAATACCTAAACTGTAGAGAAATTACCCTCTAGTAAAGGACCTATTGGTTGTAAGTGGATTTTTAAAGTTAAACATCATGTAGATGGTACCATTGAGAGATATAAGGCTGTTTAGTGGCCAAAGTATTTACCCAATTAGAAGGCCTTGAATTTTACGAGACATTTGCTCTAGTAACTAAAATAGTGACTGTTTGTAATCTAATTGCTATAGCTACATATCGAAAATGGTCTTTATATCAACTGCACATTAAAAATGCGTTTTTGCAGGGTGATTTGGATGAAGAAGTGTTTATGAGTCCACCCCCTGGATATATCCATACTGGGTCCCATTGGCTCCAAATATGGTTTGTCGATTACATAAGTCCCTCTATGGACATAAACAAGCTCTAAGGCACTGGAATAAAAAAATTTGTTGATGCACCTTTTACAAATGAAATTTAAACAAACCCTAGCCGATGCCTCTTTATTTGTCTACAATGATGGACTACTCTACACTGCGGTCCTTGTATATGTAGATGATATTATAGTGACTGGTTCAGATGAGGCTCATATTGCACAGACAAAGGCCCAACTTCAAAGCTAGTTTCAAATAAAAGAGTTGGGCCAACTGATGTGTTTTCTGGGCATAGAGGTTGTATACACTTCTAATGGATTGTTATTATGTCAATAGAAATATGCTATGGATATTTTAGTGGATTCGGGTCTACATGATAGTAAACCTAGTTCCTTTCCAATGGAACAAAACCCCAAATTAGATAATGAAACTGGTGAGCTTTTACAAGATCCGACTACATATCGACAACTCATTGGAAGACTTATCTACTTAACAGTCACCCAACCAGATTTATGTTACTCAATCCACATTCTAAGCCAGTTTATGCATAGTCCATAGAGCCCCATTTGGTTGCTGCTAATCCGGTTCTACGATATATTAAGGGCACACTCTTTCTTGGTATTTTTATGACGCCCTCACATACACTTGTTCTATCCGATTATTGTGATTCTGACTGAGCTAGTTGCCCATTCACAAGACGATCTACCACGGACAACATTACCTTTTTCAGTGATTGTCTTATTTCATGGAAAACTAAAAAGAAACTTACGGTATCTTGATCTTTTGTGGAAGCTGATCATGAATATCGTGCATTAGCTTCATTGGCATGTGAGATAACTTGGCTAATGACTTTGTTCTTTGATTTTGGGTATTCAACCTCCCTTTCCTATATCCATATATTGTGATAATTAGGTTGCCATGCATATTGCCGCTAACCCAGTATTCCATGAAAGAACAATGCACATTGAAGTGGACTGCCACTTTGTTTGGAAAAAATTACAAAGTAGTCTATTACAAACTCATCATATCCTATCCAACTTGCAACGGGCTGATATTTTAACAAAGGCTTTGGGTCATGGGCCCTTATCTACTCTAATTGGCAAGTTTGGACTACAGACTCTGTCCGCTTGAGGGGGAATGTTATATTATACAGACACATGTCATATGTTTAAGACATATCTGTATTTAATAGTTTGTATAGAATGTATATAAATACATTTAATGTTCGAGTTTAATAGATATGATACTTTTGAGAGTTCCAGAAGTCTCCACATCTCAATTTTAGTTTCAGTTCATTTGTCACCATTTAACAGTAGTTATGAGTCTGAAAATATAATAGGTGGTTCCATTCCTTGGATTAAGACTATGTAACAGTTTGGTTGGCACTAGGGAATTAATACACAACATAGCAATATCTTTTTTCTGATGCATCACAATATAGAAATATCATGAGCTAATGCACCATTTTTTATATAATAGTAGATTTAATTAATTAATTAATTTGTTTATTTATTTTTTATTTTTTTTGTGTTAAAGGATGCTTCTATTGATTTGGGGAATTAGCCAAGGAATCGTTGTTATACAAATCAACTATCCAAGGATTTGAACCCGACCAAATTACCTTCCCCTTACAGTTTAGGGCCCTCCTGGCTAGGGAATGGGCTACCCCATTAGCCTCCCTAAGGACATACTGAAATTTAATAGACTCCCCAAGTTCCGACCATGACCAAACATCATCAAGAACAGACTTTACAAAAACATCAGCAGAGGATGAATTATCCTCGACCAAAGCAGTCAAACTTTTACAATCAGTCTCAATAATAAGAGTAAAAAACCACCTTCAAGTGCCTCTTGAATTCCAGCCCACAATGCTAATGCTTCCCCCATCAAAGCTGTATCATAAGGAATTTGCCAAGAAATTGTCAAAATAGGAGCTCCCTCGGTGTTGCAACAAACAATTCCAATACCACTTCCTGAACCATCCTCAGTCATTGCTACTTCCACATTTATTTTCACAACTCTTGCATGGGGTGGAGTCCATCTACCTGTAATGAAGTCATTAATAAAAGAACCAGAATCCCTTGATGTAACATGTTCCCCAGCTACTCTAGTTACCTGAAATTTCAAATAAAACTTGTCTGCTTTAAGAAAGACAAAATCCGATTGAGATTCAATTTTGTTGAAATAAAGATCATTGTGGGTGATCCATAAATTCCAACAAATAAATGCTGCCTAAGCAAACAAAGCTCTCTTCTCTTGCTTGGTTAAAAGTTTGGAAAAAATCAGATTAAACAACCATTGAGATAAGTCAATATCATCACCTTCTGGAATTCTCAATGATAGGGAAGAACCCCACCAAATTGCTCTTGCAAAAGGACATGTCAACAAAACATGATTAATGGTTTCGGTCTTCATTGCACACCGTTGGCATACCAAATCCACTTAAATGTTAGGCCGATGAAGCCCTGCACTTGTTGCCATTCCATCTGCACAACAACTGTAAGACCCGTGTCAATCTAACCCGGTCTTACCACCTTGAACCAGGTTTACCCATCATGGTCGAGTCAAATGGACCAAGGGCATAAAGGAGATCGAGATCCCAGGTATGAAATCGACCCAAAAACACTTAATTCTAGGGGAGGGTCGCACACCCAGTGAAGCAGGGTCGGACCTCCCAAAACAGAAAGTCAGACCCTCAGTTTTTGAGGGAGGGTCGGACAGCTTTAAGACCTAGGGTCGACGGGATCATTGACCCTCCCATCGACCCTCGGTTTCTGATGAAACTGAAATTAGGAAATTTCCTAATTTTCGGTTGGGATTCTTTCCAAATCTCAATGGGACTATTATAGGACATTCCTAGTCTATTTAAAGGACGTCCCTAAGCCACTTTCACTCCTTTCACAATAATAATTGAATTGAGAGAAAGAGAGGAGAAGGAAAAGAGGAAGAAGAGAGGCAAGGAGGAAGACTTAGCAAAAAGGAGAAGAATTGCAGAGGAAAGTAATCTTCTCAGGTATGGATACAAATTCCATGAGTTTCTACAAACCTTAGGTTAGATATGGTTGAGTGTAGGATTTCGGAGAAACTCAAACCATCCATCCATGGTTAGGTTTTCATGGAAAACCATAGGAGGATGCACGAAAACTATTTAGATGGTTTATACATGGTTCTAGACCATGGAATGAGTGTTGGGTGAATGTAGGAAGCAAGTCATAGGACCCCAAACACGAAGAATGGATTAAAAAGTGGAAATTGGACCGAGTGCACCGGGAGCGGCCGAGGGTCGATAGACCATCCGACCCTAGGTGTTTCTGACCATCGACCCTCAGCATTCGGGAAGTTCAAAATGGAGGGAGGGTCGATAGACCCATCGACCCTAGCATCGACCCTCAGTTGACAGAATGGTTTTTAAATTCTAAATTAATTCTAATTAAATTCTATCGACTTTGTTAGGTTTGCTAGCAGTATAATAATATTATAAATGTGATTCTAGAGCTTGGAAAAGTATCTATTAGCAAGCTAAGGTGAGGAACCTTAACCCCAAACTAAATTGGTTAATAATAAACTGTTTTCTTTTCTTGAGTCTTATGCCATGTTTGATTCTATGCGAAGATGTTTGTAATGTGCATACAGCATGCCATCCAATATTTCTATTACTTGTTCATGCATATTTACTTTATTGTTTATAACATGATGATGATGATGATGATAGGAATAGGCATGTGCTTGTATGTGTGTGGTTGATGTGCTTGATGCGAGCGAGTATCTGGGAGGTGTGATGAGAACGTCAATAAACATTAACCTTTGGCGGGTCTCAGCACTTTAGCTCTATCTCTAACTCAAGTCTTGTGCATTGACATCGTCGTATCGCCATTACCTTAGCATAACTATTATGTCGTAGAGTATCAGGGGAGGTGGTCTCGGTCCTTGTAGTCTCTTTTGGCATTAGGATTGGTTAGCGATCGAGCCCGGTTTGCAAGCCCTCGCTAACGAGGGCTTACGTGTTGGTATAGCATTATATAGCAATAAACGTTAACCTTTGTTGTATAATGTTATGGTAGGGTGGATGGGGACGACGATAAACGTTAACCTTCGGGCGGGCTTCCACACCCTATGTATAGAGGCGGTATCAATAAACGTTAACCTTTGATCACCCAACCTTTCTATTGCACATTGCAAACTATAAACCAAGACCAAAGATATGAATTGACTTTTTTGCATGCATATGTATTGTTGCATTGTTTTGGCTACTCACTGAGCCGTGTTGTGTGCTCACCCCTCGACGTCGAATATTTTAGTTGATGATGCAGGTTATACAGTTGAAGATTATATGAATGCGACGACGTACGGAAACGTTGCAGTTATGGACGTTGGAGCTGAAGATGATACACACGATCTCTCTTGCGAGTGCAACTCGTGTGTATTCGATTAGATATTTTTATAGGTTTCTTTATTGGATTTATAGATATGTATTTGATACTTAATTATTTATGTCTCGGTTTGATACAGAATAATTTTCTATTAAATTATTAATATCATTCTAGTTCTCAGTTCATTTATTTGTAAGATTTTCGCTAATGTGTATTTACTCTGATTATGATTGTGGATGCGTGTAAAGTTTGGATAACGCGGGGATAGCCTATTAGAGATCCTGGTTGAACCGTTGGTTATTTGGCGGTTCATCACACCATTCTGAAGTGTGCGGAATTGGGGTGTGACAACAACGCCACAAGAATTCTTTTATTTTTGGTGAAGCATTTCAACTCCAAATCATCTTCAATAGGGACCGTGGCACTTGCTGTGAGCTTTTTTCCTTCGAAGTCGATGGAAGTTTCGACCTTTCGTTAGCTTTCATATTAGAAAGTAAATGATATGTTGACTTAACAGTGAACTTACCATCTCTAGCCCCAATCCAAATGAGTTGATCATCCTCTTGGAAGTGTCGAAGTGGTATTTGGCGAATGACTTTAATTTCCTCCCATTAGAATAACTATTGCAGCAGGTTTTCTTTCCACATATGCAATTTGTGATCAATCAGATTAGAAACCAAATAGAAAGGGCAATTAGGAGGTCGAATACTAGAGATTTTGTTATCTATATAGTAAGGAATCCATTTATCTCTTCTATAGTGAGGAATCCATCTATCTCCCCAAATATTAATATGATTTCTAGATCCAACTTTCCACATAAGGCCATTCATCATTAAGTCTCTATCCTCAATGACATTTATCAAAATCCATGATGAATTATTCCCTAACTGAGCATGTAAAAAATCTGTTGTTGCATAATAGACAGCTTTAAGCAATTGAACCCATGGAGCAGTCGGGTTTTTCCAAAACCTCCAAGCTAATTTCATAAGTAAAACTGTATTTTGTAAAAGAGGACCACATAATCCCACACCACCCCGCTCCTTAGAAAGACAAAGCCTATCCCAAGAGATCCAATGAATATTATTTTGCTTATTACCATCATTCCAATAAAAGTCCCCTGCTATCTTTTTAATAGCATTAGTAAAAGAAACTGATAGTTTAAAATAAGAAACCACAAAAGTGGACAAAGGCAAAGCCACAGCCATAAGAAGAACTTTCACAACTCGGCCTTCCAATTCTGCATCTCTGAAGTAGTTCTGTCCATCTGAGGACTGAATAGAGTCTTCTTTGAAATCCTAAAGTCGGTGGACAAACCTAAATATTTGGAAGGGCCACTTCCATATGGAACTTTGAGTATCCTGGAAAACTATCGTCTAAATTTCATTAGAGTACTTGGGCTAAAGCTTAAACATGATTTCTTCAAATTAATCTTCTGCCTAGAGGCTAAACAATAAAGATCCAAACAATTCTTTAAAGACATGATCTCATCCATATATATTAACTCGAGAGAAAGTAGACAATCATCAGCGAAAAATAAATGAGTCAAAGGAGGAGATCTTAGCTTTAGGCATAGCACCTTAATAACTGCATCATCTTCTTTTAAATAATTAATCACAGAGGACAAGGCATGGGCACACAAAATAAAAAAAATAAAAAAAAACTGATGAGAGGGGATCATCCTGTCGAATGTCCCTAGATGGAACAAAAGATCCACACTCAGGCCTATTCATGATTAATGTATAGTTGAGTGAAGTCACACAAGTCATTACAAGATGCACCCAGAAATCAGAAAATCCAACCTCTTTAACACATGCTCAATAAAAGCCTATCTTGTACAAAAGTCGATTGATTACAAGAGGTAATATCTCCCAAGATAGGCTTGAGTCTAGAAGCCGATTGATTATAGCAAATAGTATCTTTCTATTCTACCCCATTTGAACATTGATATTCCAAACGTTATATAAAAAAGGGAAATTGATACATACCACCCTTGTACTTTAACCCGATTCCAGTTACCTTAAAAAGTTGTTGAACCGGACGAGTTACCCCTTGGTTCAATCATTCTTAAACCAAGAGGGTAAATATACAATTTTACCCTCTCTAACACCATTACAATTTATTCCAAAAGACCAAAATAACCTGAAGAGAGAGTGAGAGAGAGAGAGAGAGAGAGAGAGAGAGAGAGAGAGAGAGAGAGAGAGAGAAATAACCTCCCAGGATATCATCTTCTCTTTTGATCTTCTCTTACATCAACAATTCTGTAGGTGAAAATATAGAAGACCGTTGTAAAAGGGAGATGCTATAGAATATTCCTTGGAATTTCCCCACAGGTTTTAAATTTCCAGCAAACCTAATAAGTGCCGTTACTCTGATCCTCCAAAGTCCAAACGGACCACAAACCCCAACCCCCAATAAGTAACCGATCTATATAAAGTAGGGTATAAACCCTTTTCCCTCTGATTGCTGCTTTCTCTCCTCGAAAATGCCGACACATCTCACCTGTTTTCGGATACCACTCACCTGATTCTTTTCTCATTTTTTCCCAAACAGATGGATTGGTAAATAAATAGATAGATTGCTACAGTCATGAATAGTTCCGTTTCTCTATCAGATCAAGAGCAGGACCTGAAGAAATTGGAAATCTTTAAGGTCCAGGGAAGAAACAAACGTGGGCGAAGCATTCTTTGTATCATTGGAAAGTTCTTCCCAGGTAAAATTTCTTATCTTCAAGGGAGATGACTCGAGGGAGATGAGGGATTGAAGAATGAGATTTCGTCTTCTCTATTTCAGTACGTACCAAAAATCAAATGAGGAACAATTGAGAGATAAAAGAAAGGCAAAGTAAAGGTAAAATGATAAGGGTATTTCAGATTTTTCAACTCACACTAAAAGGTAATTTGGCCATATTCAAGAGAATAAATAGGTTAAACCGTAAGGCTGGACTGGTTTATGAATATGATGTAAGTTAAAGGGCGGTAATCGTCCGATTCAACAACTTATTAAGGTAACTGGAATCGGATTAAAGTACAGGGGTGGTAAGTGTCAATTTTCCTAAAAAAAATTATTTCTCAGCCTTTTGAGTTAAGCATGATAAATTTTTTTTATTTTAAAATTTTATTCAAAAATTTTAAATGACACATATTCACGGGCTAATTCAAGGGGAAAAAGTAGCCAAATTTAAAAAATAAATAAATAAATAAATTACAAAATATAATTTTTCCAACTGAGAAGATTGACAACAAATTAACTTTGGATGACCATGACTCTCTTATTTAAAAGTCAAATTTAAAATTTTGTTTCCTCCCTCATACGATGAGATAGATTCAAACACCTTTACAAAGATTTATAGGTCAAAGTTAAGACTCTAAATCAAACGTTGACCTAAATTTAAATATTATTAAATATTAAAACGAAAATGAGACATCCAAGAAGTTCAATATGACATGAAAACCTCAATTTGGTTTAGATTACAAAGGTAAGTCAAACTTGGATTAGAATAGAAATCATGGTTCCCATTGAAAATATGAACACCTCTATAACGAAGTTTGACCAAATTAACTTATTTTCCTATTATTTTGAAAAATCTTAGTGTACCATTAAGATATTCCCAAACTTTTACCTAAAAAAGAAGGGTTTTTTTTTTTTTTGGAATATTAGAATTGGGGTTTCAATCTAATTGGGACATTTTGTTAATTTGATCAAAATTTGATCTATATACAGAAGCTCTCCTCAGGCCCCACTTTTTTCTTTTTTTGTTCAGATAAAAATATTGATTCCTAGATTTACATTCTACTGTTTCATTTTTTCCGAAATTATTTTAAATTCTTTAGATTTTCTAGTGTTTATATAATCGTTGATGTGCATGATCATAGGTCAGCCAGTTTGAGGTCAACCTAACAAAATGGAATGTTTATTCCCTCACCAACACTTCGTTCTGTCATGTCAACAAGTAATTTGGCCATCTAAAGGCAGTTGGGATTCTTTTACGTAAGCTACATGCCAAATTTGATAGTACATCTTATTTGGGTTTTTTCTACGGTCCTTATTTATCAAATAATTGAATATATCAAAATAAATTTTAAAACAATATATTGACAGATGAAGGAGTCAGATTGGTTTGAAGTTTGACTGAGAGTAGGTAATTAATGACGTGGACAATATATTTATAGAATTTGTGTCCAATCAAACATTTTCATCTGAGAAAAAAAAAAAAAAGTCGATGGTTTGGAAACCATGTTTTACTAGAATAGCTAACATGAATGGGTCAGAAGAAAGGCAAGACTGTTAGATTTATGTAGACTTAATTAATTACCTAAACTAGTTAATCCAGTGGGAATCTGATTGACACGGTATAACCAGTTTGATTTGGTTCGTCATATGGTATGAAATAGGTTTGGTAATCCTAATTCTATTGTGGGAAGTGTTTTAGGATTACATCTGTATTCTATAAATACAGGGTTAGAGTCCCCACAGTCACGGTTAATCAGTTCTCTGCACCCATTAACAAAAGACGTCAGGATATTCTCTCGAGGCTGTGCAAGACTGTAGCCGAGGGATTTCGATCAAAGCTTGGAACGTCGTGGGAGCGTATGGAAATTAATCTCTTCACAGACAGGTATGTCTTTATATTCATTCTTTATGGTTTCTCTATTGTGTTCTAGGACTACTGTATGGATGGAGAATGAGTTTTTGAAAACTCTAAACTTATAATTTTCTAACAAAGACCAACTGTTCTTTTTCTTGCTAAGGTGGGCCCACCACAGTGGTGAATCGGAGGAGGAATGGGTTCTCGGTGGGATTGAGGGGCCGATAGAAATAGTAGAATCGATCACTCGACCTCATGAATTTTAGGCCAACATTCACCAGCATGGCAGGGTACCTTCAAAACATGCCATAAGCCACACAATGTGAAATATATATCTCTGATATCATTTATTTGTTTCACACAAGAATTCTTGAGAAGATTACGGGTATCTTTCCTTGCTATGATCTAATACTAGGCACATCCCAAATCTTTTGAACAATTACAATTGTCCCTTCTCAACGATCGAATTAAATTTAACAATAAATAGACAAATATACTTATTCAAAAAAAGGGACAAATATACCACTGGTTGTTTTAAAGGAAAACGGTCACAGTGCAGCTGGAATAGGAAGAGTTCTGGCAATTCGGCCCAAATTCCTCACGGCAGCTGCCAGCGCACTCTACATGGTCCATTCAGCAACCTCCGTGAACTGCAACTTCTGGTTCGTGAACCAGCTGTTTTGCCTCCATCAAACTCGAGCAATCCTCTTGAACCACAAATCTCCACCTCCAACTCGCGATAGCTTTCGAAGACGACATCCATCGCCCTCTTCATCAGCACAACTTATCAGCATCATCACCATCATCTTCTTTAACCGATCACCATGCCGTATTGATCCTCTTACTTGATCCTTCCTCCGAGTAATTCCTCTTTGCCTGACGCCAGCAATAGATACTATTGTCTCTTCCAGAACAACGCAACTTCTCCGGTGAAACCTACTGGAATCTTATTTTCCACAAATGCCACATCCTTCAAGTGTGTTCTTCTCGGGAGCGTCTGCTGTATTTGCTTCTTTCTCCAGTCGATTCTGACGAAAGCGACAGAAGGAATTTTGACCTAGAACCAAGTTCGAATTGAGATTGGAATCGCCCAAGTTATCACAATGGGGTTTCCTTGCATAAAGTGAGAGGGATTCCTGCTCAGGTTTGGGCGAAGATGGAAAGAGGTTCTCTGGTAGTGAAGTAGGAAAAGGGTTCTCCGACGAGCAAAGAAGGAAAGGGGTTTTCAGTAGAACTCATTGTGAGGAAGAAGAAAGGAGGAAGTTTGAGGCATTTTGGGCATTAAAGAGTTAAGTTTGTATTTATATCGTCAACTAATCGTCAACCCTTACCTGCCCTTACCCTGACAGGGTAAAAATTACCCTGTACCCTGATTGGACCCTATCAGGGTACGGGCCGGGCTAAACCCTGACCGGGTTCAGGGCGGTTTTGGGCGGGCTCGGGCCGTCAGGGCAAAATTTTCACCCCTAAATGGCGTGGTGTTTTGTTATTTATTTGGATTTTAGGGATGTCTTTATAATTGTTTAAGGTGTGTTTGTAATTGTTCAAAAAGTTTAGGGTGTTTCTTACTATTCGATCAAATTAGAGGGGAGGTACCAGTAAATTTTTGAATTCAACCTTGGCATTGCCATTATCAAAACCTATCATTGACTTAATAATGAAATCTACTTTGTGAATCTATATCTATGATGCTCATGAGCGTCCCAAACAACATCTCTTGCAATAAAAGCTTGGACAAGTATCCCAATTTTCAGAAATCAGTTCGGTTGTAGCCCATTTTGCCAAGGTATCGGCAACTGGGTTTGATTCCCTGAAATAATTTATATATCGAATTTGAGTGGAGTGTAGATCAGCTCTCAGATTATTCCATTCTTGTTTTAGGTACCATGACAGTTTTGAATTAAGCAGACCATACACCATTGATTCTGAGTCACACTTAATCCATAGTAGTCGAATTCCCATCCTTACTGCTTCTTTCAAACCTTTCATTGCTGCTTTAAGTTCTTCTTGATAATTAGTTGCACGTTCTAAATAATCAGAAAATGCAAAAATTACCTTACGATGGTTATCTCTGAATATTCCTCCAATACTTGCTTCTCTTGGGTTTCCCAGAGAGTATCCACCAATGTTGAGCTTCCACCACCCAACTTGCCGCTTCCTCCAAATAACTGATTTTATTTCCTTTATTTTTGCTGGCCTTATTTGAAGGTGGAAGGCCTTCTGAATCTGCAAATCTATAGAGCTCCTACTCTGCATGGTTTTATAGTAGAAACCGATTGTAGAGCTCTATCAATTCTATCAACTGTTACTGTGTTAGGTGGCAGCCTAACTTCATGTCAGCTTTCGTTTCTAGCCTTACATATATTTTGTAGAATGACTAGTAACAGTGGGAACCAAATTTCTTTCATTGGTGCTATACGTCTCTTTTTTCTCCACCAGTCAAAAAGAAGATCACCATTAGAGAACATCTGCCATTTGGAATTGTAAATTTCCATCATGGTTGGCCAAACTTTTTTAGAGCAGTTGCAGCCCAAAAAACTATTGATATTCTGCAACGCATACTAGAACAATTTGATGTGTGTCTACCAAGTGATGGAGCCACAAAATGTGATCTGGGAATTAAGGTTCTTGTGAATTAAGGGCCCATGTTTGATAGGAAGCAGTTAGGTAGCTCTCATGTATATTAAAGAGTGCCTACGGAGAAAATTACAAAGTAACCGGACTAAGTTGACTTGTGATCAGTCCATATTAAGGTTAAAGTAATCAATATCGGACAAACAGTTGGCTGATGTCGAAACAGATCTGATAGGGGCATTTGACTAATATTAGTAAAATATAATAAAAAATGGATCAGATCGGATCAGTATTGAAGTCTGGCCAAAATTGATACGAAACCGATACTGTCGATTACCAACTCCTTGGTCCAAATGATACTGTATGTAACTTAGGAGATTTTTTTTACCAAGAAAAAAAAGAAAAAAAAGAAAAGAAAAAGAGTTATTGGGTTTCCTCCTGATTCAAATATTGGGCCGTTCAAAGGCCATATTGGTTGCAAGGTCTTATAGGAGAAAGAATATACTCCCAAAAAAAATCAATTTAAAGTAATCGGTTTTGATAGTAGGTTTCGGGTTTTACCAGTTTCGGTCTTATCAGTTCCATTCCGACATCCATTGGTTCCTTTTATATATATATATATATATATATATATATATATATATATATATATATATATATATATATCTTGGCCACCAGATATAACCGAAATTTTAACAAGACCTTAAACTAGGGGTGAAAATATGGGACCGGAACTAGAAAACAGTTCGGAACTGACCCGTCATGAACAAGAATCGGCTCACCCATTAGCTTAATGGGCAGGTTCTGGGGATCGATTTTGGTACTGATTTCCTTATTGGACAAGTATGTTCTAGACAGGTGTCCCAGTGGGCATAAAATCGAATAACTGTTAAGGAACTGAAATGCCTAAACCCATTTAAGAACCTATTAGTAAGGTCTTGGATTATATATAAATTGTTTCACCATCATTTACTCACTGGGATAAAATTGTTGTTTCTTTAGTTCTAACTTGTAGCGAGTTGGTGATGATTCTTTTGGTCTACCCCCAACCCCCCCAAAAAAAAAAAATAATAATGTAGAAACTCGTGTTGCTTAGAAACTTGTTTTACTTGTTAAAGAATTGTGTACTCTGTATCTATCAAATTAGAAATTTGATTCTCGTATTGTTTCTATCATATTTGAAATTTGCTTATTAGAAACTTGTTTGACTTGTTATTTTTAAAGACTTGTTTACTCTATATCTGTCAAATCTGAAATTTGATTCTCCCATGTTTCTATCAAATCAGAAATTTGCTTAGAATAAGTATTTGATTATGTATACACTTGAATTCACCTGTTTGACTTGTTACTTGATATTTGTGTACTCTGAATCTATCATAAATCTGAAAATTTATTCTCTTACAGTTTCTATCAAAACTAAGGTTTGTTTAAAATAAATATTTGATTATGACATGAATAGACCTTTAGGTAAAGATTTTTGAATTTTAGACGATCTGTAGTAAAACACAACAACAAATATAGTTTAGGACTTAACCTTAATATTAGATTTATGCAAATAGCTTAATTACTTGTCATATGATTATGCAACAACACCATATATAATAAAATAATAAACTTGGTTTCTGTACTCACAGTTTGAAAATGGATTAGAAAAGCAGATGGGCTGAGTTGTCAGAAGACACTTTCCCTAAGATTGTATTCACCCCCTATTATGAGGGAAAAATCCCATCCATTTAAAATCTTATACGTGTCAGGCTCCGCCTTCGGAGCTTGGTTGCTTGGAATGTCTCGCACTCGGCATCATGTATTCGGCTTATCATGCGCACGGCCTCTCATGCGCTCGGCCTCTCTGATAGCGCTCGGAGTTACAGTCCTACTCGGTTACGGTTCTCAGCCGAAGGCTAGTCCTAATGTGATTATGCCACCTTCAAGGAGTCCTTCTCCCGGTCTGATACGACACCGACTATCCCGATCGGCCATTACTCACACGTTGACAAGTGTCAGTCCCAGAGCTGACCGACCTAGCTTCCTTAACTAAGGTCTCCCACTCCTACTCGGAGTCTACCACATGAGTGTCCCACAGAGCGACACGTGGCAATCCTATTGACAGTCTACTCCCTTGAGTCTTGGTACCTCCATGCCTCTTCACAATCTATAAGTAGAGGTCATCCCTCAAGGTAAGCCCTAAGTTACAGACTATTATTATTCATCCCTCTCACACGCTCAAACTCTCTCATCGTCCCACTCTTTAAACTGGAGATTGCATTCTGCTATCTCTTTACTGTTTGCCTTGGGAATCTAACTTAGGCATCGGAGTGTACCCGGGGCTTAGGCGCCCAACTCCTTTGTCTCATCTCTATGATTGCAGGTCATTCAGAGCGTGGATCGACGGGCGATTTCCAATCACAACAGTTTGGCGCCCACCGTGGGGCCTCTTTTGACTGAGTTTGAAGATTAACGCGTGGGTACTCTGATTTCGATGGCTCACTGAAGAACCCGAGCATGGGCGTTACACGCCCTTCTGAGTCATCTGTGCATGTGAGCAGTAGCGGAAGCATGATGAGGGCAGACCGTGAGCCTGCACCCGCACCAGTACCAGAACGAGCACCAGTACAACCCCCGGCATTGGCACTGGATCCGAGCCACACGCCGATGGTGACACCACCACCACCTCCTCCTCAGTATGTCACTCGTCAGTAGTTTGATGAGCTGAGATAGAAAATCGAACAACTAGCGAGGGTCTTGAGAGGAGCTCGAGCAAGTAGTTCGGTAGTAGGAGGGGAGAATCCACACCCGGCACCGAATCCGCCACCGGAAGCTCCACCGGCGGCCCATCCGCCATGGGCGAGGGTGGATTCTGCAAACGCCTTGCCAAATAATTTCCCGGCAGGAGATCGAGCTCCTGGACGGAGTGCGGCCGGGTTCGCCGCTCGGCATCCCCCACCACATCAACACCAGGCGTCAGTTGCGCCGCCCCCGGTGAGAGGCGCGAGGTCCTTCCTCGACGCCCTCCGCCAGGAAAGAGTCAATGAAGAAACACCAGGAACGGGTGCTCAACCTCCGGACACGCCCCAGTCTGAGGTTGAGTAACGTCTATTGGAGTTAACCACTCGGCTTCAGCAGGTGGAGCAGAACAGGGTAGCCCCGCCGAGGACAGCATATACTGCAATCACTACGCTCTCGGATGAGATCATTAGGGTACCCCCTCTTGACAACTTCAAGATGCCGGTCCTGGACTCGTACAATGGGAGTACCGACCCCGAGAAGCATCTGGATGCGTTCGTCTCTACGACGCTATTCTACCCTCTGAGTGACGACCTTATCTGCAGAGCGTTTCCTTCAACGCTCCGAGGTGCCGCTCGTACATGGTTTAATAACCTGCCTCCGAAGAGTATTACTTCGTTCGAGCAAATTTCGAACAAATTCCTGACGCACTTCCAGGCCAGCCGAGTGCGCAAGAAAACTTCCTACCATCTGTCGACGGTTAAGCAGCAAAAAGACGAGTCCTTGAGGGACTTTATCAAACGCTTCAATGCTGAAGTGCTGGAAATCAAGGATGTTGAGCCTGTAGTGCACATGTCCAGCCTGCAGGTCGGAGTCACCGATGGGCAGCTCTGTTGGTCCCTTGCCAAAAAGCCGCCCAAGAATCTGGATGACCTGCTGGCCAGGTGTGAGAAGTACGCCGCAGCCGACGAGACGACAAAGGCCCAAAAGAATAACACGGTAAACAATCTGAAGGCCAATCCAAAGCCTGAAGACAAGAAGAGGTCGGAGTCAGCCGACCAGGTGCCGAACACAGTCGACCCCAAGAAGCAAAAGTCTAGTAAAGATCAAACCTACCGACATCCGTATAAGAGCTTCGAGTATTATACTCCACTCAACACTTCAGTGACGGAGATTCTTGAAGTGATAAAAAATGATCGGAACCTCCGACCACCGCCAAAAGCCCTCGACGACGGGAGGAATAAAGATCGCTCCCGATACTGTCGCTTCCATCTCGACTACGGCCACGAAACGGAGGAGTGCAAGTACCTCAAAGGAGAGATTGGGGACCTCATCCGTCGAGGATACTACGAT
The DNA here is from genome assembly GCA_028583415.1 of Protea cynaroides. Classification (NCBI taxonomy): domain Eukaryota; kingdom Viridiplantae; phylum Streptophyta; class Magnoliopsida; order Proteales; family Proteaceae; genus Protea; species Protea cynaroides. The sequence continues at coordinate 22,951,155 of CM053269.1, forward strand.
AATTTTGTTCGGAATGCTGACCGAGCACTGGCTCCCGCTCGGAGGGAGCAGGGATTACCACCTCCACCCCTGAGAAACCCTCAACCCAATGACTGCCGAGCAGATGCTGGCGATAACCAGAACGCCGCTCGGAGGGACGATAGAGACCCTGATGGTGGACCGACTGCCCCCAAACAGTGGGCCGGCGCCATCCAGTTTGGGTCGATCGAAAGTTCACCTAGAGCTGGAATGGAAAGGGTGTCGGTAAAAGAAAGACTTGGAGGCCAACAGTGCACCCAGTCCGACTCCATCCGGTCCTGGTCGGAACAAGAAAGACGGGGCAGAAGAAAGAAGTCTTATCCTACTTCAAAGAGAAGAAAAGCCGAGCGGAGGTTCGTGGGCAGTCCGCATCCGAAGGACCGACCGCGCACAGCAATGGGCTTGCGCATCCCTGGTGACAATGGAGTCAATGCCATCACTAAGGGACAACAAGCAGAGGTCAAGTCAGTCCTCGCCAACATAGGAGGACCAGCGACCGAAAAGACCTGTCCGCGTATAGGAGAGCCCGCAGGCTCCCTGCTGCCCGAGAAACAAAGGGACGGACACTACCGCGTACTCCGGGCATCACAGACCGGGCTCGTATAAGCTAACTACCCTCGGCGGGAGGAAATTCTGAGGACGTGGCATGCCACCAACCTTCGGAAATATTATCAAGTTTTTATTCTCAGTTCATTACAGAGTTTCTTTTTTTCAACTATTTTTTCCAGCAAGTCTCAGATGTATACCGGACCCCCTGATGGCATCCGCTTAGTTTCTTTTAATACAAAACAGCACATATAGTTCAGTCAACTCAGCAAGTCTTTCATAGCCATTCCTTCCGGCCCAGCTGATCACAATCAGACATAGATCAAACATTGGCCCCGTGGCGTATCTTCCTACCACGGTCCACAAGCAGACCAAGGTAGCATGAAGACCATGTTCGTATCTTCCTACCGCGGTCCACAAGCAGACCCCGGTAGCATGAAGACCATACTCGTATATTTCTATCGCGGTCCACAAGCAGACCTCGGTAGCATGAAGACCATACTTGTATCTTCCTACCGCGGTCCACACGCAGACCTCAGTAACATGAAGACCATACTCTTATCTACCTACCACGGTCCACAAGCAGACCATGGTAGCACGTAGACCATACTCGTATCTGCCTACCACGGTCCATAAGCAGACCAAGGTAGCATGAAGATCACACCCGTATCTGCCTACCACGGTTCACAAGTAGACCTCGGTAGCACGCAGAGCCTACTTGATTATACCTACATCAGTTCACAAGCAGGCCTCGGTAGTCCGACCGCGACAGACCATCCTAATGACAGTCATTTTGAGGAAGAATCAAGTGTTCTCGACCTGACCAGCAGTCAAGCCGACAACACTTCCGGGCTAGGGGCACCTTGGCCATTTCTCGAAACAGAACCAGCGGTCGGGCTGAGCCGCACACGACATTGTTCGCACTCAACATTACTACTTAATTGTCCTCGGCCTACCAGAGCGCCGAGTCGACAACGCTTCCGGGGTAGGGCAGTCAGCAATACCTTGGCCATTTTTATTAAAGTAAATATTTATTACTTAAGTGTTCTTGGCCTACCAGACGGCCGGACCGACCACAGTTCAGGGGTAACCGCCGAATGGGTAACAAATCCGAGAAGAGAAAGAACGCAGAAAATGAAGAAAAGAATGTTTCATTAACAAAGGCCCAAGAAGGGCAGTCGTACAATTACAATACATAAAAAAAAATATATGTACAAAGATGATAAGGGGTCTTCAGGTCTTCAGTGTTTGTCGTCCTCGGCAGCTATGCGTTCGGAACCCTCGGCAGGCAGTGGAAGATCCGGGAGCTCCACTATCGGGGTCTGGGGCACCTCATACGGAGGGAGGTCATCCTCCTGCATACGATCAGCTTCGGGGGGGGGGGGGGCGTCGGTTCCGCACGATCATCCTCGGCCACGACCGAGGGCTCAGCCACCGTTTGCTCGTCTTCAGGGACCTCGGCCATGATCGGGATCTCCGACCAGTTTATGTTCACCCCCCTTTCCACGAGCTGCCCCTTGAGGTATTTTACACCTCTCAGGAAAAACCCGCAGGCGGCCTCCTCCATGTTTTCCCCATACTAAGGAGATGACCGGTACTCGACTACGGCTCGATCTAGGGCCTCCCAGTGTTCCTCGTCGGCCTTGACAAGAGCCTCCTTGGCAGATCTGGCTTCGTCCTCAGACTTCCGAAGCTTCTCCTTCAGGACCAGCTTCGCCTTCTCCGTAGCCTGCAGATTTTCCTCAGTCTTCCGCCGCTTGTCCTCGGATGACCGAAGCTTTTCCTCGAACGAATGCACTCTCTTATGCTCTTCGTCGAGGGCGGCCTCGGCTTTGTCCAGCGACGCCCGGAGGGCGACCTTTTCTGCAATGAGGTCCTTAAACTCCGAGGATTTATTGTTTAGATTCTCCTCGGTGGCCTTCAGAGCCTCGCGCAGGGAGATCTCCAAGACCTCCTTCTCGTCCAGGTCGAAAAAGGCCCGGGCAGCCCGCTCGCTGACCTCAGCCAGAAGATTGTTCATCTGCACAGAAGGGATCACTCAGTAAATGACAACATGAATAAAAAGAGAAAAGCAGAGGAATCCAAACATTACCTGACAGCACGCCGTGAATGCTCGTTTAAAGACGTCCTCGTTCGACAAGCCGGAGGTGAAGGCCACATCTTTTGGGAGGCGTCCCTCGGTGACTATGATCCTGGCCGCCCTCGTGCTCTTGAAGACCGAATCCGTCAACTTCAGCCCGAGGGCAGGGGAGAAGGCCGTCGCCGGTGCCTTCAGTTTGTCATCCTTTACCCGGGGCATGTGCTCGGCCTCCCCCTTGAGGCCCCAGTTGTCCCGGTCAGATCAACCACCTTGGGAGTTTGTGTGGTCTTCTTCGCCGCAGGCGCCGCCGTGCCTTAGTTCACCGTGGTCGGCTTTGTCGCGACCGCCTGGTGGGGCTGGGCATCCTTTACAGCCCCTTGGTGAGGCTGGACTTCCTTCGTCGCAGCCACCGCCGTTATTTCTTCCTGGCGGCCGAGCCTAGGTGCCGGCCTCGTCTTGTATATATCGGCCGGGAGATCCATGGCCGACTTTATCTTTTTCTTCGGCGGCTCCTCTGGCATGGGCCCCTTGCCCTTTGCCTCGGCCATCGCCCTCGGCTCCTTACGAGGAGTTGCGCTCGCCTATCTGTCAGCCGGCTGAACCCCCTTTGCGGCCTCGGCTGTCCGCTTACGTAGGATCCAGGCCACGACTTGATCATCGCCAAAATTTACTGCAATAAGACAAGAAGTGACAATTAGTAACATGATTGAAGCAACAAATGTGCAGTGTCCAAAGTAATAAACTTACCAAGGAGGCCGTGCTCGGCCAACTGCACGGGGTCCGCGAGGTCGGCGTAGGGTACCGTCTTCCCGGTCACCATTTTGCGCTGCGCCTGTCTCTCCTCCGTCGTCAGAAAAGGGACTTTGTTGAATCCCGTGGCGTCGACCATCAGCCAGACGTTCGACAGAGGAAGAGCGGGGCCACCCTCGGAAGGACCCACGAAGAAAAATTTGTCTTTCCACCAGTGGATGGAAGACGGTTTATGAGAGATGGCCGGGAACTTCTTCGCGCTCCTCTGGCTGAAGAAATACCACCCGGTCATGGACCGAGACTCGGTCAGACTGGCCAACTAGAAGAGTGACCGAAACAAGTTCACGGTCGGAGTCTCTCCCAGTCGGCAGACAAAAATGATGAAAGCATATACGGATCGCCACCCGTTCGAAGCCAGCTGGGAGGGGGTAATGTGATAGACTTGAAGAATTTCTACGACTAGGGGATGAAGAGGAAACCGGAGGCTAGACTTCAGGGCGTGCTCGTACACGCAGATCTCCCTCTTGTTCACAATACAAGCCCGTTCGTTGGAGGAAGGGAGACGAACCCGGACGTCCGTCATCGGCTCTACGAGCTAGTATGCCCGACAGATCAATGATAACGCCGGTTCTGTCCTAATCTTACTTATTACCTTCCACACAGGGATTGTGTCAATGGAAGGGACAGATGGTCGGCCGCTTCTCTGTCGAGAAGCCCGGCAAGCTGAGGTGCTAGCTGGGCGACCACGCTCGTCGGCCTCAGAGGAACTCTCTTCGTGTTCCTCCTCTGGAGTCGAAGTGGAGGCCACAAGGTCAGCTTGTGGGGGTTTTTGGACAACGGCCCTTGCCCCGTTCCCTGCCGATCCTGAGATCTCGAAATCGAACTCCCGGCTAATGGAATCCCGGGTCTGTCCCGAAGGTTCGGGGGCAGTAGAAAATCCCTCCATTGAGGAGGATGTACTTTCAGATGAAGAAGTCCGAGAGTTGGCCATTCTCTCACTCACTTTCACTCGATCGGACAGTGTCAAGCTGTTGGACGAATGGAAACTACTAACCATGAAGCAGGTAATAAAAATGAGGAGAGGAAGAAGACTTACTGGTTGAAAGAAAAGTGGTTCCGAGTGCACGAAATAAGCTTGAAGAACAGGAAGTTCCGACCGCTCTGAGGAAGCTCCGATTGCGACTCAACCAAATGGTCGAATGAATGAATTGGAGGAGTATTTTTAGGAGTTGAGACTGAAAACTGTCTCTTTGGGTGCCGACCACGTGGCTGAGAGCCATTGGTTCTCGTCTGCCGCGTCGGACGTGACGTGACAGTCTGAGGTCATGTGCAATGATGGCGCTGCTTCTCGAGATGATCGGATCGATTATAGCCGTTCGATGCATTCGGCCGTTTGAACACGAGCGGTTGCCGATACCGCTCCTTCTCAAGGCACACTGCCTGCTGGTGGCCGTCGGATCAAGGGTCAATCCGCATCAATTTGAAGATCGACGATCGAACACGATTGTGGAATTAGAGTTTAACGCCTCGAGCCCCGCACCTCAATCAATCGTGCAGACGGTTGGTGCAACCGCTTCCACTCAGGGATACTCAGAGTCATTTAATGCCGCCATCAATCTGGTAGTCAGCCTCGTACGGCACATATTCTCTCACACTTGGTTTAATTATGTTGCACTGTTGAATTCGTTGCATCCGACAGCGCAAGGGGCATCTGTTATGAGGGAAAAATCCCATCCATTTAAAATCTTACACGTGTCAGGCTCTGCCTTCGGAGCTTGGTTACTCGGAGTGTCTCGCATTTGGCATCATGTATTCGGCTTATCATGCGCACAGCCTCTCATGCGCCCGACCTCTCCGATAGCGCTCGGAGTTATAGTCCTACTCGGCTACGGTTCTCAGCCGAAGGCTAGTCCTAATGTGATTATGCCACCTTCGAGGAGTCCTTCTCCCGGTCTGATAAGACATCGACTATCCCGGCCGGCCATTACTCACACATTGACACATGTCAGTCCTAGAGCTGACCGACCTAGCGTCCTTGGCTAAGGTCTCCCACTCCTACTCGGAGTCTACCACATGAGTGTCCCACAGAGCGACACGTGGCAATCCTATTGGCAGTCTTCTCCCCTAAGTCCTGGTACCTCCATGATTCTTCACAATCTATAAGTAGAGGTCATCCCTCAAGGTAAGCCCTAAGTTACAGGCTATTATTATTCATCCCTCTCACACGCTCAAACTCTCTCATCGTCCCACTCTTTAAACTGGAGATTGCATTCTGCTATCTCTTGACTATTTGCCTTGTGAATCTAACTTAGGCATCGGAGTTTACCCGGGGCTTAGGCGCCCAACTCCTTTGTCTCATCTCTATGATTGCAGGTCATTCAGAGCGCGGATCGACGTGCGATTTCCAACCGCAACCGTTATGGTGCAATAGGTTGTTGTGAATCAACTTCCAAGATAAAACAGCCCCTTAAGACCTTCCCAATGATGTGCACATAAACAACAGGACCTCATCAGAAGAACCGACAACTGAGATCAACAGTCTAAAAATCGGATTGGGCTCGATGTCGTCTAAACAGAATATAAGAGAGAGAGAGAGAGAGAGAGAAAGAGAGAGAGAGAGAGAGAGAGAGAGAGAGAGAGAGAGAGAGAGAGAGAGAGAAGATTACTGAATTCATGATGAATTCTGGGATGGGGGCAAAGGCAATGTCCTCTATTTATAGAGGATAGGCACCTTTCCTTAGGGTCATTTTGTAGAGGTATGTCTATTGGATGGACGGTCTGGATGTATTAGATCCAAGAGGTAATTGGATAAATGGTTCAGATTGAACCTCTTTATACGTAGGGATACCTCCCTACGTATAGGTACCTGTATGAATGGGTAAGGACACCACCCTACGTATGGGTGTACCTTTACTCTTTGAAGGGTATAGGACACTTCCCTTCCAAAAGGGTATATACGTAGGGGTATGCATCTACATCCGCGGCCGCACCCTTGGTTCGGCTAGGCGGGCACGTGTTAAAGACAACCCAGAACCCCCGGACAGCTCCTTAAAGAGGGAGACTTCCTTTTAAGGGATCAAGATGTATTGGGACACCCTTCACTTATAAACTTCTCATCGCCCTTATCCCTAAGCATTGTGGGACTAAAAATTTCCACTAGCTTGACCAACTCAAAACAAAGCCGAAAAGTTTTCCCGCAAAAACAAAAAATGAAATTTTGAGTTTTGATTTTTGAAATCTTTTGAAACTTATGCTTGTTTGACTTTTAAACCACAAATCCCCTACAAGTTTAAAAATATTGATAAAATCAGAAATAGACTGTTAATCTCATGACAACATGTAAGAGATGTCCTTATAAATGTCTTTTTCGAATTGAATCTACAGTAGGTCTGAGAGGCCATGCTACAGAGTATGTGTGAAGCTACGATCCTTGAACCTTTCCTCATTGGTGTAGTTGACTGACCCAGCAGCCATACCTACAGTCCGACCCTCGAATTTTTATTTTCGTAAAAGGTGGACATTTTTATTTGGCCTTGTCCCTATTTTGGTTTTGTGAATGTTTAGAGAGTTCGCTTTTAAAACTATCATAAGAGGCGGCCCTACCTCCTACATTCACTTAGGTTAGCCCATAGTATGCACCATAGTTAACACACTCCCACATTTTAATGGGATAATTGGCTTGATTAAGAATCTTAGTGATTCATCTTCTGTTTTTTATGGTGAATACTACCATACCATCTAACCAGAATAAGCATAAGAATGATAGTAATAAACAAGTCATCCAGTGACTTCGTTTTTATTTGTTGAGCCTAATTCTAGGGATCTCCTATCACATATGTTGGGTTTCCATTACATGACTTCTGCTATAGGCTTCAGGCTCATTCCTTTAGATGTTAATTATGACTTTGGTGGTTTGAGGCTTTGTAAATATATCTATCAGATTATTTTCTAACCTTACAAAGTTAATAGCTATCATTCTTTCACTTACATATTGCCTTACCAAATTGTATCTTAAACGTATATGTCTTTTCTTTCCATTATATATTTTGCTCTTTGCCAAGGTTTAAAATCTCGGGTTTCGGAGGAGTCTCGGCCTCCTCCGAAACCGAGATCTCGGCGAGATCTCGCCGAGACTATGCATTTTGTCCGAGACAGCTTAAAAAGGCTGTCTCGGTGGCCAAAATGCCTTTTTTAGGTCTCCAAATTTAGGGGAACCTTATTTTTACATACATAAAAACACATTTAGAGTATAAAATTATAAAAATAATGACCATTTGTGGTTATTTGGGTTTACACCCATGTTTTCACAGTCAATGCTGAAGTCTGTTGTAAATTTAGGTTAATATTAGCTATTATATTCAATCAAATATGGCAAATGAGACAATAACATAATGCATTAGGGGAAAGAGAAACAAAATTACACTTCATTATAAATCATTACATAATTTACATCATAGTTCAAAATTCAAATATTCAACATTGAATGATCCCATAGTCCCCCTGTGCCTATAGTCCACAATTCCACAATCCTTATACAGATACAATGTCTAGTAATACGTAGAGTATCGTGGATGATCCATCCTACTATCATCATACATCTGGGAAAGTTGTTGACACAAATTGTCTTCCAATTGAGCAACATAATCTTCCCATGACATTCTTGATGCAAAGTAGTTCTGGTAGTCTTGCACATGATTCATAATTATAACATCAGTAGCTGTCCGAAGGATACCTATCTTTGGGAAGAATGAAAAAACTTCTGAAGTAGTACTTTGGGGCGTAGAATCTTGCGAAAGTACTGATGGAATGGAATAGAAGTTGGTTGATCCACTATGACTCCGTGTATGTGCTCCTGCATCTGAACCATTGTCGAAAGAAGAACCATATGCAGTTGTAGTGGGATGGGGGACGAAGTTGATATCAACATAATCATTTGAGGTGTATCTTGAACCGGGCTATATCTAGGAAAGTTCCACTGCTCATGTCCACTGCAGTAACTGCTATTCTCCTCCACACTCAATCCTCGTAAGCCACTAGAGAGGCTATCAACGTTGGTGTCCATTGTGCTACTACAATCAGCATCTTCATCATGTTGAGAATGGAAATGATGCCGAGGCCTACGCGAATACGAAGTTGGTCTACGTGATGAGGATGGCGCACGTGCAACATGGTCATCATCCTGTGTTGTATGAGTGTACTGGCTCTCCCCAATGTATCTAACAGGTGATGCTCGTGGCTCTGGATCAGCCCCAATATTGACAAAAGTGGCTCGAACCCCCACCCCCATGATCACTACCACTAGCTCCACTACCACTCCAACTCCACTCACAAATGGGAGTCAGGCATCCCCCCGGGCTCATCCATCACAGGTACTCCCCTGTCCCACACCCACTCTACTAATGGATCTTCCTCTTCAGAGTCAAGCTGGAAGATGTTGGCGAGCTCGAGCGGGGTATCATCCTCCTTATCAAAGAACATGTTTTGCACCCTCAGCCTCATGTTGTAATGCACAAAGACCAAGTCATTTAGCCGTTGGGAGCCAAGTCGATTCCGCCTCTTTGAATGAATGAGGTTGAAAGTACTCCGGTTCTTCGCTCACAACCGATGCGAGCATGTCCGAGCTAACACTCTACTTGCTATCTTCTTGGAGCGGTGCATCTTTACCATACAACACCCACCATTCAGTTGCATAAGAACAATAACATATTTTAATTTCATATGTCATTTAAATGTAATACATAAAACATAAGATAATTTAATTTCGTATGTCAATTAAACGTAATACATATACGGATCACTTTTGTCACGTCCAGCCACTGCAGCGGGGAACCCAAAACTCCCACGGGCTTCCTTGAAGGTTTTAATCTACACACAATCGAAAACTTATAAATATTTGCAATTAAAATATATAGTTGAAGCACATATTTCCAGTAATTGAAGCACACAACTCACCTCTAGGTTTGCCAATGCCTGTGCTTGGGGATCTGGTCCCAAGTACATGTGTATACTGGTACTTGGGGTTCAAATAGTATGCTGAAATATTTGACAGTGGACACATGGTTAAAGCAAATAAAAATTATATTGGTACATAAGTAACACTAAAGTAAATACATCATCAAATTTACTCACCAGCCTTATGCAATGGATGCATGAGTTGGCTCTCCCATCAGTTATTGATGATCTTTATATAATTCTTGTAGCCACGTGGTATCAAAGCTTTAACACTTACTTTCAATGCGTCCACAACAGCATAAAGAAGTGGCATGGTTGGTTTTCGCCGAATCTACCAATCTCAACACTCGTACTATAGGATGCAACACCCCGACTACCACCTTCACATTTTGCCAAAATTCGGCCGCGATGGTACTTTGTGCTTCCACTCCCTGGGGTGTAGCTGATTGTCTCCACGAAAACCAATTCTCAGATGCAAACATCGATCTGAGTCTGGCCATCTTCGCCTCAAAGCTCTTCAATGCTATGAAGTTCGTAGCGAATCTGGTGATGCCTGGTCTGACCAAGTCCCCTCCACATCTCTCCCTGAGCATGTTCAAGGAATAACCATGGTTGTAGATGAAAGTGGTTACTTATCTTGCTTGATCAACCACTCTCTTGACTTTACTTATCTTGCCCATGTCCTTCAACATCAAATCAATACAATGGGCAGCACATGGAGTCCAGAAGAGATTGTAGTTGGGATTGTTCATTAACATCTCCCCTGCCTTCTTAAAATTACTGCCGTTGTCCGTCACAATCTGGACAACATTCTGCATCTTTTACTTTAGCTGATGCATCAACAGACCTAAGGAACACCATCCTCCCATCACAGTAAACCATGAAGTTGATGATGGACTTTCTGGTAGGACCAGTCCAACCATCACACATAATAGTTACTCTGAAATATTCCCAATTCTCTTCTGCCTTAAAATCCAGTCTTGTAATTCCTTCTTATGTTGAGGCAAATAATGAGTCATTAACTCATATTGATTTGGCCCTTTAACCCCTATACCTGCCTCAAGAATCGCATTTAGCATGCTCGAAAGAAAGGGCCTGTGGTAGCGTTTGCTGGGATGCCATGATAAAATGACCACTAAGAGTAAGAATACCCTACTGACTCCCTATTCTTTCCCCCAAACATTGCCTTTATTTTTTTTTTCTTACTACCTTGCTTCGTAAAGACTGCGGGATCTTGCTCTAGAATTTGAACATAATCATCCCGTCCCCGTGGCACAGGTTCTTCCCTTCTACGTCGTGATCTAGAAAACCAAGAACCAATCCCTTTGCTCCGTCTCTGTGGCTCAGGCTCAACAAATCCACTACCACCTGCCACCGCTCCGATGTACCTTCTCTCCTGTCCGTCTCCTCTCTGCATCTAATCTAAGGGTTTCTCTACTAGCCATTGCCGCATGACGCATCTGTCTTGCCTCTGCCTCTGTCATATCTTCTACATCCCATCCCTCAGCCTCATGTTCCTCATTGGATTCTGGTACGGTGCCTCGAATTGCCTCTTCAAATTGTTGTTTTTCTCTTTCCATTGCTGCCCTCCTCTGCCTCCCTCCCCTCAACTGTTCACCTATGGCCCTGGATATCTCCACAGGACACTGCAGGTATTTGGAAACATCTTTGCCCAATCCACTCAAGTGTTGCTTCAGTCTTGTGATGCCTCCAGACTGAAGCTTCTTCCCACAAAAATTACACCGGGTCTTCTTCCTATCACCCCGAAGGTCGGTCGCATCTTGCCATGCAGGGTCAGTTCGGGAACCGTTACCGTCGCCCCCATTGCCTGCCCCAGAACTTGGTCTCGACATAATTTCCAAGCACTGTTTCATAAAAAACACAAACTTCAATAACCTTACAAACTTGAACACAGCAGAAATTACATTTCAAAATTTTTCTCATACTTTAAATGCGATCAGAACATTTTTCCTTATTTTTCCCAATTTTATAGCATTTTTAATCAATTTTAAATTACTGAAAATTATTTTTTTAATATAAATAATTCAAAAAAAAAACATACAACAACCGAAATCGAAATCTGAAATCATAGGACAGTAAATCGGTCAAGGGTGATTAACATATAAATAGGTCATCATCATCAAATGAGTAATAATATAATTATTATTTTAAATTTTAATTGCTGAAAATTCATTTTTAAATGCAAATAATTGAAAAAAATACCTACAACAATCAAAATCGAAATCTGAAATCGTGAGCTTGTAGATCGGGCTCACGTAACTAACATATAAAAATTTCATCACATTCTAGAAAAAAAAATTTCTCCCTTTGTAGTCTCATGTAAAAATCTCATTTTTCGGCAAGAAACTTACCTTCAACAGTTGATATGAAGCTCTTACAGCAATCCCCGCAGTCCGAAGCACCACTCGTAGTAATTTAGAAGTCCAAAAAAAAAAAAAAATTAGGGAAGAAATGAAGAAACTATGAAAAACTAAAGAAAAAACGGAGGGCTTTTCCGGTCGAGTTCTCGACCGAGAACAGACCCTCTGTCTGTTTATAAAGCAAAAAAAAAAAAAAAAGCAAAAAGCAAAATCTCGCGAGATCTCGCGAGAAATAGCAAGAAATAGCGAGAAATAGCGAGATCTCGCCGAGATCTCGGCGAGAACAGGTAAATGCCGAGATGAAAATGGTTATCGCCTCTGTTTTCGTCTCGGCTAGTGTCGAAACTAGCAAAAAAGGCGAGATCTCGCCGAGATTTTAATCCATGCTCTTTGCTTTAGCAATAATAGCTTGACTATTACAATGTAGTGATATTGGAGGCATTGATTTAGGCTATAACGGAATATCTACCACCAAATTTATAAGCCATTAGGCTTCAGACCCAGTTTTTTTTAAAGCTATAAATTTTGCCTCCATGGTGGACCCCTTACCATAAATTTGTTTAACTGATTTCCATGAAATCGCTCTACCACTAGAGTAAATGCATATTCACTCGTAGCTAAGGATGCCTCTGAATCGAATACTCAATTTGTATTACGGTACCCTTCTAGTTCCGATGGACTTCCACTATAGTGTAAACCATATTTTAGAGTTCCATTTAAGTACCTTAATAGTCTTATTAGAGCTTTCTAATGCTCTTTTCCAAGGTTATGAGTATGTGGACTCAATTTCCCTACCACTAATTAGGTCTTGTTGAATTCATCAAGTATGACACCGATCCAATGATCTAGGAATACTCATTTTGGGAGACTAGTTCATCTTGATGCTTTATGAGATAGCCTCCAATCACCAAAGATGTTTTCATAGGCAAATACTCATAATACCCATACATCTTAAGTAGGTTATCCACATAGTGTGCTTGAGATAATATTATCTCATTATTTTTCTTGATTGTCTTGACGTCAAGAATTACATCAACTTCTCTCATGTCTTTTGTATCAAATTTAAACGTAAAAATTTTTTGTTAAATTTATAATATTAAATTATATCCCAAAATCAACATGTCATCAACATATAATACAATGATAATACTTTTTCCATTTGCGAACTCACTATATACATACACACACCTTTAGAGTTATTGATAATAAAACCATTTGTCAATAATACTTTATCTAGTTTTTTGCACCATTATTTAGGTGCTTGTTTCAAATCATACAAAGATTTAACTAATTTACAAACCTTATGTTCTTGCCTAGAAGCAATGCAACCCTTAGGTTATCTAATATAAATCTCTTCTTCTAAATCTCCATTTAGAATAGCAGTTTTGACATTTAAACTATAAATAGAGACAATTGTGAACAAGGTTTTTATAGTAGTAATACGAGCAACAGGAGAGAATGTATCAAATTAATCTATATTTTTCTTTTGTTTAAAAACCTTGACTACTAACCTCGCTTTAAACTTATCAAAAGACCCACTAGGCTTAAGTTTTTTTTTTTCTTCTTAAAAATCAACTTAGTGTCTAAAATATTTGTACCTAGTAGGAGGTCAACCAATTCTCAAGTATGATTCTGAATTATTGAATCTAACTCACTTTTGATGACTTCTTTCCAAAACACTACATCAGGAGACGTTATGACCTCTTGATAAGAGAAATGATCTTTATTAACAAAATACATTAGCATATCATCTCCTAAGTTAATAGTTTTTTTTTTGTAATAAATCATTGTTTGGTTCTACATGTTCTTGTTCATCATTATTTACACTTTTCGATAAAACATCCTTTAAAGGAATCTCAGAATGAGATACGTCATTTAATTAAAGAAATAAATGTTTAATAAATTTAGCATCTATAGATTCAGTAGTAGTATTTGCATCAAAAACATTTTCAACAAATTTTAAAACCAAAAATCTATAAACTGCACCATGTTGTACATAACCTATAAAAATACAATCACATGTCTTGGATCTTATTTTATTTTTTTTAGGTTCAAGAATATGAACTTTTTCTAAATACCCTTGTACAATTAAATGATTAAATGATGATTTTTTCTCATGCCACAGTTCGAAAGGAATTAAATTAGATATTTTTGGAGGAATCCTATTAAGAATATAACATGCAGATAATATAGCTTCCCCCATATATTAAGAGATAATCCTGAGCTAATTAGAAAATAACTCATCGTTTCTTTTAAAGTCATATTTTTTCTTTTCAGCAACTCCATTAGATTCAGATTGATAAGGAGCAGTTGTTTCATGAATGATGTCATTCTCTTCACAAAACTAAGAAAGGTTGCAGGTACCATATTCAGTTCCTCATCAGTCCTTAATCTTTTGATTTTCTGTCCAATTGATTTTCCACTTCTAGTTTATATGCTTTGAAAGCAATTTTAGCTTCATCCTTTGATCTTATACCTTTGTATACCTAGATAAATCATCAATAAAAGTGATATAATATTTTTTTACCACCTCTTGACTCAATTGATGAAATTAGCAAGGTTGCTTTATCTTTCAACAGATTTATGAGGTTTCTTGATGATTTTTACCTCTACATAAATAGGATATTTATGAAGTAGGGGTTTAGGTTTGCTACTTATATATATCCTAATTTGGATAATTTTTTTTATATAAAATGCACTCTGGTGCCCTAATCTACCATGCCACACATCAAAAGTCAGTCAAGTAAAAAAGAAGAAGCAATTTCATTAATCATATGTCTCACATCTTATTTTCCTCTTTTTAGGTTCAAGAATATGAACTTTTACTAAATACCCTCATATCTTAAAATGATTAAATGATGATTTCCTCTCATGCCATAATTCAAAAGGAATTAAGTCAGATCTTTTTGGAGGAATCCTATTAAGAATATAACATGCAAATAAAATAGTTTTCTCTATATATTAAAAGATAATCCTAAACTAATTAAACAATTCATCATTTCTTTTAAAGTTATATTCTTCCTCTTAGCAACTCCATTAGATTCAGATTGATAAGAAATAGTTGTTTCATGAATGATGTCATTCTCTTTACAGAATTGAGTTAGGCTGTAGGTACCATATTCAGTTCCTCATCAGTCCTTAATCTTTTGATTTTCTATCCAACTGATTTTCTACTTCTAGTTTATACGCTTTGAAAGGAATTTCAGCTTCATCCTTTGATCTTTTACCTATATATACCTAGAGAAATCGTCAATAAAAGCGATATAATATATTTTTTAGCACCTCTTGACTGAAGTGATTTAAAATCAGCAAGATCACTATGAATTAACTCTAAAAGGTTGCTTTGTCTTTCAACAGATTTATGGGGTTTCTTGAATATTTTTGCCTCTATACAAATAGGATATTTAAAAGATAAGGGTTTAGGTTTTCCACTTATATATCCTAATTTGGATAATTTTTTTATATAAGGTGCACTACGGTGCCTTAATCTACCATACCACACATTAAAAGACTCATTCAAGTAAGAAGAACAAGCATTTTCTTTAATCACATTTGCAACACTCAGTGCAAATAGTCTATTATTTGCATACCTTTCCCTACAAATACATCACCCTTAACTAAGATAGCCTTATCAGCTTCAAAACTAAGTTTCATTCCAGCCTTGCTAAGAAGAGAACCCAACATTAGATTTTGATGGATTTTTGAAACATGCATCACTTCATTTAACACAAGAGTTTTTTCCAATGTGAGCTTTAGGGTGACTTGACCTTTTTCCATGACTTAAGATGTTTGAGAGTTTCCCATATAGACTAGTTTACCTGCACTATTTTGTAAAAGAGTTTCGATTAGCACAGATGTTCCTAGTGGCATCGATGTCAATAACACATTCCAAGGGTTTTTCCCCCAAATTTATCTCAGTCAGAACTGTTGCAATCAGATCCTATTCAGTAAGATTCACCTTGGTTTTGTCACTGTTTTGTTTCTTTTTGAAAATGCAACAGTCTTTCTTAATGTGTTTTGTCTTTCCACGTGCGAAACAAGCCCCTTTAGTCTTTTTGAATTTTGTATCCTTCTTCATAAGAAGAAACTTTTTGGAGTTCTCATTTTTCTTAAATTTTGCTCCCTTTTTTCAGACTCAACCAGGTTTTCCTTGGATTTGAATTCCTTAGCTTTTCCACCTTATCTTTTTCACAGTTCTTTTCCTTAGTCTTGATTCATAAAATGTAATGTTCAAGAGTTTGGTCTTTCGGCTCATGCTTTATGTGAGAGTTAAAGTCATTCCATGAGGGGGGTAAATTCTTAATAAGAGCAGTTGATACAATCTGTTTAGGCAGGTTAATCCCTCTTTTCACAAGGTTTGCAACTAGAACTTAAAACAAATCAATTTGCATGGAAAGGTTCATATCATCTTTCATAGTAAAATTGAAAAAATTTGTAGTTACATATTTCTTGCTACCAGCATCATCTAATGAATATTTCTTCTCCAAAGCATTTAAGATAATATAAGCATAATCATATAAGGTATACATATTATATAAATAATTGGTCATAGAGTTAAGGATGCCTTTCTTGCAATAGTAATCGGCTTCCACACATGCCAATCTTTTAGATTTCTTTTCAGGATCATCAGATTCTTCTGGCATGGGTTCAGTTATGACAAACACAGCTCTGAGTTGAGCCAAAGCAAATTGCATCATTTGCTTCCACTTCTTGTCATTAGAACCATTGAATGGTTTTATAGTATCAAATTCATTAACCAACTAAAGCTTCCCCATTACAGGAACAACATTGGTTACCAAACCAGTTTCAATAGTAGCCATTAAGTCTCAAACATAGTACAATCTTAAAAACTATAGTAAAACGCAACAACAAATATAGTTTAAGACTTAACATTAATATTAGATTTATGCAAATAGCTCAATCACTTGTCATATGATTATGCAACAACTCATATAATAAATAATAAACTCAGTTTCTGTACTCACAGTTTGGAAACAAATTGGAAAAATAGATGGGTTGAATTGTGTAGAAGACACTCTCCTTAAGATTGTATTTACCCCCTATGGTGCAACAGATTCTTGTAAATCAACTTCAAAGATAAAACAACCCTTAAGGCCCTCCCAGTGATGTGCACGCAAACAACCGGACCTCGTCAGAAGAACCGATGGCTGAGATCAACAGTCTAAAAATCCGATGTTGTCTAAACAGAATATAAGAGAGAGAGAGAGAGAGAGAGAGAGAGAGAGAGAGAGAGAGAAGACTACTGAATTCATTTTTGGTCAATGTCCTCTATTTATAGGGGACAGGTGCCTTTTTAAATGGTTATTTTGTAGAGGTATGTCCATTGGATGGACGGTATGGATGTATTTGATCTAAGAGGTACTTGGATCAATAGTTTAGATCAAACCTCTTTATATATAGGGATACCTCCCTATGTGTACCTATGCGAATGGGTAGGGATACTATCTTATGTATAGCTGTACCTCTACCCCTCAAAGGGTATATGACACCTCCCTTGCAAAAGGATACATATGTAGTGTCTACATCCCCATACGCACCAGTGTCTAGGCAGGCTTGGCACGCTCGTGTGTGTTAAAGGCAACCTAGAACCCTCGGACACCTCTCTCAAGAGGGAGACTCCTTTTAAGGGCTCAAATGTATAGGGATACTCTTTAGTTATATACCTCTCCTCTCCCTTATTCATAAGCAATGTAGGACTAAAAATTCCCACTAGCTTGACCAACTCGAAACAAAGCCAAAAAAATTTTCCTCCAAAATAAAAAATGAAATTTTGAGTTTTGATTTTTGAAATCTTTTAAAACTTATGCTTGTTTGACTTTTAAACCACAATATCACTTGGAACTGTTTAAGAACATGAATCGATCCAACCATTGATAATCAAGGTTGAGTATCAGGTTTGGAATCGATAACATAATGGGCTGGTTATGGAAATGACCTGAAAAGATCAGAACCAATAGGAACCAGAACTAGAACCAATTACCAAGAATTGTCCCCATATATAACCCTACCTTAAAAGCAATCAAACCATTAAAGGATACAACAATCCATCTTCCATTTTTTTTCCTTTTTTCTTTTTTTTTTTAATTTTTTTTAATTTTTTTTAATTTTTTTCCAAACCCTACTAAAAGGGCAAAATGCATTCATCCTCGAAGGAGAAACAATATATGTTACAAAAGAACGAGTTCCTCCAAGGACCGAGAGAAAACTAAATACCCACTAGACAAATCAAGGACTAAAACAAGGGAAACATAAATGTCAAAATTGGAAAAAATAGAAGCCAAAGTACTACCCAAATCACTAGAAGCGTCGGAAAGCAACCGATAGGGGTGGGGGTTGGGTCAACTAAAATTGGGAAGCTGTAAATCAGTAAATTCTATTGATTAATATCTTAGGTGATGACAAGTTAGAATAATGTAAGCTGGCCTGTTTATCTTTGTCACATTGTCTTTGCATTTTCCCACGTAAGTCCAACTTTCCTCCTCCAAATCAATTCTAAAGTGAGGCTAAACCGGAACAAATCCAAGGGAACTCTTCTTAACCCAGAAAAACATATGGACCCCAAGATTTTAGCCTAATGGGCACTTTTGTAGTGCATCCCTCTGAGTACTCAACAAAGGCATGTTGGTTTTCACTACAAATAAAAGAGTATATAGGTAATGTTCGACTTTTATAGATCTGGAGTTTCAACCAAACCTATGTCAATCCATACAACAACCCTAGAGTATAATGGAAA
Organism: Protea cynaroides; assembly: GCA_028583415.1. Classification (NCBI taxonomy): domain Eukaryota; kingdom Viridiplantae; phylum Streptophyta; class Magnoliopsida; order Proteales; family Proteaceae; genus Protea; species Protea cynaroides. The sequence goes on from CM053269.1 coordinate 22,969,636, forward strand.
TAATAAAAAGATGAATAAGTGAGACATACGTGTACATTGAAGATTGATTTTTGTTAATTCCTTGTTCTTGCTTCAATCCGAGTCTTCCTATCGGAGATCTCTTTTTATTTTCTCTACATATGGCAGCAGAGAGAGGAATTAAAACAACTTGGGCTGTAGAGACTCTGAACCTAGTATTTAAAATACTATCTCAAACCATGGACCACCCCCACAATGGACCAGGGTGGTTTATCTCTAACCTGTAACGAACTAATCCAAAACCCATCAAACTCATAATACAAACTTTCACTAATCAATGAGCCTAATAAATAATCAAGCCCATTAAGATAATATCTTATAATCTCCCATTTGAGATAGATTAATTACAAAACCACCATTGATCAGTGTGGCCATGGAATTCCATTACATAACAACTCGTTTCAAAAATTTGATCAAGCTACGAAGCCTACTAGTATTGAACAACAGCAAAAAATAAACCTCAATATACGTGATGATGTCATGGGACATTAAAAGGCCCATCCCTCTTTCCAAAACCTCAATGGCTACCCATGCACAACGGCTCTCTAAATGGCTAGTTATTTTAAAAAAGAAACTCTTTTTTTATTTATTTTCTCCCTTATATATTATTGTAAAGCAAAAATGTGATAGAATATTACTTATAAAATAATGTTATTGGGGCCATCGGTTAGGCATAGGATTGGCCCTAGGCTAGGTTTGATGGACCCTACATAATGGAAATGTCCGTAGGGCCATTAAGGTTCCTCCCTATCTGTAAGACCCGTGTCAATCTAACCCGGTCTTACCACCTTGAACCAGGTTTACCCATCATGGTCGAGTCAAATGGACCAAGGGCGTGAAGGAGATCGAGATCCCAGGTATCAAATCGACCCAAAAACATTTAAATTAGGGGAAGGGTCGCATACCCAGCTAAGCAGGGTCGGACCTCCCAAAACAGAAAGTCAGACCCTCGGTTTTGGAGGGAGGGTCGGACAGCTTAAGACCTTAGGGTCGACGGGATCATTGACCCTCCCATCGACCCTCGGTTTCTGCCGAATGTAGAAATTAGGAAATTTCTATATTTTTCGATTGGGATTCTTTCCAAATCCCAATGGGACTTATTTAGGATGTTCCTACTCTATTTAAAGGATGTCCCTAAGCCACTTTCACTCCTTTCACAACCCTAATTGAATTGAGAGAAGGAGAGGAGAAGGAAAAGAGGAAGAAGAGAGGCAAACAAGAGAACTTAGCAAAAAGGAGAAGAGTTGCAGAGAAAGATTAATCTTCTCAGGTATGGATACTAATTCCATAAGTTTCTATAGACCTTAGGATAGTTATTGGAGAGAGTGATCTCGGAGAAACCCAAACCATCCATCCATGGTTAGGTTTTCATGGAAAACCCTAAAAGAATGCATGAAAGCCATCTAGGAGGATGATTCATGGTTTCAGACCATGGAATGAATGTTTAATGGAATGTAGAAGCAAACCATAGGACCCCAAACACGAAGAATGGATTAAAAAGTGGAAATTAGACCAGAGTGCACCGAGGGTCGCACCCAGGGTCGATGACCATCCGACCCTAGGTATTCCTGACCATCGACCCTCAGCATTCGGGAAGTCCAGTAGGAGGGGAGGGTCGATAGACCCATCGACCCTAGCATCGACCCTAGCATCAACCCTCAGTTAACAGAGTAGTTTTTAAATTTAGAATTTATTCTAATTAAATTTTATCGATTTTGTTAGGTCTACTAGAAATATAATAACATTATAATGGTGATTTTAAAGCTTGAAAAAACATCTTATAGCAAGCTATGGTGAGGAACCTTAATCCCAAACTAAATTGGTTAATAATAAACTGTTTTCGTTTTCTTGAGTCCTATGCCATGCTTGATTCTATGCGAATATGCTTGTAATGTGCATACAGCATGCCATCCAATATTTCTATTACTTGTTCATGCATATTTACTTTATCATTTATAACATGATGATGATGATGATGATAGGAATAGGCATGTGCTTGTATGTGTGTGGTTGATGTGCTTGATGCAAGCGAGTATCAGGGGAGGTGTGATGAGAACATCAATAAACGTTAACCTTTGGCGGGTCTCAGCACTTTAGCTCTATCTCTAACTCAAGTCTTGTGCATTGGCATCGTCGTATCGCCATTACTTTAGCAGAACTATTATGTCGTAGAGTATCAGGGGAGGTGGTCTCGGTCCTTGTAGTCTCTGACTCTACTGGGGGGCCTTAGCTCTATCTCTATGGGCATTCTGAGGGATGCTGGGGTGAGGCCTTGGATACACTGTTTGGCATTAGGATTGGTTAGTTGCGAGCCTAGTTTGCAGCCCTCGCTAACAGGGGCTTACGTGTTGGTATGGCACTATATAGCAATAAACGTAACCTTTGTTATATAATTGTCATGGTTGGGTGCATGTGAGTTGATGATAAACGTGATCTTCGGATAACGTCACACACTCGTGTATAGAGGCGGAGTCAATAAACGCGACCTTTGGCTATCTCAACCTTTCTATAGCATACTGCAAACTTATATACCAGACCAAAGATATAAATTGACTTTTTACATGCATATGTATTGTTGCATTGTTTTGGCTACTCACTGAGCCGTGATGTGTGCTCACCCCTCGACGTCGAATATTTTTAGTTGATGATGCAGGTTATACAGTCGAAGACTACATGAATGCGTCTACGTATGGGAACGTGGCAGCAATGGAAGCTGGAGCTGAAGATGATACACACGACTCCTCTTGCGAGTGCAACTCGTGTGTATTTGATTAGATATTTTATAGGTTTCTTTTATTGGAGTTATTCAGACATGTATTTGATATTTAATATTTATGTCTCAGTTGAATACAGAATAATTTACTATTAAATTATTAATATCATTTAGTTTCTCAGTTCATCTTATTATAAGATTTCTGCTATTGTGTATTACTCTTATTATGATTACGGGTGTGTGTAAGTTGGATAACGCGGGGATAGCCTATTTGAGATCCTGGTTGAACCGTTGGTTATTTAGCGGTTCATCACATCATTCTGAATAGACCAGAATTGGGGTGTGACAACTTGGTATCAGAGCATCTCAGGCCTTGCCCGCCGACTAACATACATTCGAGACAATTGTGAACTGAGATAGGATAAAAGTAAAACAGTAATATTAACACATTGTAAGCATAAGTGATGGTTGAGACCAAATTTAAAAGAGAATAATGTACATATAAAAGGTGGCACCATATATATATACTCACATAGAAAGAGAAGATAAAAAATTATTCTAATAAACAAGCAATATAGGGTATTATCTATAAGTTGGATAGTTATCCAAGTATACAGGGATATAGTACAGTAGCAAGAAGGGAGCTTCTGTAAAGCAGAGAAATTGAAATACCGAGTTGGTACTCACAAGAAGTGAAACTCGATGTAGGACAGAGGAAGAAGGAAATTGACTAGTAATGCCCAAAACCCCTGTAGAAAAAGGTCTCGGGCTAAATCCGAAAGACATGACCAAGTACGGTACCAATTGGTAGCATCACTGTACCCCAACACATGTTAGTTATAACACAGTGCCTACCATACAGCAAGTTTCAGTAATGCACACCCCAGTGTAGAAGTTTGGTGCACAACAAACAGTGTATCAAGGTGGTTAAACTTATCAGCCACCGACGTATGGGATAGTTGCAATGATCCAACCAAGGATTGATGAATATTTTTTGAAGACGAAGCCTTAAATGTTTTCAGTAGAGGATCAAATCTAATTGTGGCCATATAACGGGATATGTTTATATAGGATGCGGTGCATTATTGATTTACTCTTATGATTATAGAGGATGCACATACTTAATTTTAATTCTCGTGTCTTGACAGGATACCTTCTTGATTCAACCTGTCAAGTGAAGTTATAGATATTGTTTCTTTAGTATTAGTCCTGATTATGCCAATCTGAACCACTCTCATGATCAACCACATGAACAAAGATATGAACTAAACGAATTAAATGTTTAATCATGTTGAGCGTACATCTTCAGATTTATATCGGATTTACTGATGTATGAAAGCCTTTCCAGATTTACTCTTGTAGTGCCTTGACCAATGGCATTATATATACGATAGAACCGTAACCATGAGGTTAAGAACTGTAAAGCCTCTATTTCCATGTATTTGGACCACCGTGCAACGTAATGATCTTTGGATGCCGGTTGGATTACCACAGATTTACTCCTGATCCTTTAAACCTAGGTTCACTAGATAAAGCAAGTATTGCCATTATGCTAAATTGAAGGAAGGAAATGAATTGTTTTGGAGGAACATTCTGATTTATACACTCCCTGACCTTTGTTGGTAAAGATGATTAGTGGTAATAGAATTATTGGAAGAAAGATGATTGGATTCAGATTAAATGCTATGACCAATGAACCTCAGATGAAGTAATGGAAGATCTATTTTGCGATTGCTAAATGGATGGATATAAGTCATGTCTATAAAAGAGTGCATGAACAAAAATGAGAACTATCAAGAGTAGCCAGTAAGAAAATAGATAGCACTCAAGTAGAGTTAAAGAGGGTTATATCGGTATGAATTTTGACAAGGTAGAAGATTCCTAAAGGCAAATTTAAGGATGGATACACGGATAAGTCATGGCATTAATAGTACTCAGTTTAATACAAGGATACTTGAGTTATGCCCAATGTTGAGTGATATGATTAAGAAAAGACCAAAAGAATTTGGATAGCGATATCTCAAAGGTAGTTTTTAGAATCAGGATAGGCCAATTATGAGTTTTCCATTATGATTACGATCTTTTGGATTAACTAATGCACCGGCAACTCATGGAACTTATGAACCGAGTTTTCCACGATATGTTGGATACGTCGGTTATAGTATTTATTGATGACATATATTCCAAGGGCAAGGAAACTCATATCAAGAACCTAAACGCAGCCCTACAGCGTTTAAGGAAAGAGAAGCTATACGCCAAATTTTCAAAGTGCGAGTTTTGGCTAAGTGAAGTTGCCTTCCTAGGCCATGTAGTATCCGCTGAAGGAATCAAAGTGGACCCCAGCAAAATCGAGGCTATTGTGAAGTGGGAAGCACCAAAGAGCGTTTCAGAAATTAGAAGTTTTCTGGGTCTAGCTGGTTATTATCGGAGATTCGTAGAAGACTATTCTCGGATTGCCGTACCTCTCACCAGTTTGACTAAGAAAGGTGAAAAGTTTGTGTGGACTGACAGAATGTGAGAAGAGCTTCCAGACATTGAAGGCCAGATTGATATCCACCCCGATTTTGACCATCCCCGTTCCTGGACAAACGTTTACCTTATACACCGATGCATCGGGACTGAGATTAGGATGTGTGCTTATGCAAGGAGAGCAAGTGATTGCTTATGCTTCAAGACAGTTGAAGGTACACGAGAAAAACTACCCCACTCATGATTTGGAGTTAGCGGCAGTAGTACATGCTATCAAGATATGGAGACATTACCTATACGGAGAGAAATTTCAGATTATGTCGGACCATAAAAGTCTTACTTATTTATTTAATCAGAAGGAGTTGAATATGAGACAACGAAGATGGCTGGAATTATTGAAAGACTATGATTGTGATATCCAGTATCATCCGGGAAAGGCGAACGTGGTAGCAGATGCATTGAGCAGAAAATCAATGATCAAATCTCAAGGAGAAGTCAGCACGACTGCAGCAATGTGTACTACCAGAATGGTATTTAATCATGACAACGAACAGTATGTGATAGATACAACGATGAATCAGCTAACCAAGGGTTTATTCATCGGTTTTCAAATATGTTCGCGGCATTGAAGATTATACCGGATATAGTAGACAAAGTGAAGACAGCTATCAAAGCAGATCCTTATCTGAGAACAGTACAAGAAGATATTGAGAAAGGTAGGACTAACCCTGAGTTCACCTTGGATGACGAGAGAAAGTACTGAAATACAAAGGAAGAATATGTGTACCTGAAACAGAAAGTATGGACATTAGACACCGACTGATGAAAGAAGCCCATACCACCATTTATTCGATACATCCTGGAAGTACAAAAATGTATCATGATCTAAAGAAACTATATTAGTGGAGGGGAATGAAAGCAGATGTAGCCAAGTTCGTGTCTCAATGCCTAAATTGTCAGAAAGTAAAGGCCGAACGATAAAGACCCGCAAGATTGTTACAGCCATTACCGGAACCAGCATGGAAATGGGACTGTATCACTATGGACTTCGTCACGGGACTACCATTGACGCCTCGAGTAGTTGACGCAGTTTGGGTGATTGTGGACCGTCTGACTAAAATAGCTCGCTTTATACCTATACGACCTCAGTATACACTGAAAAGGTTAGCAAAGCTGTATGTGGATAATATTGTTCGGTTACACGGTGTACCAGAAAGTATTGTGTCCGATAGAGATCCACGATTTACTTCCAAATTTTGGAAAGGACTGCAAAAGGCTATGGGTACAACGTTGAAGTTCAGTACTGCATTCCACCCACAGACAGATGGATAGTCAGAACGTACAATTCAGATTCTAGAAGATATGCTACGAGCATGTGTGATTGATTTCAAAGGATCATGGGACAAAAAGTTACCATTGATCGAGTTCGCCTATAACAACAGCTATCAGGCTACTATGCAGATGTCACCTTATGAAGCACTGTATGGCAGAAAGTGTCGAACTCCCTTGTTTTGGAATGAAGTTGGAGAACGTAGTATTGTTGGACCGGAATTTATTGAAGAGACTTGTCGAGTGGTCGACATCATCAAGGAAAGAGTGAGAACAGCTCAGAACCGTCAGAAGCAATATGCAGATACTCGACGCAGAGATCTGGAGTTCACCGTAGGTGATAAAGTATTTTTGAAGGTATCGCCTATGCGAGGATTGAAGAGGTTCGGACAGAAAGGGAAGCTAAGTCCAAGATATGTCGGGCCGTATGAAATTCTGGCTAAGCGTGGAAAAGTAGCTTATCAGTTAACACTACCACCATCTATGTCAAGTGTACATGACGTATTTCACATTTCCCTATTGAAGAAGTATGTCAAGGACCCAACACATGTCTTGACAGTGGATTTGCCAGAATTGACTGATGATTTGACATTTGAAGTAACACCAACAGAAATCACTAGTCAAAAGGTTCGACGACTACGCAACAGAGATATCTATTATGTTAAGGTCACATGGAAAAGTAGAGACATGTAAGAAATTACATGGGAAGAAGAAAATTCTATGAGAAAGCAATACCCTTACTTATTTGATTCAGAAGGTACGTACAATTTCGAGGACAAAATTTTTATATGTTGGGGGGAGTTGTAAGACCCGTGTCAATCTAACCCGGTCTTACCACCTTGAACCAGGTTTACCCATCATGGTCGAGTCAAATGGACCAAGGGCGTGAAGGAGATCGAGATCCCAGGTATCAAATCGACCCAAAAATACTTAAATTAGGGGAAGGGTCGCATACCCAGCTAAGCGGGGTCGAACCTCCCAAAACAAAAAGTCAGACCCTCGGTTTTGGAGGGAGGGTCGGACAGCTTAAGACCCTAGGGTCGACGGGATCATTGACCCTCCCATCGACCCTCGGTTTCTGCCGAATGTAGAAATTAGGAAATTTCTATATTTTTCGATTGGGATTCTTTCCAAATCCCAATGAGACTTATTTAGGATGTTCCTACTCTATTTAAAGGACGTCCCTAAGCCACTTTCACTCCTTTCACAACCTTAATTGAATTGAGAGAAGGAGAGGAGAAGGAAAAGAGGAAGAAGAGAGGCAAACAAGAGAACTTAGCAAAAAGGAGAAGAGTTGCAGAGAAAGATTAATCTTCTCAGGTATGGATACTAATTCCATAAGTTTCTACAGACCTTAGGATAGTTATTGGAGAGAGAGTGATCTCGGAGAAACCCAAACCATCCATCCATGGTTAGGTTTTCATGGAAAACCCTAAGATAATGCATGAAAGCCATCTAGGAGGATGATTCATGGTTTCAGACCATGGAATGAATGTTTAATGGAATGTAGAAGCAAACCATAGGACCCCAAACACGAAGAATGGATTAAAAAGTGGAAATTGGACCAGAGTGCACCGAGGGTCGCACCTAGGGTCGATGACCATCCGACCCTAGGTATTCCTGACCATCGACCCTCAGCATTCGGGAAGTCCAGTAGGAGGGGAGGGTCGATAGACCCATCGACCCTAGCGTCGACCCTAGTATCGACCCTCAGTTAACAGAGTAGTTTTTAAATTCAGAATTTATTCTAATTAAATTTTATCGACTTTGTTAGGTCTACTAGAAATATAATAACATTATAACGGTGATTTTAAAGCTTGAAAAAACATCTTATAGCAAGCTAAGGTGAGGAACCTTAACCCCAAACTAAATTGGTTAATAATAAACTGTTTTCGTTTTCTTGAGTCCTATGCCTTGCTTGATTCTATGTGAATATGCTTGTAATGTGCATACAGCATGCCATCCAATATTTCTATTACTTGTTCATGCATATTTACTTTATCGTTTATAACATGATGATGATGATGATGATAGGAATAGGCATGTGCTTGTATGTGTGTGGTTGATGTGCTTGATGCAAGCGAGTATCAGGGGAGGTGTGATGAGAACGTCAATAAACGTTAACCTTTGGCGGGTCTCAGCACTTTAGCTCTATCTCTAACTCAAGTCTTATGCATTGGCATCGTCGTATCGCCATTACTTTAGCAGAACTATTATATCGTAGAATATCAGGGGAGGTGGTCTCGGTCCTTGTAGTCTCTGACTCTACCGGGGGGCCTTAGCTCTATCTCTATGGGCATTCTGAGGGATGCTGGGGTGAGGCCTTGGATACACTATTTGGCATTAGGATTGGTTAGTTGCGAGCCCAGTTTGCTGCCCTCGCTAACAGGGGCTTACGTGTTGGTATGACACTATATAGCAATAAACGTAACCTTTGTTATATATTGTTAATGGTTGGGTGCATGTGAGTTGACGATAAACGTGATCTTCGGGTAACGTCACACACTCGTGTATAGAGGCGGAGTCAATAAATGCGACCTTTGGCTACCTCAACCTTTCTATAGCATACTGCAAACTTATATACCAGACCAAAGATATAAATTGAATTTTTACATGCATATGTATTGTTGCATTGTTTTGACTACTCACTGAGTCGTGATGTGTGCTCACCCCTCGACGTCGAATATTTTTAGTTGATGATGCAGGTTATACCGTCGAAGACTACATGAATGCATCTGCGTACGGGAACGTGGCAGCAATGAAAGCTGGAGCTGAAGATGATACACACGACTCCTCTTGCGAGTGCAACTCGTGTGTATTTGATTAGATATTTTATAGGTTTCTTTTATTGGAGTTATTCAGACATGTATTTGATATTTAATATTTATGTCTCAGTTGAATATAGAATAATTTGCTATTAAATTATTAATATCATTTAGTTTCTCAGTTCATATTATTATAAGATTTCCGCTATTGTGTATTACTCTGATTATGATAACGGGTGTGTGTAAGTTGGATAACACGGGGATAGCCTATTTGAGATCCTGGTTGAACCGTTGGTTATTTAGCGGTTCATCACATCATTCTGAATAGACCAGAATTGGGGTGTGACACTATCCTTGTACCTCCCCAAAGATAAATCTAAGCAATGATCTGGTGCATCCATCAGTTCACAAGTTGGATGCACAATGTGTCAATGTGGGAAGACCTAGCACAGTAGGAATCCAGGCGAATGGGGATTCTGAATGAGGGTCTTATAATCCCCCAACTTAAAGGAATTTCATCGTTGAAATTAAGGTGTGCCTATTTTCTTTACCGAACTGGAAGTATCCCAAACACAATCACTACAACCAGCATATGAACACCAGGGCATGCCCATAATTCAGGGTGCAAAGGGTTTATTTGATTCCAAACAAACGAAATGGGGCCCATGCCCAAGTTGGTGTCAAGTGTCCACTAACCTTTGTGTAACTATGGGCCTACACTACTCTTGGAGGTCCTGAATAAACTTCCCCAACACTTCGGATGCCTCTGCCATGATTGGTAGGCATCGGGACTGGGTCCTGACATATCGCCTTAATCAGTTGTGCCAACATCCCTTGTCAAAGTTTGAGTATTGCCGGTAGATGACCCTCTTGACCCCATTCATTACTGACACTATGTCCTGTGTACATCTTGGTACTACCAGGGTGTATGGTATAGGGAGAGGAGTGGGCCTCTATCATGATTGCCTCCCTCAAGGGCTGTGCGGTCTCTGGCATGCACACTCTTCCTCTATAGTTGATGATTCCCAGGCCATCAATTGAGAAATATGGGTCTTGTTTCCCTTTCCTTAGCTCTTGCGTGAGGGTCTTTATGTGGGTCCCCTCTCAATGGCCTCCTTAACTTCATCTAGAAGGGTGGGCAATATAGTCATGGAACTCAATAAACCCACTGCTATCTCGACCCATTCCGATACTAGAGTACCCGTGGTCGATGCGTCAATGTCTGGGGGAGGGATAGTGACTAAGGTAGGGTCCACATTATGCCCCTCCTCATGCTCTATTAACTTGAGGCTCTTCCCTTCCATTGAAACCATTGCCTTCCTACTTCAGGCCTCAGCCACCATACCATCATCTTGCATGCGCACACAACCCAGACCGAACTTTGATGCATTGGTGCAAATGGTGAATGGGGCTGAGATCAGCTTTTGTTTGAGAGTCTGAAAGCTCTCCTCACATTCTTCTGACCACACAAACTTTACCCTTTTTTCTTCGTTAATCTGGTTAGTGGTACTGCTACCCCAGAGAAGTCCTCAATGAATCGCAGGTAGTAACTTGCCAAGCTAAGGAAACTTTGAGTGGGAGATGATCACAGTTTGTCACCTGACAAAATCTCTCATCTCGTTAGTAGGGTACCATCCCATAATCACACCAGTATCAACAAAAGCATCGGGACATGCAACCTAAGAAGTCACTATGCATATCACAAGCCCTTTCATGTAAGATCATGCTCATACTTTTAAATTTTAACAGTTCTTCACAAGTCTATCCATTCATCGGCATAGTATTTTCACCTCATATACTTCCCTATGCAACCCTACATACATGTACCATATTTCATGGTTTCTTATCATCTTCAGAAGCCTACATGGATGATATGTGCTGCTCCATGTACTCACCACCCCAGGTTGCCAACTAATTCTAAGCTAGTGTTTGGGTGATTATGTCATTGGTTGGGACGTCGCCCAACATCTGAGAACATGAGTGTACACCTTCGTATGGGATATAAGTGCCCCTATTAGTCATATCACAAAACTGGGTCAACACATGCATCCTTATTTACCTTATAACACCCCCGATATATGCATCGAGCGCACTAATCAAGCCCGCTCCCTTCTTATTGGCCAATTCGAACCCCATTTGGCCAATATTCTTTGCAACATAGAAAACCCTTGGGTCCCTTGCTCCTTTATTCTGTGTCCCGAAAAGATCCTTTTGGGTCCGGGGTCAACCCCATTCTAGGTAGATCTCTGCCCATGGTGAGGTGATTCTTGTCGCGATGATCAATCGAAAGCTTTTTAAAGGAGCAAGGCCACCACATTCCATCTGCGCTTCACTCCATGTTTTACTCGTTGACTTGCCCTCCCGGCAGATCATTCACTGAGCTTGGGTAACGAATTCAAATACTTATCGGAGGCATATTTTAATTCTTTATCTCAATCAAAACTATGATATCCTATTAGGACACTCAACCAATTTATGGGATTTACCATCCTAAAAATTACCAGTTACACTCGTAGTTAGAGAACTCACCTGGTTCATGGGGCTCTGATTGACTACACTCCCTGAGGGGGGTGCCCTGATGATCACGCCTTATCTCTGTGAAGCCCTTTTACGTGGTCAGGTCCGCTTTGGCCCTTTGAATGGCCTCCTGTAGTTTCGGGTTAGGTTCCCTTCTTTGTAGAGCATAGTTGGCCAAGAAAGCCTCTCAAAAGCCTTCCCATGTCATTTTATCATGCCGCTGTAGCAACGTGGGCTGAGTGCTCTGCCACCACTCATAAGGCTCGCCCTCTAACTGATAGGTGGTGCACATAGCATTCTACGCACCTAAATAATGTAATCTACTGATAGTTCCCTCCATGGCTTGAATCCAATTACGAGGCTACGAGAAATCTCCTTGCATCCCAGCAAACCGTTCTAGATTCAGACCTTGAAAACGATGCATAATCCCTAATGCAGCAGAAGGGCCCATGCCAGCAATGGGTGAGAAGGGGGCTAGTTCCCCACCTGATGGTACTACTGCAGTTCTCCTGGTGGCCTCCATGGTTGGGGAATCCAGGGGTTGCCAATTCCTCGGTGACAATGTACTAATGTCCCTCGGATTCATTCCCTGACGTGACACCTTTGGGTGCAAGCCTCGCATCAAGGTATTTGCAGGACGACATCGTGGAACGGTTTGGGTGAAATCTACAAGAAAATTTTCGAAACCAAGGTTAGTGCCAATACGAGGGAAGAATTCTTATCATCCCTGCTAAAACAACATTATGCACTAGGGTGAGGGATGTTATTGTACTTGTATAACGTCTTATTCCCCACACTAAAACACCCTAAAGTTTCCATCCTGAGGCATAGGCAGGAACCAGGGGCAGGAACCACCGGGTGGGTTCCGCCGCTTGAGCCCCCCTAACTTATCTGGGAGAACTAGAAGATGATTCCAGAGGTATAGTCATCTGCTACTTACCTCTGGATCACACTTAGATCCCTTATGAGTAAGCCGGAGGATCAAGGCAGATGGTGTATCATCTGGATATGCACCATCTGGATATGCCTCCACTTTTCCTATACTTAGAAAGTTTTTACAGTACGTTTTTTGGTCTACCAAAGGCACAAAATGGAGGATCAATTTTCTGATTGTCCACAAGCCTCTGGTCATTGAGCATCAACTTTTGAAATAGCACAACCTTTGGCTACTTGGAGGAATCGATCCGGTGGCAGATCCTTAAGTGACCAGTCCATTGGTTATGCAGAACCTTCAGTCTTATAAAAGGATCTGGGGGTTCTCATTTCAACACCTACATGCTCATAGCTGGAGGAGAAGAAAGAAGATTCTCCCCCAAGGTTTTCTAGGGCTCCCCCATTCTGACTGGCTTGGTTTCTCAGTAGTGTTGGAGCACTACAACTCAAACTCATCCCTTCAGGTACATTTCGAACTCCCTCTCATTTCCTTCATTCCTCTCGGTTACCCAAGGTTCTTCTAGTCCTCGTTTCCAGTTATAGAGGAGAGGAGGAAACTTGAAGTCTCCACCTTTTAGTCAGCCAGTGGGACCCTAGTTTACCCTTGTGACCTGACCCATTATTGGCGGAGTGGGCCAGTTTAGTGGCTCCACCAGGGTTCAATTCGCCCTTACCTTACGGCGCACCGGTGCCCTTAAGGGTGTCAAAAATGGGCCCGGCCCGGTAGCACGGACCGAGCCGGCCCGAAATAACCCGAACCCAGTCTGGACCGAACCTTAATGGACAGGTTTCGGTCTCGGCTTGTAAAGCCCGACACCGTTTCAGCCCAGACCGAAACCAGACCGGACCGGTCCGTTAAGAAGCCCGAACTAGCCCGAACACCGGTAAGGTTCATCCGGGCCCAATTTCTTAATTTTTATGGTTTTAAATTTTGATGGATTATATTACACTGTTATAGTTCACTTCTTGATCGGAAAGATTATATGAATCTATAGTTGAAAAAAATATGTTAATTGTTACAATTTATTGAATTACATACATATAGAAGGAATGATGCTAATTTTATAAGAAATAATAAAATAAGCAATATATCTTACATATAAAATTGACCCGATAAGCTTGATAAGCCTGGTCCGGACCGAATCAGCATGAAATCACCTCAATAAGTCCAACCCGATAACAAACCAACACCGGACCAGCCCGTTAGTTATTGTGTCCAGTGCAGCCCAACCCAGCCCGAACTCTTAATGGACATGTTTTGAGCTGGGCTTATAAAATCCGATACCGATTCAGCCTGGACCGAAACCGGCCGGACCGGCCCGTTGACACCCTTAGGTGCCCTAATGGCACTGGCAGAGCCTTGGGTCTTGCCATACCTTCCTTGCTGTCCCCAACCCATCTTGGTTGGGGACCCCTAGCTGTTTGGCATGGGTTGAGCCACCCAATCGAAGGATTTCCGATTGCTTTTTGCTGGTGGTCAAGCATCCCTTTGCCACAGTCTCTCACCCTAGTGGGGGGTGCAGTGACCCAATCTCAATCAGAATGGGGTGCCATCGCCAGGACCTTTGTTCCCAAGCAATGGCTTGTGGTTTATATTAAACTACCAGCTTTGGTTTACTCCGATAGCCCGACTTTCCCCCTTTAACTGAGACTAAAATACCCCCCCTTTTGGCACCATGATGATAGATTGGGGGTTTAGGGTTACAGCCCAAACCCATGGTTGGTGTGCCTATCCACTTGACCAATGATTAGGGTGCACATTCGCTTCTCCCTACCATCCAGGTATAGCAATTCAACTCATCCCCAGATTTCCCCTTTTTGGGGCTTGTAGAATAGCCGCTCAGTGCTCTACAGACCAGCTAGTAGCGGATCTGGCAGCTAGTCTCTTAGTGACCCAGACTCAGGTAGCCTGGCTCACAAGAGTATATGCTGAGGATTATGATCGAGATCGTGACGTACCTCCTCCTCCAGCACCCCTGGCTCCATGATTGTCCCATTATCTTCTTTTCTTTTTATTCTACAGGGTAACTGTCCGGATTGTGGACCGTACTCTGATTCGGATGTACATTTGTGTTATTCCCTTTTGATATATATAATTCGTTTCTCATTTACTTATGTGCATTATCTCTTTCTTAGTTTATGTCTCAAACAACACAAGTGCTTATGGTGTGTTCTTATTACAGTTTTTAATTTTATCATAACTCAATTCATGACTCATGTGGAAGTAGTTAGGTCAATGGATAGAACCTGAGAGAGCTCTGATACCAAGTTGTCACACCCTAATTCTGGATTAACCAGAATAGTACGATGAATTGTAAATAAACCAACGGTTCAACCAGGATCTGCATTAGGTAGTACCCACCATATCAACCATACACACCTTCCACAGAAATAATCAGAGATAAATAACAAATAAGCGAAAGTCTTATAGATAATGAACTGAGTGTCTAACAATGATATAATAATTATTTAATTCAATTATTTTCCAAAAACTTAAGACATAAAGATAAATAATCTGTTACATGTTCCAATAACCAAATATAGCTAAACTAATAAAAAATGCACTAATTCCACTCGCATGAAGGATCATGCGCAACTTCAACAGCTTCTACCTCCATGGTCGCAATGTGTCCATACATCGACGTATTCACATAATGTTCAACAGTAGAGCCTACATCATCAACTAAAATATTCGACGTCGAAAGGATGAGCACACATCATGGCTCAGCGAGTAAAACAAAATAATACAACAAACATATGCATGCATTCAATTTAATATCTTTGGTCTGATTTTTAAGTTTGCAATATGCTTAGAAAGGTTTGGTGGCCCCCGCACCTCTATACACAAGTATGTGAATCTGCCCAATAGATCAAACACCATTGTCGTCCCACATACACCCACCATGGAATAGAGATAGAGCTAAAGTGTCCGGAGAAAACATCAAGTCAACTGAGATGCTTTTTGAATCTGGTCCTTGTTGAAATGGGGTGGAAGACCTTTTTTATTGTATTTCATCGATCACACACCGCCAACGCTTCCCTTGATGCCCTACCCATACCAACACGTAAGCCCTATTGGCGATGGCTTGCAAACTGGGCTCGCAACTAACCAATCCTAAATATCATCCTGTATATCCAAGGCCTCACCCCAGCATCCCTCAATACATCCATAGAGATAGAGCTAAGGCCCCCTGATAGAGTCAGAGACCATTCGGTCCGAGACCACCTCCCCTGATACCCTACGAAGTAATAGTTCTGCTAAGATAATGACGATACGATGATGTCAGTGGGAAAAACTTGAGTAGAGATAGAGCTAGAGTCTAGTGACCAGGTCAGAGACCACAATGCCACATCCTCCCCCTGATGCCCCACTCGCATCCAACACATTAACCATACACACACAATCACATGCCTATTCCTATCATCATCAATCAACACGGTAGTAAATAGATAGAAGTAAATATGCATGAGCAGTAATAACAATAATATTGGATAACATGTGAGATGCACATTACAAGCATACAAACATAGCATCATTCATGACATTGGACACAATAAAGTAAACAATTTGTTATTATCCAATTAGTTTAGGTCTTGTTCCCTTACATGTTAGCAAAACTCGATCTCCTTCCAAGCCTTGTAATTCTCTTTGAATCAATTTAATAACCTAAAAGTTATATGAATTTATGTTAGGGTTCATATGTAACATGTTACAGTAGTTGAAAATTGAAACAGAGCAAGTTGTCTGATTGGTCCTATGGTCTCATACTATGTCGACCTTACTACCTACGATCGATACCCTATGGTCGCACCATATGTGACTGTACCTACAACCATATGGTTTCAAAATTCTTCCCGAAAGCCTATGGTCGATACTTTGATCATGCTGGTCATGCTATGGTCGACTGTAGCTGCGACCTTGAGATTTCTGGTTACAAACTACATTTAATCTGAGTCCTTCTTGGGTCAACTCTTTGGCTCTTAAATTGGGTTTATCCTAATGATTATTCTAAGGCTAAGTTTCTTAGTTTTACCAACTAATTACTCTAACCTATTCTCCATGGTTTCCCATTGGAGGCTTGCTTAGCAATTCCCATGGTTGCATTCTTACGTTGGGTTTGGTATCTCAATTTACATTAGAAACCTTTACTTCTAGTGTTCTAAGGCTACAGAGACAAGGTTCATACCTTACTTGTTGCAGAGATTCTTTGTAACTCTTCTCTAAGTTACCTCCTTAGTCTTCTCTTCTTTTCCTTCTTTTCCTTCTCTTTCCTTCTCTTTCTCTAGGGTTTACTAATGTTCTAAAAGAGTGAAAAAGGCTGAGGAACATCCTTTATATTGAGAAAAATTCTCCATATAGAGTTCTCCAACATTAGGAAAGAAATCCTCCTCAAATTAGAAAAGTTTCCATCTTGGAGTGTGATCTAGGGTCTCACGGTTGATGGCCTATGGTCACAGAATTCATCAACCATAGGGTAAAAAACATTGACCGTAGGGTCCTGGATCAGTGACCTTTGTTTTTTACCTTATGGTTGAACATACCTATCTCGGTATTCGACTATACACATACTTTTGAGCATTTTTAACTCGATTCATACCTGGTTTTGTGATCCATCTTCACACGGTCGGTCCACTTGGTCCAGCAATGATGGGAAGACCTAGCACAACACGGTTAGACCAAGTTAGTGGAGTGCGGGTCTTATAGGGAGGTTTGTATTAAGCGTAAACACAATTGCTGTAGGTGCAACCCTCACCGTGCTCCTCGGCAATATCCTCTCCCGCGGATGAGTCGCTCGCCAGTTGAGACTCTATAAAATCTATTACAGAGATATTTGCACCAGAATCTGAAAATAAGTATCGATACGAGGGGTGAGCTCCCATCCTAGCTCAGTAAGGAATCAAATATCACATGCCATGCATCCAATGTGTATGATGAGTTCTAATGTTCTATAGGTGTAGTCCGTGTGTCTACCACAGCTTTCAACCCTGCGTATGGCTCGATGACTTTTACACTTTATACACTGGACTAGGGTAGAAACATGATGCCCAAGTCTCTTTTGCCAAATTTCTTCTACAAGCGGACCCTAGAAGCCAAGCACGAACCAAAGAAGTTCTCCTTTTTTGGGAAAAGTTTCCTACCATGGTTTCCTTCATTTTAAACAATTGGAAACACTTTTTTTTTATTTTATCATTTTTACACATAATGGGAGTCATTTAGACCTCATTATCATCTCCATTCATGGAGGAGGAGACAACCTAAGTTTTCGAGGTCAAGCTCAGTCTCCAGATTTCAACTTTGTGATATCCATTTTAGTTGGGGGAAATTTATTCCCTCTATTTATACATTCAATGAGAACCATTTACGGTTCCATTAACTCCATTGATGAAGGGGTAGAGAAAACCTAACTTCTAGGTTTAATGGTGGTTCAACATTAATGGTCTTAACATTCAACCACAAAAGAAAGAGAGGGAAAGACAATGGCTTACCTTCAATTAGGATCCACTCAAGGGTTTGAGGACTTGGAGTTCTTCCTCTCCACTCTTCTTCTTCTCTTCTTCTCCCACTCTCACTCTCTTATGGTTCCAAATGGAAGGGAAAAGAGGTTGGGTCCTCCTTTTTATAAAACCCGTGGAGAGAAAAAGACTCAAATGCTTGTTCAACCAGTTGCAGTCAAGCGGATGAACGTTCATCTGGTACATGCCTCTGGTTGGGCTTAAAATAGGTTTATGCTTAGTTTTATGGGCCCGATTTGGTGGGGTTGCTCTCTAGGTTTCTTGGATATCATTCCCCATACTCTACCATCACTAGGGGATCCTAGAGTTTGACCCAATCATCATGTGAGGGGTCAAAAGTTAAGGTGCCAAGTGTTGGCACAGTAAAACCTGACACAGAGAGATCCAAATTGTGAGGATTTTGGAGTGGGTCTTAAAATACCCCCAATTTATAAGGATTTCACCCCAGAAATTAGGTTGCAGTTGTAAGTTCTTATCTCATATGTATGAGTGTCTACCCACACCATAACTCATGAGGTAAACATATATCAACTATAATATGTAATAATCGAGGGAGTGCAAGGCTTACCCAATCCTCAAAACTTCCTCAAGTCAGGGCAAGGCCCGCGCTAACATAAATGCATAGCATTCCTAATACTTTTGGCAGTGATGAGCCTCATGACCCACTGCTCCATAGGAGAGGCAGGTAACAACTTCCTCAGGTTTTGGCGATGGTGCTTTTTCAATGGTTCTATCGCATTGTCGCATAAGGTGCTTTCAACTACAATACCGATAATATTTTTTGGGACTGGCATTAGGTGGATGGTGGCCCCACCGGAAGTTTTTCATTCCCAAAACGAGGTAACTTCAGTGCTGCTCATGGTGCTTCTTCCTCTAGGTTTCTCTTTATTTATTTTCCCCTTCTTTGGACTACTAATACCTCCTTTACAAGACATTCAAAACGAAAACTCAATATTAGTAATCCATGAAATTATCAATTCAAGTTACATCATACATTTCTAATCCATATGTTATTCTTAATGAAATATTATTCAAGTAATTGTTCCCAAATGTATTAAATACAAATCAGTAGGACTTATTTCTGCTTTTGTCCTCCCATTGTTCTTCTAACATTATATCCAAACACAAACAAGGGCATCTTAGCCACTGTACATGCAAACTCTCTATCCTTGCTATCCCATAGCCCTTATACACATCATACGGCTCAATTGGCTAAGTATAATCCCCTTTTCTGCATAACCATGCCATTTGTATACCTCTCATATGCAACAATGGGGCGGTCAATAATCATGTGACCATAATCAACTACCACAATTTAGGCTATGCCCTCCCTCAAAATCCATTTATGACATTACATAATTTGATAAGCTCCATGATGAGTCTGCATCAAGGAATTGAAATACTTGACGGATACAACATTCAAATTCCTTATGCAAGGTACAATCATATGATCGTATTTAAAGCATTTATTAAGCTTTGCTATTTCCATGTTAAATGCCATTATATGCTATACTTAAATTACACTTAAAGCGAAATAAGGCATACCTGTAAATATCCCAGGGTAATTCTAGGCGTCCTCTTGTGTCATGGAGATTACATTACCAACCGCCTATGGTGGTGGTCTCTGTCGTGGGAATTGACAAGTCCTAGCCAGGTGCCCATGCTTACCACAGTTGTAGCATTTCTCACGGGCCTTAGACCGGATGATAGAGGGCGTGGCCCTCAGTGGCGTGACCTAGAGTACTGATGCTATAGGCCGAGCCTGAATAAGTGTTGGGCTGCTGGTTTGCTAGTCTGATGAGCTGTAGAGCAGAGGGGGCGGTGACAGAGCAGCTCAAGTAATGCACCCAGAATGGCTTGGTAGCAGGGTAGTTATCTGTATAATTGGAAGCTCTCTTTTTGTCTTTGGTAGTTTTACCTATACCCATCTTTTACACTTTTTGTAGCTTGTACAACATTGTTGTATTCTGTTAGCCTCATAGATTCCACCACAACCTTCATATCCCCTCTTAAACCCTGCATAAACCTCCTTAGTTTTAATTTTTCCTCTCTCATGGCAGTAGGAGAGAAGTAAAATAGCTCTTCAAATTTCTGTTGATAACTCTCCACTATAAGGGCACCTTGGGTAAGGTTGAGGTACTCTACTTCCTTTCTATCCCAAAAGTTTTAGGGAAAGAAATTTTTGAAGAATGCATCCTTGAATATTTACCAGGTGATCTCGCCATGGTGCTTTTGTAGGGTGGGTTGGATCCATTTCCACCAATCATATGGTACACCCTCTAGTGGATAAGTGGCATACAAGAGCTTTTGGGATTCAGAACACATAAGTGTCTCCGAAGCCTTTTCCATGGCCTGTATCCAAATGGCCAACTGCATCGAGTTTGTACCTACCCCAGTGAACTTCAGTGGTGTCATCATCTAGAAATATTTCATTACTCTAACACCATCCATGGGGGCCTAAGCTGCCATTCCTGCCATGGTAAGATGCCATACTAAGGTTTGCCTAGCTATAACAGGTGCTGGGGGTGTTCTGACAGCTGACAATGGTACCAACCCTTGTCTAAGGTCTGTCACAAATCCGTAAAAAACTACTATTGGGTTCCTTGATTGTCCCACTACTCTTGCGCTTTCTTGGCAGCTTGTAATTTCTCTTGTTCTTCTATGAGTACTTTCTTCTGTCTCTCTCAAGTTTGGACCAACCTATCTCAAGTTTGCTCATTACCACCGGTGGAAGATTCTGTGGTAATGAGGGTGTGGGAGTAGTGGTTTGCTCATTACCAACTTCCCCTACAGGTGGGCCAAAGTGTACTTTCCTTACCCGTGTGCTTTGTCAGGGAGGCATTGCTTGAGTAAGCTCTGAAAGAAAAATTTTCATGCCCCAAATTAGTAAAAGCAATTAGTGGTTAGCTAATGAAAATTCCACCTTTGATCATGCAAGGGGCAGGGAGACAACATTTGCATAGCCATGATTAAATTAAGTCATCCCAATAATCCAAGGAGTACAATAATATGTCCCATGCAAGCATAAGACTCGAAATTTAGTTCCTAAAGTTGCAGGGCACTTTATTGGTTAACACACTAAATCTTTAATTGGGGTACCCCCAATTTATAATAATTAAGGCCATATGTAAAGAGGTAGGGTGGCTTGGCATAAATCCCCATTTAAAATAAGCCAAAATATACTCCTTTTACCAATTTCATTCACTGCATTGCCCTTTCACTTCATCCCTAGGGTCCTTTCTATTATTACCCATGTAACGGGAGGGAATCCCATGCATAATTGATTACAACACCCTCTGAAGATACTACTACCTTGATGGTTAGAATCGATTGTCTAAGTAGCCCTGGTAGGGTTTTTGTTATCACCTACTGGAGTATAAGTGGACCCTTACATCCTAACACCCAATCAATCATGGGGAACTCCTCATTTTTAATTTGACCTTAATGGCTAGCAAGACTAATAAACCCATCGGCTTGTTTGAGCCCTAGAGTTTTCCGAGCTCATACGCCTGCCCACTTAGTGCATCATGTACCAATAATTCACATTTGAAATGGCTGGGTGCATAGTCAATCACCATCGGTTATACCCACGCTTTAACATTAGGCACCTCATGCACAAATCCAGCCCCCTTGTTGCTAACTGTATAGTGGTCAGGTGCATACCATTAAATAATCCAAGGTAATTTCCTCGTCTAGGATTCCAACCATATGGTTGGCTAAATGGAATGCTTGTCTGGCTGGGGCATTCCCTTTGGTATAACTTTGACTCCCTCAATGGATATTACTAACACTTTTATGGATGTTAGTTCACAGCCTATTCATGTGGTGCACCCCAAACTGGTTGGTCACATTTTCATTGCCTTAGGTGCACCCATCAGAGATTAGCTCATTGGGGTTTGCCTAGAGTTGGCCAATGGTGGTGGCACCATGCACTATTTCCATCATTTCCATTATATCCTCAGCCATCACCACTAAAATAGGGGGCAAGGGCCTTATAATGCAATTGTTCACCAAAAGGTTACTATCCCTAGGTAAAGTCATAATCCCATAACACCATCCCCGCTCATTCATTAGGATGTCAGTTGAGTAAAATTTGGGCTCTTGACCCCCAATTTACAAGGATCAGACCAAGGTTATTTTAGATTCCTTTCCTTGGATAGTGAGGTGCTATTCCCTTGTACTAATGAGCATTATTTGACCTTGCCTATTAATATCTATGACCATCATATTTGATGGTAACTGGTGATTGTCATCCTTAGGGAGAAGTAATAACTCAATCATCAGTCTACCATGAGCCTTATGGTCACTCTGGACAACTGGTTTTCTTTGTCATTCCTTTTACGGATTACTTTGATTTGTAAGTCACACTAACTCCCATTCTAATTCCCCTTTCACAGGTGATAAGGCCACTAAGAGAGTCATTGACCCTTCAGGGTAGGGTTCTGACTAACATGGGTTTACCTTTTATGCTGCTCGTATGTCGAGACCACCTGCAGCTGAACAGACTTCTAGGTCATCTACTGACCTAGGAGATACCTCTAGTACTTGCACCCACTAACAGATCTTAGCTATCTCCTACTATGGATGCCCTTTCTTCATCTGCACCACAGATCTTGTTTTAGCCTTTTGCCTTACCAAGTGAGCCTCAGTAGACAGACTAGTGATCCTCTCCTTGGTTTTTGTTTATTTTTTTTCCGATATGTATATAGGATAACTGTTCGAGGTGTGGACCATACCCTACTCCATTTCGTTTCTTTCGTATACTTATTTTCCTTCTTATTTTGGTCAGATACTTTCATTTACCTTTCACATTGATCAATAGTTGTATTTTGAGATAACAGTCCAGATTGTGAATTGTATCTCAATTTTTGTACTTAAATCAGATACACATATACATGTCTTTGTTTGTTCTTAGTTCATATTGTGTGTTATGCTCTTTCATTAGTTCTTGTAATGGAATGTCACCTAACTTACTGTTCCCCTTACTTACAACTTGTTGGTTCATAAAGGATTTTAATTATCTTAGGCATCTATTCCGACACATGGAAACACATGTGTAGGGGAAGTTTGTAGGTAGAGTCAGAGTGGTTATGCTCTGATACCAATGTTGTCATAGCCCATTCTGGGGAATCGGACGTGATATCCGAGTCTTCCAAGAGACAACCTAAATCTTTCAGCGATCGATAACCAAGTGAACTACCAAGACACCCTATAGTCTACACACACAATATCCACCATAATCAAGAGTAGATAACATAATAATTTATGGAAAAAAATATTAAAGTTGCACCAGAATATACTAAGAACAAGATGCCATCTAGTAATATTCATTACATAGTAATCTTTATGTTTCACAATATTATTCATATTACGTATACCCCATTTTCAGTAATTAAAGTAAATCCAAATAAGTCCCTGTGGATAGACCAAACCATCCTCTATCCACAGATAGCAAAATCAACAGATAAGGTGCTGACTTAGGTCCCATAGATGCAGTCCCTACAGGTACAGCCCTTGACATGATCTCACAGAGGGACCCCACTAAGAGAAGGAACTTCATCACCAACAGGATCCATAGCTGCATTAGCAGAGAAAGTACCTATAAACAAAGCTAAAAAGATTCAATATGGAGGGGTGAGCTCACATCCCAACTTAGCAAGGAATCACATATCTAATGCAATCCTATGCAATAATTTATGAATGCAGTACATAAGCAAATAAACAAGCAATTGTGAGTGACAGTCAAACGTGTATGAGATTCATGGTTGGCCTGTACACTAGCTCGATCATTATTGATCTCGAGTTGAACCTGAATAATCAATGACAACCCTGATCCCGAGACGGACCCCATGTGAATCAGTGGCTTGTCACTGGTTGAACTGTCATTAATCTCAAGACATACCCAGACAATCAATGACACCCATGATCTTGAGATGGACTCCATGTGAATCAGTGGCTCGTTTACCCAATTTGCTAAAGCACAAGTCATTTGACCAAGTTGATGCAGGATGCAAGAGAATATAATAAATGGGTTACACCTTAGCAGAGATCTACGTTCTACTCCCATGGACTGACCGTGTCCCCACTAAAGCGTATCCAGGTATATGACCGTGCATCGTACTCCCATACTCCACACGATCATATATCCCACAACACAATCATATCCAAAACAAGAATCACTCAACATGGCATGTGCACGCAGTAAGTATAACTATACTCCAGCAAAAATCCCAATTCTACTCCATGGACGAATCGTGTCCCCACTAGAGCATAGAGTACCAACATGGCACATGTATCGTACTCTCATACTCTACAAGACCGTTATACATGGTCTTATCCAAACTGCACTCAATAGAGGACCCTAACTCCATACTCCCATGGTTCATTGTGCCCCTACTAAGGTATAGTCACTCCCAACATGATTCATGAGGTCACTCGTTACATGAACCACCATTCATGGGTCGTCTCCCAACGGAGAGCCCCGAATCTCCACTCCCATGGTTCACTGTGTCTTTACTAGAACACCGGCACACCAACAAGGTACCCATGTCCGTACTCCCATAAGTCATACGCACCATCATACATGGTTATGCACACAATAACTACATCAAAAACCACTCCTTGCAGAGAACCCTGGATCCCCACTCCCATGGTTTGTCGTGTCTCTACCAAGGTAACAACAACCATCATCATACGTAGTTATAGTCATATGCAAATGTATGAACAGTTATATACAATTTATTGGATGACATGTTATAAAAGAAAAATATCCATAACAGACAATAAACACATGCTCAAACTCTACGTGACCCAACCCCTTACCTGTAGACACCAGAGGTGCTGCTGAACCTTGAAGCTAATAGAAGGCTTTGTCCACTACCCATAGTATTTTACCCAATTTAATTAAAATAAGATTCATTAGGTTGGTGAATATCTTTTAAAACACCATAGACAGGTCCTAGAGTCCATGCATGGATCCCAAGATAACTATACACCCAATCGAGACAGTACTCATTCCGTTCACAGGTCCGTGTAAGTGAATAGTTTCAAACAAAGTCTAATGAGAGGAATGGGAAAATGGATGTGTCTTTATAGGCCAGGCTAACTCACCAGTTCAGCCCACAGCCATGTTATGGATTTTCAGTTCATGGG
Source organism: Protea cynaroides (assembly GCA_028583415.1). Classification (NCBI taxonomy): domain Eukaryota; kingdom Viridiplantae; phylum Streptophyta; class Magnoliopsida; order Proteales; family Proteaceae; genus Protea; species Protea cynaroides. The sequence continues at coordinate 22,995,046 of CM053269.1, forward strand.
GGGTAGTATGGGATCCGTAGTAGGCGAGAAGATCCTAAAAGGGTTATACGATATATCTGGTGTGGAAGTAGGCCAACATTTATATTGGAAAATAGGAAGCTTCCAAGTTCATGCCTAGGTATGAGGCTCGTACTGCAGAGCAAGCGAAGAACCAAGCAACTCCAGAGCGCGCTAGCTGATCTACGACCAAAGAAGCAACTAAAGAGCTAGCAGCTCTCCGTCCAGGATTACGCGCAAAACCCACCTATAAAGTGGGCTTTTCGCTGGGTTTGTTCTATTAAAAAATAAGACAACAACCTTTTAATAGTAAGAGGGTACCCATACGGGGAAAGTACATACCCCCTTATTTGGTTGCGATGGTCGTGGATGCTTTTCTTGAAAAAAATCATTGGCTTATCAAATTATCTATCGAGCCATGAAAAAGATTCAACAAAAAACTCCCAGACTCCCTCCCATTCATTCCCTTAAATGGCAAACGGTAAAGGTGTGCCGAGACAGCGACGGGTTCTCTGCCCCTGCGGGGATGGAGCGACAGAAGTTTTGAGCTTACAGCAGCTTGCCAAACAAAGGCTAAGAGAAAAAAAAAAGAGAGGTATGACTGGCATGATCTACCAAGGAAGTAATAACCCCTAAAGAGGCTAGAGCAAGGCCTAATTGAAAATGAATCGAATTATTGATTGTGTCATAAAGACCCCTAGGCCGACGACTACATGAGGGGAAAGCAGTTGTACTGATCTTCGACCACCCTTGCTTTACAGAGATTGTTATGAACTGACAGGTCTTTTTACTAGTTCTGCTTTTACATGCTCTTTAACTTGCCCTGATCTGCCATCCAATCCACATACATTCATTCCACTCGGTAAATATGGCTTATGACCTCACTCCAGTCACTAGCCCTGCCATCGGCATCCCCCTCCTTGCGGTTAAGGTAACGACTTCGGGCATGGCCAGCTTCCTTTGGAAATAAAAAAAAATCTATTTGAAGGAGATATGAGAGATATTTTGTTCCACCATAGAGAATTATTTGATTTTTGTATCCCAAAGAAGTACCCTTTTGTTGAAGGTCATTCGAGCTTTTCCTGGGAGTATGGCATGGGTTACTTCAGCGCCTCCCACTACTTGGGAGCTTACAGTTTCATGTTCTATTTCACTCCCCGATGGGGGTTCTTTTCACCCTTCCAAGATTTTTTTTTTGGGAAAGGGGGAATAGATTATCCATTTTTATACCACATATCCTATTTTGAAACCAAGAAATCTAGTGGTTTCGAGCAGAACGTCTTTTTTTGTTTAAGTGCACATCAGAAACAGATAAGATCGAAATTCTTATTCCAAACAAAATTTGAAAGCGAGAACCCCTTTCTTTATCTTTATTTGGTGTAACTACTTGAGCCGGATGAGAGGAAACCTTCACGTCTGATTTTGAAGGGGGGGGATCCTATCGGAACCTATCCCAAATTTTCTTTTGCCCCGTAGGCTAAGGAGGAAAAGGAGGAATCCGCTTAAGGAGGGACTCGCATCTGATTAGCTAGTTGGTGAGGCAATAGCTTACCAAGGCGATGATCAGTAGCTGGGCAGGGATGGCTATATTTCTGGGCCATTCTCCCTTTCATCAGTCCGAGATTGAGTTCGGTCTCTGTCTTCAGCCCATCTCTGGATACTTTCCTTCTCGCACGTAGGTTCAGAGCCAGACCGACTACTCCAAGAGCACTCATCCATAAACCAGTTATGGGTACAAATAACATAAAGAAATGTAACCAACGTTTATTGAAAAAAGTAACCCCAAAAATTTGGGACAATGCCCAGGATCACTGAATAGGATAGAATCAAAGAATCCTATTCAATATCTAAGACTCAAAGTCAAAGACAAAAGATCTATCATATGGGAGACAATTCAAATTGGTCAATAAAAATGCGTTTCCATGCCATTGCTTTTTTGCCCATTTCGTTTTTGTTTTTGCTTAGTTTAGCCAATCTATCATGAAAGGTAAAAAAGGGTAAAGCAAACTTGTTTTGATTGTCCTCTAAAGTAGTGATGCCATAAATAAACCCGGACGCTCAAGAAATCTGTTGGATAGGCAGATTCACATCTCTTATTACCCACACAATCCTCTGTTAAGCCGGGTCAAGGTCGGGTGGTGGGTCAGGAAAGCTAGCCCTAGAAAGAAGTCAGGCTGACATTCTTGGAAAGGTATGAAAAAGCGTTTGGGCAAAAAGTCAGCAATGAAAAGAGCTCTTTCATCCTTTCGGATAAGGCATCTCCTGCTAGGGTGTCTATTATTCAGCACAGCGCAGGCTTCCAGCGGAAAAAGCTCCCTTAAACCAAGCAATAAATATGGTTTTTTTGGTCCGAACCTAGCTTATTAACATTATAAAGAATACCTTTCAGAGTGCCTGCAGAGGAAGTCGAAGACTTACTTGATGCTCGGCTAAGCGCTTTCACGCCGCTTTGCAAGCTCGGTTCCACTCAAGGAGCTAGCCGAGTGAACATCAGGAGCTGTTTGATCATATGGATAACGGGCTTTCTCATCCAATTCTATTCCGCCTATTCCGCCAACTATGCTTGGATGGTTAAACTGCCTTGAAGAACAGAGCCTAACTCATGACTGGAGGAAGAAGAGAGACAGGGGTACGGCGGTCTCAATTAATCCTATTTTTCATTTTTACCACGAGTTCGACCTCGATGTAGTGAATTCTGAGACGGGTAGGTAATTGAATAGTACATTCCCAAAAACTTTCTATCCATTGGCAACTTAGGGCAGAGGTGAGGCGGATCAGTTGGTTCACTTCTACCTTGAATTTTCTATATCCAAACTGATCCTTGTTAGAAAGAAAGGTGGTTTTGGGTATGATTCCATTGGTTGGAAGCCATCCTCTGTCCCTGTGGATTTTATTAATTCACTAGGGGCAATTGCATTGGATCTCGTGAGGTATTTTCAATAAATGCTCTTAAGATTCCAATGAATCTTGGACTTCGGTGGGTACCTCAATTTGTGCAGGGTCCGGTTCGGCCAGATACTATCTTCATCTTCAGGGCGATTCCAATCCAAATTATTCCAATTATTATTTTTTTATATTTTTATCATAATTTTTTCATTTTTTGCATTCAAGAAGTCCGAGAACCAGAAAAAAATAGACCTATTCGAACTCTAAGTTAGATTGATGTTTTGTTTGAAAAATCCGACCCGATTGATGCAGCCTCAGATGCTTCAATTATTGATTCTAGTATTGAGCGAAAGGTTACACCCGAATCGATCTTGGTAAGCTCGAATAAGAAAGAAACACTGAATTTTGTCGGGAGATAGATCCTGCTTTAGCCAAATCATCAGCCACCCCAATATTTTCTCGGAACCGGTCGATTCTTGAGCCATTCGTTCTCCCCTCTCGGTTGGCGTAAGCACAAAAATTAAAGCTTCTATAAATACAGATAGACCCAATACATCGAAACTCATCGCCCATAGATATAGTGATCCGAAATATGATTCAAATCCAATATATCACCTATGGATACAGAAGAAATGTATCGAATCGATTCTTTTTAATGAATAGATCCAATCGCAACGTACGGCAGCTGATAGCTAGCTTAGGCTTCTCGGATAGTCTCCTCTGCATTGATCCATTGTGTTAGCTGGCGAGAGTGGGCATGCTTTCATCACTTCCGTGCTCCTAGTTGGCCATTGAGGAACGTGATGCCCTACGGGGGAAAACACTAAGCTGCACAGGAAAGGCCCAAAGCCAATCCCAGGGAACAGTAAAGCTTCATAGGGTCTTTCTATCCAGGTGCAGGTAGTCCGCATATTCAAAGACATTTCTATTTTACCGAGCCTCTCTCTGAGACAGTGCCCAGATCGTTACGCCTTTCGTGCGGGTCAGAACTAACCCAAGTACTCTCTTTCGGATCCATGAAACAATAAGAACCGCAGCTGCTGGGCCACCTTCTACGGCTCAGACACTTCAGACCTTGACGGGGGCGTTGGCAGAGGCAAGATAGAATGTATGACTGGAAAAATTCTGCATATTTCCTCTTTTATCGCGGATCTACTCAGAACAACACAGGTCGGCGGAGAGTAGGTTAGTGCCTCTAACCAGAAAAGACTATCTTGACTAGACTAGAAAAAAGACTAGCTTTCCCTTCGGTTCGGTCTATCGTAGGCATTTCTGGTGGGCAGGTGTATGTGTATATAGCTAGGCCTTCCCTCCGGCCCTCCCCTTAAAGTCCGGGCGGTTCGGAGGGGACCACCATGGCTCCTCTCTTCTCGAGAATCCATACATCACTTATCAATGTATGGCCACCCCTATCTCTATAATCCACCCGTCTTCCCCAGTCCCTGAAAGCCCTCCTGGGCCTAGCCCTCTTTCTCCACTCATATGAAATTGAGCATAATTTTGCAAAGAAATACCCCACTTCTTTCTCGAGAAGAGATGAGAAACGTGCTCAATATCATTTGATTGAATAGTTGACTCAGCTCCTTGTTGTTTAAAGAAACCCTCGTTAGCACCACATAAAAACATTCCTCCCAGAGTAGCTGTTAATATGAATAACAGAAACTCTGTTATAGCCATTTCTGTTTAGCATTTGCCAGAGAAAAGATGGGAGGAGCAATACCACTGCGTCTGATTCGAGTGTCTCCGTCATCCGTTCCGCTGATGAGGCTGCCACTTTATTGATATGATATTAAACGTCGCTTAGAAGTAGTCGCAAGGTCTGTTTTGGCTACCCGCATAGGGTATTCTTCCTATATTACAAGAAAACTCTTCGGCAAAGCTGAATAGGAAAGGGGGCCGAGCTGACTGATGAGTTACTTCATTCGCCAAGAGAATGAAGGCTCTCATGTGGAGCACGGCTGCGGCTTTCTCTTCTATTGCTGATTTCGCTACTTCCATCCTTGAGTATTGGGTTATTAATTCTAATTATGAAAGTAAGAAGGACTTATATATTTATGGATCATTTTTACAAATAAACGAGAATTGAAAGATTCCCTATAATTACAACACACATAAACTTGAATCATTTTATGTGTGGTTGAATCATACCGACTTACTTCGATTTTGACCCTGTCTCCCGGTAGTATCTGTATAAAACTACGTCGGATGTTTCCTGAAACATTCTTTATTTTCTTTCTTCTGACTTCGGAAGAATTTATAGATACTATGGAGGAAGAGATGCTCTGAATCAATGGAATTAATTCTTCATCTTCAAAAACATCATCAGAAGAAAAGGAATGGAGTAGTTTGAAACATTGGAGCAAGACTCCATATTTATAGAAATAGAATATTTTCTTGAAAACTTGCCTCGGATATGAAACTTTGAGTATTCAGAGATGCTCGCGTTATTCCCAATAAGACGGCTCGATAAGAAATCGCTTCTTCCAAAGCGAACCCTATTTGCTCAGCAAATTCTCAGTTTGCATTCCATTTGTTTGCCTTGTCACACTAATGACACCTTCCTTAAGAGGCAGCAACACCCCCTTCGCACCATCCTTCCAAAAGGTATGCGTGTTCAGGAAAAAAAGGCCATATGCAGATAATGAAGAACCATAAGACTGAATTACGGGTCCCCACAATCAAACAATCAACTCATCCAACACGATGAGGGAATTGGCAAAGAAAGCGAAAGAAAAAGCCGAAAAGACTTGTAGATTGCATTCATTGCCCGCCGATATGTGGCTCCCGCGAGCCATGGTGGTCCCCTCCGGACCGCCCGGATCCTACGAGTGAATAGAAAGTTGGAATGAGCCATCTATCGAATCGTTGCAATGGATGTTCGATCCCTAAGAGAAGGAAGAGATCTTCGAAAAGTAGGTTTTTACGACCCGATAAAGAATGAAACTTATTTAAATGTTCCCCTTATTCTATATTATGAACCCTCGATTGAAACATTGAAACTGTTATATATCCGCACCGCAATAAGTCTGGATCTGTAAGACCCGTGTCAATCTAACCCGGTCTTATCACCTTGAACCAGGTTCACCCATCGTGGTCGAGTCAAATGGACCAAGGGCGTAAAGGAGATCAAGATCCCAGGTATCAAATCGACCCTAAACACTTAATTTAAGAGGGAGGGTCGCATACCCAGCCAAGGAGGGTCGGACCCCCCAAAATAGAAAGTCAGACCCTCAATTTTGAAGGGAGGGTCGGATAACTTAGAAACCTAGGGTCGACGGGATCATCGACCCTCCCATCGACCCTCAGTTGCCGCCGAAACTAAAATTAGGAAATTTTCCTAATTTTCGATTTGGATTCTTTCCTAATCTCAAAAGGACTTATTTTAGGATGTTCCTACTCTATTTAAAGGACGTCCCTAAGCCTCTTTCACTCCTTTCACAACCCTAATTGAATTGAGAGAAAGAGAAGAGAAGGAAAAGAAGAAGAAGAGAAGCAAAGAAGAGAAGAAAGCCAAAACGAGAAGAGTTGCAGAGAAAGAGTAATCTTCTCAGGTATGGATACTAATTCCATGAGTTTCTACAGACCTTAGGTTAGATAATGATGAGAGTATGATCTCGGAGAAACCCAAACCATCAACCCATGGTTAGGTTTTCATGGAAAACCATAGGAGAATGCATGAAAGCTATTTAGGTGGATGATTCATGGTTCCAGACCATGGAATGAATGTTGAATGGAATGTAGGAGCAAGCCATAGGATCCCAAGAACGAAGAATGGACTAAAAAGAGGGAAATTGACCAAAGTACACCGAGGGTCGCACCGAGGGTCGATGACCATCCGACCCTAGGTGATCCTGAGTATCAACCCTCAGTGTTCGGGAAGTTCAGATTTTGGGGAGGGTCGCACCCAGGGTCGATCAGGACTCCGACCCTACCTCCGACCCTCAGTTAACAGAATGGTTTTTGAATTCTAAATAAATTCTAATTAAATTTTATCGACTTTGTTAGGTCTTCTAGCAATATAATAACATTATAAAGGTGATTCTAAAGCTTGAAAAAGTATCTATTAGCAAGCCAAGGTGAGGGAACAAGACCTAAACTAATTGGTTAATAATAAACTGTTTTACTTCTTGAGTCCAATGCCATATTGATTCTATGCGTGTATGCTTGTATGTGCATTTAACATGTCATCCAATATTTCTATTATTTGTTCATGCATATTTACTTTATTGTTTATAACATGATGATGATGATGATGATAGGAATAGGCATGTGAATGTTTGTGTTTGGCCAGTGTATATGGTGAGGGTAGGAATGGTATCTACCGGTACAACCATGACCGTTCTTCATGGGGTGTATATTGTGCTATGGTCTACTCAAGTCATGTCCACTGATGTCGTTGTATCACCATTACCTTAGCAGAATTATTATGTCGTAGAGCATCAGGGGAGGTGGTCTCGGTCCTTATAGTCTCTGACTCTACCGGGGGGCCTTAGCTCTATCTCATGGATGTTCTGAGGGATACTGGGGTGAGGCCTTGGATACACTATTTGGCATTAGGATTGGTTAGTTGCGAGCCCAGTTTGCAACCCTAGCCAGCAGGGGTTTATTTGTTGGTATGGTATCAATCGGTACAGCCATGCCGTTTTCATGGGGTGTATATTGTGCCATTTTGGGTGCTGTGGGCGACAATGCAGGAGTCATTGGGCGTATCCACACACTTGTGTATAGAGGTGCGGCGGCCACCTATCCTTTCTATAGCACAGTACAAACTATAAATCAGACCAAAGATATAAATTGATTGCATGCATATGTATTGTTGCATTGTTTTGTTTGCTCACTGAGCCATGATGTGTGCTCACCCCTCGACGTCGAATATTTTTAGTTGATGATGCAAGTTTTACCGTTGAAGACTATTTAAATGCTCCAGCGTACGGGGACGTTGCGGCGATGGAAGTTGAAGATGAAGTGGATACACTTGACGTCTCTTGCGAGTGCAACTCATGTGTATTCTTAGATTTTTGGTTTATTTATTTGGATTTATTAAAGACATGTATTTGGTATTTAATTAATTATGTCTCAGTTGATACAGAAAAATTTGTTATTTAAATTTTAATATCACATAAATTCTCAGTTCATTTTATTATAAGACTTTCGCTATTGAGTATTTACTTTGATTATGAATGTGGATGTATGGAGTTTAGATAACACGGATATAGCCTATTCGAGATCCTGGTTGAACCGTTGGTTTGCTAGCGGTTCATCACACCATTCTGAATAGTGCGAAATTGGGGTGTGACAGGATCACCTCATTTCCCCATTCTGACCTTCTACTTCCAATAAACAAGGACCCACAGATGCTATTCGAACTGTTCCTTTTCTTTCCATATCAGCTGGTTGTTCTCTTTTCTCCACAACGAATGGTCGAATACAATCATTTGGGTTGGCATCGACCATGGAAGCTAAGGTTGCATCAAAGATGCAATCATCGATTCTTTCGAGAGGCCACAATTTCCGTGAGCAAACATATTAATGACGAGGAGAAACCCCATCCCTCTCTTTCCTTTTTGCGCCCCAGGCCTATATTTCTTGGTTTCAATAGGACTACTTACGAGCGCCTCTTTGGATCTCTCAGATATTTCATAAAACAGGCTTTCTAGAGACCCCCAATGACCATGTAACTTTATCACATTGAAAAAGACTATGCTATGGACTCCCTTTTCACTGAATTATCTCGGAGCAAGGGTGAATATTTATTCCATTCCGTTGGTAATATGGAACGTCTAGAAATAATACCTGGAGCGGGGGATTCAATTAACTGAGATTCAGAAGCGGAAATTACAGCAGGTAACTTGGGATTGCCGGCTCCCTAGCTGGCACTTCAGTCGGATCTTTCCAATTGCTTTTCTTTTGGCAATACTGACTTTCAATGCAAGAATATTTGATTGAAGTCAGTAAGTAAGCTAATAATAAGAAAGTGCTATCATAAGTATACTGTTAGCAATAAGACTGGGGCCCCTTCCCCTGTAGTATTTGTTCAGCTCCCGTGTCAGCGGCTGTTGGTATCTCTGGACTTTGGGGCTATTGCGCTCATCTCTCTGTCGAAGAAGTCCTTGTTCACTTCCATTGATTGTGCTTAGTACGCGCTAGCCTCTATGCCTTTGCTAGTTGGCACTTGGCTCTTCCTTTAGATATGAAAGAAGAGGTGAAGCTGAAGCAGTAAAAAAAAAGCAGTTTTTGTAATTGGTACATATTTTTTTAAACCTCCCATAACAACCATGTTCTGACTTTTCTCTGGAGAATCCTGGGAGTATGGCATGGGTTACTTCAGCGCCGTAGCGCCTGGTACTCAGACATTGGCTCGAGGCATTTTCTCTACCCCTTCTTACCCTAAAAAAGCACTCTCGGATCCGTCCCCCCAGGTAACATCATCTGACCGAGAGCCAAAATAAGTGATTTTAGCCCTTCTAAAAAGAAAACAGATTCTTGAACCTCTTTCACGCTCATGTCACCTCGAGGTACGATGCTACCACATTGAGCCGGTTGCTGGAGAAGAAAATCAATATATTGCTTATGTAGCTTACCCTTCAAACCTTTTAGGATTCTTAATTTCTCGTTGGATTTCTTCGGGGCATTTCCAACTGGGGCATTGGTCATGGCCTGAAAGGTATTTTAGAGGCTCATAAAGGCCCATTTACAGGCCAAGGCTATAAAGGCCTCTATGAGTTCCTAACAAACTGGCTTTGTGACCGGGGTTCCTGAGCAGCAAGATGGCCAAGAAAAGGACCAGGGAGAATATAAACCTCTAAAGACCCCGTAAGCATAGCGAAACCCAAGATCAGCAGTTAACGTCTCGACGGAGAGATGCTCTCTGGCAAGTAGCCAATATGCTTTTCTCTCATGCCTTTCTTCGTTCATGGTTCAATATTCTGGGGCTCAAAACCCCAATTCTAGTAGTCATTTATTTGGTACTTCCCAAGGAGCGGGGACTGCCATTCTAACTCTTCTCGGGGGATTTCATCCACAAATGCAAAGTTTATGGCTGACTGATATTGCACATCATCATTTAGCTATTACATTGATTTTTATTTTCTACCATGAGTTCAGAAGAACCACCCCCGGCTGTTACCCAGTTACCCCACACCCACATTTTGCGTGGCCCGACTATTCTTCAAGCATGTTGTCGAGATTGGGTGGGTCAAGGTAGAAAGAATGAACCTACTGTTAAATCTAATGAGTTAAAGTAAAGGGTGTTATGGAGGTTGGTTGTTCAAAAATAGACTCGGTAGAAATAAGATTTTTAAAATCTAAAACAAATGGATGGTAAGTGCGTGTGAATCGTCGATGGAATTGTTTGATCTTAAAGGAGATCTTCTATAATTTCGCACGTGAGGGGTTATTTCTTGGTTTCGTCCACTTTTATTTTTTCTTGTTGACACACAAGACAGGTTTGGACATAACTTTCCGCGTCTTCTTTCATCTGAGGCCAATAAAATCGAGCGCCAAGCAACGTCATTGTTCGGTGCTGACCGGGATGTCCTACCCAGTGTGCGGGCGATGTCATTATGCTGAACACACGAGTGAGTCAGATAGATGCGCTCCCACGCCAATGACACTAACCAAGTTCAGGTCGAAATAGCTGGCCTGATTCCGTGTTAGGTTACTTGGCGCGTTGGTCTATTAGTGAACTATCTCTCCAGGGATTGTGAAAGATGTTCCACTAGAAATATTCTTGTTATTTCTTCGACTTTGGACCAATTTTGAGATCAGTCGTGATTTCTTGGTCGACTTTTTTTGGGGGATCTTGGTCCTTTATTTGGCGTCAGGTACACCAGAGGTGTGTCCTTCCCAGTCCTCTCGTACTAGGGAAAGGTCCTCTCAATGCTCTATTAGAGGTGACCACGGTACCATACGGATACCGACGTGACGGCGAAGTCGCCCTTCGTTCCTAACCCGGAAGCCCCAAGTCGTCAGCTCGAGGAGTCGGCACATGACCAAAGTACCTTCCCGTGTTCGAGGTCCAGAGGCTCAAGAACCAACATATGCCGTACCGTGGCCCGACCGGAAAGGAGGGGGACAGCGAACCTCCTGCCAAGAGGCCAAGGTAGCTTGCTAACTCTCAGCCACTCAAAAAAATCTCTTTTCGTCCTATGAACTTTAAGGTGTATGAAATTTCATATTTGACTCTTTGAGCAGAGCGATAGAGACTCCATTTAACTTAGGTTAATCTTTAAATTGATTTATTCTGCAGGAGCAAATGCTATTCACAATATCGGTTTCAACAAAGCTAATTTAATCATTAGCAAAGCCGAGATCAACGATAATTGTTCGGTTTATTTGATGGATATTGAAAGCTCATTATTTAGATATAAAAAAATAAGATGCAAGAATAACAACTTAAACTTGACTTTTACTTTACGTGGGCCTTTTCTATCCAATAAAAAAATGGTCCAGTCTCTGGGCCTTGGGGAGGAAAGGGTGGGTGCGTATGCGAATGCCAGTAGTGAGAATGAATCGGCTCCCTCTCCTACTGTGTCTGACGGCGAATCTATACTTCCCGGGCCGGGTGAGTTCATTTCGACTTCCTACGCCAAATAGAAAAATTGCAAAAGACAAAAAAATATTTATAACCCCAGAGATAAATATTAGTCCGAAGGAAACAAGATGTGATATTAAAAAATTAGAATCGTCGAAAAATTTTGGGCAAATATTAAAAAGAATAAATACCCGATTAAGATATGCCTTATTTGCAAGATGGAAGACTTGTTGATATGGTCTTCAACCCATTAGGAGTACCTTCACGAATGAATGTAGGATAGATATTTGAATGCTCTCTCGGGTTAGCGGGGGATCTACTAGACAGACATTATCGAATAGCACCATTTAAAAGATAGTGCCTCTGAGAAAGCCTCTGCCGCTCAAGGTACCTTTCCCGACGGTCCCCTTCGCTTAACTTCCTTGATGGTTCTCTCAGTGGTCGGTCCTAAGTTCCATTTATCGAAAGACAAGTAAACTACCGTGCAATCTTTTAGTCTTCCCCAGGTCTATTTGGAGTCTCAATCCGGTTTTGATAAATAGAAGTACGTCTTGTTCATTAACATCCCAGAAATACTCTGCCATAGTTAGGGCAGTCAAACCAATAGAACGCAGCAGCGAGGGACAACCCGCCCATACAGCTAGCAGGGAGGATGGCACTACTGGCAAATACCATCTGGTGAAAACGCTGCAGGCGCGAGGCTGTGCTCCTAGGCCAAGTTGTGTCTCTGGTCACCTGCCTCCAATCCGGGTGGAGGTGGTTGGTACATAGGGTTATTGTTCCATAAAGGTGGGTTCGGTTGGTTTCCCTGCCCCCCAATTCCAGCTTGATTGTTCGACAAGTTTCACAAAATTGTTTGAAGCACCGACAGAACCGGAAGCGCCCCTTATTTCAAAGAGAGGAGGACGGGTTATTCACATTTCATTTGATGGTCAGAGGCGAATTGAAAGTTAAGCAGTGGTAATTCTAAAGATCCCCTGGGGGAAAATAGGCAGGGGCGCATCTGATGGTATCGTATATAAGATCACGGTTGCATTTAGGAGTGATCTTTCCAGTCACCAAGAAGAGGGTTTGCACCATAAAGTGGTACAGATCTACCTATTCTGTTTCATAATCCACTACTAATTCTTCCTCTGCTTCTGGTAAATCAAAAGGTAATCTCTCACATTCTGCTAGGGAAGAAATTAGAAAAACGGTAGTCTACATAGATCCATGGATCCGTACATCTCGATCGAAAAAGAATTAATAGAAAAAAAGAATCAGAATTGATCGATATCTTTCTCGAAACAAACGATGGAAAGGCTCCAGGCAGCGAGAGAGGGTGGCTGAAATATCCACTAAAGCATAAGCCTTAAAAATAAAATAGTAAACAAAGGCGTGGGATTCCTTTTCGACGGTGGGTGGTAACCATAAGTCGAAAAAGGCACATCAGATACAGGCTTTTTAAAGTTCAACTATAAAAAGGAAGTGAACCAGCTCTCTTTACTGACGCTCCTCTAGCTGTCTGGTTCTCTTGCTATCGTGAAAAGTCTTGCACTCCGGAGCACCGGAGTGGAACTCTAGTTCTCGCTTCATATACTACGCTCGCACGTTCCCTATGGTCGACGAGTACTACGTCCCTTTTGGTTCAATTAGTTTGTTCGATCGCCTGCATGTAAGAACAAAGCGTTTTCATCTTGACAGATCCATCGGTCATCGTTCGAATCGGGAGAGGATGTGGATGTAGCAGGTGAGTCTACTGTTTCGGCTACCACAATAGTGTATTCCATCGCCCCTCTTTCCTGGAAAGTAGTCACTACCTGGGCCACGTAGTCAATCCTATTTCTGATAGGAGCAGTTGACAATTGAATCCCATTTTTCCCATTCTTTTCGTATCCGTAATACCTACGCCTTTGAAGCCCCTACCTATGCCTTCACTGGTTCTGGTTCAACCTTTCAGTTGGCTTGAAGTATGCTGCTTGGCATCACTTTCAAGATGCCTTGGTGGTGAATGGTAGACATGTGAGACTCAAAATCTCGTGCTAAAGAGCGTGGAGGTTCGAGGTCCTTTTGAACAACCCGTTATAATAGGAAAGTCCTATATCCTGAAATTAATTCATCAAGTTGACGATAAAATCAATGATCAAAAGGTCCGTGCTGAAAATCTAATCGGGGAATGTTTCCAATAAAAATTGTTTGTTCTTGCATATCCCTAGCTGTTTTACAAATTAATCCCACGGGTACATATAATTCAGAAGAATCACTTAGCCGGGCCTTCTTTTCGCACTATTACAGATACGAAAAGAATGGGAAAAATGAGATTCAATTGTCAACTGCTCCTATCGGAGGAGTATTTATCCTTTCAATGTGGAACTTGCTGATTCACACGGGATTCCATGTGCCCCATGCTACTCGGGTCAGAGCGTAAGCCTCGGGCAATTTGGCAAAGAAAAAACTACTTAAATGAAGGGTTAACGACGAGGTTCAAACGAGGAAAGGCTTACGGTGCTGTGATGTTGGTTGACACTGGCATATAAGTTATGTTATACTGTTGAATAACAAGCCTTCAATTATCCATTTTTTTTAGATAGATAATTCGTGTGCTTGGGAGTCCCTGATGATTAAATAAATCAAGATTTTACCATGACTGCAATTTCCAGTTTTAATTGGCCTCAATTAATTCATCGTTATTGCCCAGAGGAGAGGTAATAGGTAGGGATGACAGGATTTGTACCCGTGACATTTTGTACCCAAAACAAACGCGCTACCAAGCTGCGCTGTTCTTCTTGGCATCTGTTATTTTGGCACAAATTTTTTTGGTTCTTAAAAAGAAACAGTTTGAGAAGGTTCAATTGTCCGAAATGAATTTCTAGATCATGCATTTTTCAACATCAAGTTGGTAAAAAGAGCCAAGTGCCCGATGCGGGAAAGGGTTCTCCCACGAGTGGATTATCTATTTTTTTTAATAGATCCTAACTATTCATCCTTTCGGCCACCACATTGTTTTGACCAAACCAGATCTAGGTCTTCTTTTCTGGATCGCCCCCGCGGGTTTGTTTATAAAACACTTACCTAAATTTCAATTTTTTCAAAACCCAAGGATAAAGGATAAGAAAAAAATACCAATTGACAAAAGAAGTTCCAATTGAAAGTTTTTGAAAGCAAGGGATGAAGGGGAGGCAGGCTTTAGCCTGAAATCGATTCACTAGGCTTGCTTAACTCTTGAACTACTTGAACTAGAGGAGCGGAACGAGCGAATGTTTTGAGCTTACTACAAAAGAATTTGCCAATTATGAGTTGGGCGCTTTAACCATTCAGCCATGGATGCTTAACAGGATGATAGATAGGGATTCTTTCTCACCATTTAGCCCTTAGCCCGAGCGGGTATTCTCAAGCCGTATCCTTTCACGCGATTCACAGGGTTCAACAACCAATCAATATTTCACGATCAAAGGATATTTAGCTACGAGCAATCTACGTTTGTGATATCGTATATTTCGCTTCTCCGATGATTCAATGAACTGATCAAATAATATTACTATTGTTCGAGAGGAAGTAGCAGTATCTACTCGTATACAAAACCCCTTGGAGAAATTTGGATCTCTCCCACTTGACACCTCGGAACCACTCGGACCAAGACATAACTTTTACCAAAAGTTTATTTTGATCTTTTTGTTCAAATAACAATTAAGGTGAAGCAGTCTGAAAATTGTGACGAAAGCTGTTGACGGCTCAACAAGGAAGAGAGAACGAGAGCTAGCTCGTCTGAAGAGAGGTAAGCAGTGGCCAGCTTTAAGTAGTCCTATCGTTCAAGCAACGTTGTGTAAGGTTCTTTCTAAGCAGCGTAAGAAAAAGCAGTAGCCAATGAGTCCCCGGGACCCCGGGACATTGGCTTTCGCCAACAGTGAACTATTAAGGATCGCATCCCACGCATATTCTACATTATAGCCTGCAACTGATTCTGCTTCTGCTTCTGGGAGATCAGACGGAGCTCGATTAGTTTCTTCTATAACTCCCACTTTCAATATTTATTTCACTTTCACTACAAATATAACTATAAATGTAACTATCACTGTAATTGTTGTTACCACTTGAAATGGAACTCGGGGGGATATAGCTCAGTTGGTAAAGCGCCGCTTTTGCAATTGGGTCGTTGCGATTACGGGTTGGATGTCTAATTGTCCAATTTCAGGCCCCGCTGGGCTGACGCCTCTACTGTGGGGGAGATGAGTACACACAAATTAATCTGTATCTATGGTGAGGGCGAGATCGGAGAATAGTATTGCAAAGTAGATCCGAAAAATCGTCAAAATAAACATATCGGATCTTGCTGATCTACGACCACCCTTTCTTGCCTAGTGGTTCTGATCTCGCTTGCCAGATCCAAGTGGTAGTCTCAGAGCCCTTCAATATTGTACTTGAGAAATGACCCGGTCTAGCCCATTCCTCGAAAGAAGTTTTTACGAGATCCCTATCCACCAAAATTTTCACTTCTGGTTCCGAAATAGTCTAGGTACAAAGCCAAAACGCCCTGATTGTTATTGGGGGATAGGGATGTAGAACCAAAAGAAAGATATTTTTGTGGTGAAAAGAAAATTGCTGCTTTATTTATTTTTAGCTTTCTAACAGTAAACTAAACTGCCTTTTGGGACTGGCAAGCTAAGTAAGTAAACTCCCTTTCTAAAAGCAAGCCACGTGAACCTAAAAAAAGGATAAAGGCCCAACATAAATTACTTATTTCTTCCTCACTTTGCCCCCTTTCTTCCGTTTCTGAGGTTTCTTTCAGTTTCTTAGTGATAATAGGTGATGGCGTTCTGCCTAAATAGTAGACACAGGTGATAAATAAGAGAATAGTCATTCTTGGTCACCGCATTAACCTCCTTCTGTTTTGGTAGTCGGCTCATATAAATCAAGCTTTTTTTGGTAGTTCAGTTGTGTTAGCTTGTGAAAGACCTCTCCTTACTTGCCTAAACCTAACTTACTCTTGCTCTTGAACATGAATACTTGAAGCCATCCTAAGGTGCTGCTAAATGGAAGGTTCTTATCAACGTCCATGAATGATAAATCATAGAACGAACTGCCGAATCGGAAAAATTGGGTGAGCCACCTCGATTTGGGATGTCAGAACACCAACCGGATCGGAAACCGAATCCTCAACTTACATCGGAACAGGTTTGAGAGGTCCTGCGCCTGTTGGCTCTAGATGTGGCTACTCTTATTATGTGACGTTTTGTTTATTGATGATTTCCCTCGTTATCACTTGATACAGACGACTTCTGTTTTTCCACCGGACCACACTGAAGACCTCCGATCGAGCTACGGTGATGAAGGGAGAGCCCCAATTGGTAGAAAAAACCCACAACCCCTTGGGGTTATCCCGTGCTTGGAAGAAGAAGTAGAAAAAGGATTGGTTTTCTTGCTCCCACTTCCTCATCTGCGCTCGTCAAGCCAACTTTGCTTTTTGGGAGGTCTAGTAATCCTTGGGTTATTGCCAAATCGATTGATAATCAATCTTTCAATGAAGAAAAAAGACTTTTTTTTTTCTTTCCTTCTTTATTTACATTTCATATTTTTACTTTATTACATTACTTTCATTCTACTTAGAGATCATATGCCCCGGTCAGAGAGAGTCAAGTGGTGGTTGCGAACATTCGCCTTACGAAAGAGTTCGCCAAGAGCCAAAGTGAGCCCTTATGGAACTGACCAGAAGAGATCTGGAGACGACCAGACAAGAAGTGAGGGAAGGTTTCACCCCATTTTTGATACATTTTAGTAAGAAGGCCGCCCAAATGTGGGACCGCCACGATTTTCCACAAAGTGGTGGCGAAACGAATAACTTGTATAAATCTTTCCATTTTCCAATTCGATCTGGAGGTTCGATCTGCTATGGTGAGATTGGGACTACCAACCTCTGTTCGGGAAGGCTTGAGCCCTTTTATCCCTGGACACCATTTCTTTCTCTAGGTCAGAAACTTTCGGAGCTATTTAGTAGTTTCATCCATTTTTCAAAAGAAGGACATAGCAATATTTTTCTGTCCGTGAGGATCCCACCAGAATGCCTTTTACTTCTAATAGGCCATGAACTAGCCCATATTTGTCTAAGTAGAGTCTTTGAGTGGCATGTTTCGGTCCTCTTCCCCATTACTTAGAAAAAGTGAGCCAAATTGTTTCGCCACCCTATCTGGCCAGTACTGCACAACAGGCACGTGTTGCTTCCTGCGCCTACACTTTTGGAGGTCAAGTCCTTAAAGCGCTGGTTTGGATTGGCCTGTAAGTCAGTCGAATCAGGAACGGGGCTGGACATAAATGGAAAGGTCTACAACGAAAACGGACTTTAGTGATTTTTGGCCCGGGGAGACTAAATTTTCCAATTCCAATCTACCTTTTCCCTAAAAATGATTTTTGGCCCGGGGGGGCACTGGATCCCTTCGGACCTGGAGAACGTGTGACGCTGGGTCAGGGTTTGGTGTACCAACTGGTCGCTCCTCTAGTTGAAGTATCGGGCCCCTTTTTTGTTTAGCTATTCTAACGAGGCATTGAAATAATGGGAGAAAGAAACTAACCTATGGAATGACTCCCATTGTCTTTCTATGAACTGGAATGACAACTATTTTAATGGTCACACAGGCGCTTATAGCGCCCTCCATCTCAATCTCCTTGGTGGAAAAAAATGTGAGTGAAAGATCCCACTGAATCAAATTTGGTCCATGAATAACCAGAGGACGTATAATTTATAGACTCCGTAACAAAGATTCCAACGATTAGGTGCTTTCTTTTTCAACATGCCTTTAGGCCGAACTAACCATAGCGCAAAGTCGAATCTCTTTGGTCAATAAAATTCAAAAGGTTTATCGATCCTAGGGCCTTCGCGGTAGCTTCGTCGATGTTACCTACCAAATAAAAGGCCAGTGTAAAGGAATCTGGAGTGCACTTCTCTAAGAATTTGCCCCTATCTTTGCTATTCGATGGTCATGAATCTTTTCTCTTGACTTTGGACCAATTTTGAGATCAGTCATGATTTTGAACTAAAAAAGCATCATCGGAGAAAAAAACTCCGAATATCCCTGACACCGAATAAATGATCAACATTAGACCCACATTTTTATTTACGTTCTCCCTCTATCGAGTCTGAACCCAAGTTTCGCTGCATAGGACCAACTTTTTTGACGGGATTCATTACAACATTAGCTACTTTAGCTGATCCCTCTCTTGCGATCCTTCCTTTACGAGGCCTAGCCGATCAGCTGTTCGATGCTAGTCTTCTTTCGTTTCTCGACGGTGAAATAAGACCAAGTCAATACGAATTCAATAGTCGACACATGAGCTTGATTTGATGCATAAGCGTGCATTATATAAGGTATGGCTGTAAAAGAGGAAGAAGCCGAGCTACAAGAAAAATTCCTCAATGTTAACGCATCCAGAAATAAATGATTGATTTCTATCAATAGACCTGCTAAAATCCCAAGCCATAGAGTACTTAGCACAGGTGCCACAGAGAGATGTGTTTTTTTATGACGGCTTCCAGAGAAAGGCTTCGTAGCCAACCCAACGCGACCTGTGACCCGTATTTTTCCATAGAGCCTTCCTGCCCCCTATTTGAGTGAAAATACAATAATAATAAAAGCACCTGAATTGCCAGTACAGCCTAGTGTCGGCTATCAAAAATTGGAGGTAGTCCCCCGGAGGACCTTCTTGGGGGAGATTGAGCTATGATCTTTCTTCCACCAAAAGGGTGATTGGGACGTGGACATAGGGGTCTTTATGACACAATCAATAATTCGATTCATTTTCAATTAGGCCTTGCTCTGGCCTCTTTAGGGGTTATTACTTGTTTCATTTGCTTCTCTTCCATGGAAGTTTCATTTTCCCAGAATGTATCCTAATTTTTGGTCTAATTCTTCTTCTGATGATCGATTCAACCTCTGATAAAAAAGATATACCTTGGTTATATTTCATCTCTTCAACAAGTTTAGTAATAATTATGACCCATCCCCTTAGCCAATTTAGTACTTAATACAAGATCATTCAAGTCAGGTTTCTTTGTTATTGGGATAGGTGAATTCTTATGGATCCATCCACATCTGTGTTCTAACTCCTCGTTAGAAAACATCGAATTGAACCACTATTTTTCCATAGAGCCTTCCTGCCCCCTATTTGAGTGAAAATACAATAACAATAGATAGTGATTGCAAATGGCTATCCCTTACATTGTCTGACGACAACATATGGCTAGCGCTACCTCGCAACCTGAAGGACGCTACCTCACCTAACGACAACCTCTCCCCCACGGGAGCCCAGGTATCATATGCGCCTCAAAAATCAAGAGCCTTGAGAACTAGGAGAAAAGCACCTATACCTAACAAGATTAAGTGAATACTGGTCGTAGGCCTCCCAAAAGGTAACGGAGGCGTGCAAAGGTTTCCTCGGGCCGGACAGAGATTGGCCTTCGAGTGCAAAGGCTTGAGCGGTAAATGGCGAGTGGTAATATCATAGTGTTGAGTGACTCGGGCTGTACTGGAGTGGATTCTTTGCTCCCATGCCTTTCTTGGTCGGACCAACCCAACCGGCAGTTTCCTTCTTCCTAAGTTGGGAAGCAAGAACAAGTCTCTCTATTTTTCTTCCCTCTCCCACTCCTACGACAAGGGAAAGCAAATTCTCCTCTGAATTGAAAAAAAGGAAGTCGTAGCAAAAAGAAGTGGTATTGGGATCATTTGTCCTATATGCACAAAGAAAAATTGGGCAGACCTTTACCCGGAGTAGAGCATAAACCTAAAAGACTTGAAGAGGCCCATTCAGGAACAAGAAAATTACATTGTGATTTGGATTGGATCTCGATGAAACAATACATCAATGAGAGGTTAGTTCGATAAGAGTGAATAAAATCTTATGGAAATGAAAGATCTTGGACTAGAAGATTTAAAAAAGATAGTGAGCATTCTAGAAAAAGGACTTCGAATCATTCTCTTGAAGCTCATCCTCTCGGCTGTGCTACCAGAGGCTCTGGGGAAGTCGGAATAGGAGAGCACTCAACTTGATGTCCCATTGAATATTCAATAGAAAATTCCTAAAATTCGTGTAGTATGGGATTTCTTTGTATTACTGGCTTCGGACTAGAAACAGAAGATCTGGTAAAGTGTGAATCCGACGAACTGGGTTCTAATTTTTCATCATCTGGCTCGAGCAAGAATCAAAAGAAGGCAGGAGCACCCTTTCTGATAGGATCAAGGAGGGTCTACAATACGACGCAGTAGCTAGGAGCCTACAATAAGCTGTCAAGGAATAAAAATGTCTCTTTTGGGAAAAGGATGGTCTGCTCTATACCAATTCAGCCACGCCACAGTGACCCTCGAAGCGCTATGAATGGGACGAAATCCAGCAGCCAATTTCTGGCTCTGAATAACCAGCCCAACAATAAGCTTAATTCTTCCATAACATAACGGGGCGGGGTTGCACGCGAGCCGAGTGACTCTTGTGCACAAGAGTACTTCGCGCCACAACCATCTCTTTTTTATAGGTTCTACGGACCGATGCCTGCTGCTTCATCTGGGAGAAAAGAATCATAGATATGCCGGTCATTAGAAGGAAGAACCGCCATAAAGCGTGATTTCTTCCGTGTGTCACACTGCACCCACTGCCATAACAGAAGCGTTATTTCCCAGCATTCAAGTAATGTCATTTGATTTCACCTGTTTCGGCCTGTGCTTTATAAATTCCTTCGGCACAAAATATGAAACAGTCTCTCCAACACATAAATGGTGACTCTATGTATTAACAATTGGGAATCGTCGAGGTATTTATGCAAATAGATATAATCCATGGAATCGCAAAAACTATCAAAATGAAAGAATTGAAGATAATAACTATAAGTATATAAAAAAAAGAACACATCGAGTCTCTTGGATTTCACGTCATAGCATAACTACCCGGACTAAGCATTTCCAAGAAAGACACAAGTGGTTGCCCTGGGGAACAATTTCTCTCTTAACTGCATAGGAATATGAACAAAACACGTGCATCCAAACACTCGCGCCTATAGGTGCTGCCCCAGTAAGAAGTTCGTGAGGTGCCGCTGCAGCTTCTTCCCCGTCGAGATTGAGATTGAGCAGTTTCCCTTTTTTATTTGTGATTAATTGGTTAGTCCTTGGATCTAGAAATAATATATAAATAGAATAAAGTTCTCTTTCTTGAATGAAGAAATAATAAAATATTGTTTTTGGATATCTCAATTGGTCAAATTCCAAGCAATTGTATCCTTTCGATAACCTCAGCTCTATTTATTGGTCTAAACAAGATACGACTTACTTAAACTCAATTGAATGAACAATTCCTAAACATAAAAAGAAATCTTTCTGCAAGATTCCACGCAACAAGCATCCAGATGTTCTCACAACGCCTATGGCTCCTTGTGACAGTAATGTACTGTCTAGCATACTTTGCGCACAAGCGGTTGGGAATGATCGAAGAAAGGAAAGATCACTAATGAAAGGGTAAGTTTCAACTCCCCTGTCAACTCGACAACTACTCCTCCAGTTGATGAACAACTGTGGTTCGCGTATTCTATTTTATTTTATAGCTTTGGCTCGCACAATCATTTGTCCATGAAAGAAGGATTAAGTGGAACAAAATTGACGGGGTGGTAGAGTCGTGGAAACACTTGTTTCTTCCATATTTTGGACCGAGTTTGTTTTATACTTTGACCATGAAGCCTTCAAATTTATCAATGCCCAAAAGAAGTTGAATAGAAGACATGCAAAATGGCTTTCATTTTATCAAATGTATCAATTTTATGTTTAAACTCTCGATAATCAGTAGGAAAGATACCATGAATCTTATTTATACAAACCCTTTCCATCGAAGAAATTAAATAATCATGAATGATTAAACGTAAATGCCATTTTTTAATTGTTTTGCGACAAGATCCCTTCAAGAGAGGACCCGAGAACCAAAAGGATAGGCTTATAAGTCAATATTGACTGAACCGGCAGAAAGAACCGGTTGTGCGTTCCACTGGTACGTGATGCTGGTTAACACTTAGTTATTTTCTTATGTATACTGAACCAGAACACTGATTGGATGTATGGTCATCTGGTTGGTCATCCACTTCATATGCTGTTACAGTCCTAAGGTTCCAGTAGGTCATTCAGAGGCTAAGCCGGGTGGTTGGTCATCTGGCAATGTCTCTAGTTCTTGCCTCTTGTTCATGTGGTCGGTTCATACTGTCAGTATGTGCCGCCTGTATGTGCCACAGGTTCATGCTAACGATACGTGCCACCTATTTTGTGAAATCAGTTCCATGCCACAGGTTTCGTGACACCGATTCTGTGCCATCGGTACATGCTATCGGTACGTGCTAGCAGTTCCACCCCAGTAGCCAAGCATAAATCAAAGAAGTTTTGCTTCTTTGGAGAAGGTTTCCCACCATGGTTTCCTTTATTCTAAACGGTGGGAAACACTCTTTTACCATTTTTACACATAATGGGAGTTATTTAGACCCCATTATCATCTCCATTCATGGAGGAGAGACAACCTAGGTTTTCTAGGTGAAGCTTACTCTCCATTAATGGAGACTTGATTTCCACTTTGTGATATCCATTTTAGTTGGGGAAAACTTATTCTCACCATTTATACATTCAATGAGAACCATTTATGGTTCCATTGATTCCATTCATGAAGGGGTAGAGAAAACCTAACTTCTAGGTTTAATGGTGGTTTACCATTAATGGTCTTAACATTCAACCATAAAAGAAAGAGAGGGGAAGACAATGGCTTACCTCCAATGATGATCCATTCAAGGGTTTGAGGACTTGGAGTTCTTCCTCTCCACTCTTCTTCTTCTCTTCTTCTTGTACTCTCACTCTCTCATGGTTCGAAACGGAATACAAGGAGGTTGGGTCCTCCTTTTTATAGAACCCGTGGAGGGAGAAAGAATCAAATGCATGTTCAACCAGTTGTAGGCAAGCAGATGAACATTCATCTAGTACATGCCTCTGATTGGGCTTAAAATAGGTTTATGCTTAGTTTTGTGGGCCTGGTTTGGTGGGGATGCTTTCAAGGTTTCTTAGACATCATTCCCTATACTCTATCATCACTAAGGGATCGTAGAGTTAGACCCAATCATTATGTAAGGGGTCGAAAGTCAAGGTACCAAGTGTTGGCATAGAAAGACCTGACATAGAGAGACCCAAATTGTAAGGATTTTGGAGTAGGTCTTACACCAACTATGCCTGAGACGGCTGATGATTCTAGTGGATGTGCATCCAGAATTAGTCATTGACTGACACTTAGTGTTTTTAGCCAATAGGGAGCTGTATGATCAAGACGGATGATCATCTATCCGGCTTAATAAAATCCATCCCAGTAAACTCTTTGGAAGGGAAGCGGAGGCTATGCCGGGTGGTGTGCCTCTGGCTTATCATCCAGTTTAACACTTGTTAAATCAGAAAACTCTGTGGAAGTGAGGCGAAGGCTAGTACCGGATGGTGTATCCGCTAGGTTTGCCTCCGGTTTAAAAATAATTGATAATAAGGCATAATAACAAAGAGTGAGGCGGAGGCTTTATTGGATGGTATATCTGTAGGCTTTGCCTTCGGCTGAACTCAACCAGTATAAGGTAAGTATGGGCCTGGCAGAGGATGGGGCCTTGCTGGCCCCTCCACTAGCCAAACCATATAGGTCAGGGCATGATTATTCAGAGGCAGAGGCAATGCCCTAGCCTCAGGCATGGGTCCTCTGGTTGAGTCTAGAAAACTAGACTCAAGCAGGGGACGAAGGTCACATTTGGGGAGCTTTGTCTCCTCATCAACATTATACCTATAATAGATGGTGGGAATCACCTTTCCACCCTTGATCAACCTATCAGAGTCCTAAAGACTCCACTATCACCTTCATTGAGGTAGGATATCCCAACCTTAACTTTTAAGTCAAGCGTTGGCCCCCATTAATGGTGGCAAAGTTCCATCAACCAAGAGATTACACAAGGGGAGTATGAACCACTTACTTGTAGTGATGGAGTGTCTTCTTTGAGCTGCAAATGTTCCCCAAAGTCCTTTAAGCTCACACCCAAAACTCTCCATGATTTCAGCAAGAGTAGTGGGTTAGGGGTGGGTCCATATTCATAGACCCGAGGAGAGAGAAGATGCCCATCATGCATTAAGCCAACGGCTAGGAGCTGGCCGCACACATCCTAATCCCAATCCTGATGCATCAGTGTACAGGGTAAATGGCTGTCCGGGAATGGGAATGGTCAAAATCGGGGCGGATACCAATCTGGTCTTCAATGTTTGGAAGCTCTTCTCGCATTTATCCGTCCACACAAACTTTTCACCATTCTTAGTCAGACTGGTGAGAGGTACGGCAATCCAGGAATAGTCTTTCATAAATCTTCGATAATAACCAGCGAGACCCAGAAAACTTTTAATTTCTGCAACGCTCTTTGGTGCTTCTCACTTTACAATAGCCTCGATCTTGCTGGGATCCACTTTGATTCCTTCAGCAGATACTACATGGCTTAGGAAGGCGACTTCACTTAGCCAAAACTCACATTTAGTAAATTTGGCATATAGCTTCTCTTTCCTTAAACGCTGTAGAGTGGTGTTTAGATTCTTAATATGGGTTTCCTTGTCCTTGGAATATACCAATATATCATCAATAAATACAATAATCGATGTATCCAACATATCGTGGAATACCCGGTTCATAAGTTCCATGAAAGTTGCTGGTGTGTTTGTTAATCCAAAAGACATGACCAAGAACTCATAATGTCCATATCTGGTCCTGAAAGCTGTTTTAGGAATATTGCCCTCTTTAATCTTTAACTGATGGTAGCCTGACCGAAGATCGATCTTAGAAAATACTTTTGCTCCTTGCAACTGATCAAACAAGTCATCGACCCGAGGTAGTGGATATCGATTCTTGATGGTCAGTTTATTCAACTCTCGATAGTCGATACATAATCGAACGCTACTGTCCTTCTTCTTTACGAACAATACTGGCGCTCCCCATGGTGATATACTAGGTCGAATATAACCCTTGTCCAGTAGTTCTTGTAGTTGTACTTTAATTCCTTTAGTTCCGTAGGAGCCATTCGGTAGGGTGCTTTTGATACTGGTGCGGCTCCAGGTATAAGATCTATCACAAACTCTGTGGCTCGGTCGGGTGGTAATCCTGACAGTTCCTCAGGAAATACGTCGGGATAGTCCCGCACGACATCAATATCTTCCATCTGTGGTGCTTCCTTGGTGAGGTCGACCACTGATACTAGATACCCGACTACCCCCTTCTCAAGGCACTTCCTAGCCTTTAGTGCTGAGAGTATGAGCTTGCGTTTACGGAGAAGATTGGTTCCCGCAAAACTGAATTCTGTTCCTTCTTTGTCTTTAAATGTTAGCTTCCTTTTGGCACAAATTAGGTTCATAGAATGCCGTGCTAACCAGTCCATTCCCAAGATGACGTCAAAGTCTGCCATCCCCAGTTGGATCAAGGTTGCATCTAAGGTTTTCTCGCCAATGAGAACTGGACATGGCTCATAACCTTTCTCTAACTCCACTTCTAACCCCATCGGTGACCGTACAAGTAGTTTGTAGTGCAATGTTTTGATGGGTAAATTCAGCTTCTTTTCAAATGACACAGATATAAAGGAATTAGTAGCTCCTGAATCAAAGAGTACTCTAGCGGGTATGCCATTTATAGGTACGAAACCTGTGATTTATTTTACTTAGTCTACATGCTCATATATTTGTAATACAACTTAAAAGGTTTTAGTCATACCTGTGACCACATCGGGTGATGCAACAACATCCTCGGATGTAACAGCATATACTCGTCCTTGATGTAACTGCTTCTTGGGCTTAGGACACTCCCTTGCCATATGTCCCGCTTGGTTGCAGTTATAACATTTCGGTCCTTCAGAATTTGGCTTTGGTTGCTGTTGAGTTACTGGGGTAGTCTTGGGTGCAGTAGCAAAGCCTTGAGCACAGAAGGGTTTAAATGTCCTATTATTCCCTCCGTTATAAGAATTTTCGGCTGGCCTTTTTATACTTCTGTTCTGTATAAGGTAACTCTCATTCTGGCTCGATTCTATAACTCGAGCAATTTGCACAGCTTCGTTGTATATTTTCTTCTCCAAACCCAGAACATGCTCTCTGATGCTTCCTCTAAGTCCCGTGACAAATCTACGGGTCTTAGTGTCTTCTTCTTGCATACTGAGTGGTGCAAAGAAAAACAGCTCCTCATAACGCTGTTGATATGCATCCACGGACATCTGGCCCTGATATAAACTCAGGAACTCCTTCTCCATATAATCTTTGAAGCTTCGGGGAAAATACTTCTCAAAGAAAGCTTCTTTATAAATAGACCAGGTCAATAAGGCATGCTTGGTTAATAGATAGGTCCTGATCGATTTCCACCAATGATGTGCATCGCCTTTTAGCATGAAGGTGGCACATAATACCTTTTCTTCTTCTGTAATAGTCACCATAAGAAAATTTCTCTCCATCTCGTCGATCCAATGTGCTGGCCATAAAGGATCAGACGGTTTACCGTTAAATTCCTTGGGCTTCATCTACAAGAATCTCTCAACCAGTCGAGAGTGATCTATCTGATTTTGGGGTATGCCCCAAACATAGGTTGTGGATACTGATAATTAACCTGAGCTGCTTTCGGACCTGGTACAGGAATCTGTGCAGCTGGTGGTTGAGGTGTTTGAGGTGCTGGGTGGTTACCCACCGGTGTTGCACTGGTTTGTCCAGTCGGCATTGGTGTAGCATGTGCTGCCTGGAACATAATCCCCATTGCTGCTTGCATTTGAGCCTGTGCGTATTGCATTTGTTGCAGCTGTTGTGCTAAGTTCATAACCACGGTTGCTAACTCCGGTGGTGGAGGTGGCAAGTTTGTAGGATTTGCCTGAACCGGATTTACTGGTGGTGCAACCTGCGGATTACCCTATGCGTATATATTTTCTTGGTTGGTTTCCTCCACGGGTGGTGGTGGTGGAACTACGTTTCGGCTCTGCCTGGTTACTCTACGTCCAGCCATCTTCCTCTGATATTGGTGATGCCTGAAAATCATTAATAAATGTGAGGCAATCATTTATACTTCATGTAGGCACGCTAACTGATGTTATTTTCAAAATTTCCAGATCATTCTGTGAAAAATACTATCTTTTCTATGCAGGGTCGATGGTGGGGGTCGATGGTATGTCCGACCCTCAGTATCCGACCCTGGGAATGTACCTATTCTTCTCGAGAGCAGGGGGTCGATGCAGGGGTCGATGGGTGTCCGTCCCCCAGGTGCAACCCCTGGTTTCCTGTCAGATTCCTGAGAGCTGGGGGTCGATACGGGGGTCGATGTGTGTCCGACCCCCAGGTGCGACCCCTGTTTTTCTGTCAGGTTCTCGAGAGCTGGGGGTCGATACGGGGGTCGATGTGGGGGTCGATTATCCTGGTCGAATTCTCCGACCCTCGGACCAAAAATTAGATTTTTAAGGTCCGATTCTAGGTTCATTTCCCATTATTTCTTCCCCGTTTCAACTCGTCTCCCACCTCTAAGTTGCTACAGTGCCACTACGCTATATTGGTCATTTCGGTTCCGTGTTTCGACGTCCACATCATTCCTACAGGTATGTCTTCTCACTTTCACCTGTTTTTTTAGGTTTTCATTTCTAGGTTTTTGCCCATTTATCTTGTATTTATCAAATTAAACTTTTTCCAACCGTAAAAATTCGATTTTTATTGGGGGCTTTTGTTATTGGTGACTCGAGGAACGAAAGCCCTCAAATTTTTTTGAGTTTCATCGGTTGGTTATCGAGAAACTTGGATTTTGCTCTTTTTGCCCTAATTTGTTGAAATTTTTGATTTCTCGCAATTTCTTCAAATTGGATTCCATTAGTTAGAATTTCCTACTGTGTGAGTGTTGTAGGATATGTTAGAACCTACATAAGTCCTTCTGCCCTCATGTGTGGGTGACAAGTGAGGCTTTTGGCCAACTTACGTCGTTATAATGTCAAAGTTTCGGATTTTTCTACCCTACTAACATACTATCTATTTTTCTTTCTTATTTGCAGATATCATGGCCCGTACCAAAGTACCCAGAGTTCGCGATCCTCTTCATTTTCGCTCCAACGAAGCCGAGGCACAGTATGCCCACTTCGCTCGCAAGAAAGTGGAGGGTGGTCGTATGGTGAACTTGGCTGAGTTGGCCCTGTTCAATGTGGAGAGAGCATTTGGTGATATGGGTTGGCTCCCATTCATTACTTACGATGCGTGCACCCGTACGGATTTGGTATGCCAGTTTTATTGTAACCTCCAGGTGGTGGGGGATTACAATGTTGTGGAGAGGGGTGATGAGCTACGCATCACGAACTATGTCAAAGGGGTTGACATCTCTTTTGATTATCGGCAGTTGGCCGACCTACTGGGCATTTCCTATGCTGGCCCCATGGTTTTCTGTGCTCCTGGAGAGCCCCAGTTCTTCTCTCTACAGATGAGGGCCGAGATCGATAATCAGCTCCTACGACCTGATTGCTGACAGATGAGGGCATGTTATATGCATCCAGCTCCACGGGTATATTGCAAAATCATTCAGCATAACTTGATCCCGCAGAGTGGTCATTACGAGAGGGTTTCCCAGCTGACCTAGTATCTTCTATACAGTATTTGCACTAGGCAGCCCGTCTGCCTTCTGTACATCATCATGTGTACCATGATCACTACTACGTTGCCCAGTCACACTGGTAACCTTCCTTACGGACGTATGATCACTATCTTGCTTACCTGCCTGGGGGTTGATTTAGTGGATGAGAAGATTCAGGAGAAGTCCTTCTCATCACCTCTATATTGGGAGGATATTTGCAAGATGGGCATGCAGGATGCTCAGGTCAGTGATGAGGAGAGGAACGCGATGGTGGACCCTTGCACTCGCATAGAGATAGCTGACGCTGAGGCAGTTGCCGCCGCCGCTGGAGTTCATATGGAGCCTGCTGGTGATGATGACCGTATGTACATGGATGTAAACTCTATACCACCTCCTTCACCTACACATGCGGCTGGAGCTAGTACTTCATATGCCGCTGGTCCTTCACATGTGGCTGGTCCTTCTCACCCACCTCCTGATATGATGGAGATATTGCATGAGATCAGAGAGACTCAGCGCAGATCTGATCTGAGGATGGGGGAGTTACTAGACGCTTAGCGGGTGAGAGTGGATGAGCTACTAGACGCCCAGCGTACATCAGACATGACGATGGGAGAGCTCGTAGAGGCTCAGCGCCGGTCAGATATGCGGATGGAGGAGCTTTTGGGTGCTCAGCGCGGGACTGATCAGCGGGTAGCTGATCTTACAGCTAGTCTTCAGATGACCCAGACTTAGATAGCCTGGTTGACTAGAGTCTACGCTGAGGATTATGATAGAGATCGTGAGGCACCGCCTCCTCCTTCACCTCCAGCTTCATGATTGTATCTATTTTTTTTTGTACTATAGAGTAACTGTCTAGGTTGTGGACTGTACTCTGCTTTAGCTATGTATGTACGTTTGTTTTTCTCTCATTGTATTTAAAATTGTTTCCCCTTTAATAGAGGCATTATTTTCTTTTCAAATTTGGTCTCAAAAATCACTTGTGCTTATAGTGTGTTAATATTATAGTTTTTACTTTTATCCTATCTCAATTCAAAATTTATCGTAAATGTATGCCAGTTTGGCGGACACGGCCTGAGATGCTCTGATACCAAGTTGTCACACCCCAATTCCGTACACTTCAGAATGGTGTGATAAACCGCTACCAAACCAACGGCTCAACCAGGATTTCATACAGACGATATCCATTTTATTTAAACCCCATACATCCATATTCATAATCAGAGTAAATACACAATAACGGAAATCTTATAGTAAAATGAACTGAGAATCTACTGTGATATTAATATTTAAATAGAAAAATTATTTTATATCAACTAAGACATAAATAAATATCAAATACATGTCTTTACTAAATCCAAATAAAGAAAAGTAAAAATCTAATCGAATACACATGAGTTGCACTCGTAAGAGGGGTCATGTGTATCCACTTCATCTTCAACTTCCATCGCCGCTACGTGCCCATACACTGGAGCATTGACATAATCTTCAACTGTAGTACCTACATCATCAACTAAAAATATTCGACGTTGAGGGGGTGAGCACACATCATGGCTCAGTGAGCAAACAAAACAATGCAATAATACATATGCATGCAGTCAATTCATATCTTTGGTCGGGTTTAAAGTTTGCAATGCGCAATAGAAAGGTTGGGTGGTCAAGGTTTAACGTTTATTGACCCCGCCTCTATACACAGGGTGTGGAAGTCCGCCCAAAGGTTAACGTTTATTGTCGTCCCCTTCTATCCTACCATAACATTGTACAACAAAGGTTAACGTTTATTGATGTACAGTGCCATACCAACACGTAAGCCTCTGCTGGCGAGGGCTTACAAACTGGGTTCGTAACTAACTAATCCTAATGCCAAACAGTGTATCCAAGGCCTCACCCCAGCATCCCTCAGAACGTCCATAGAGATAGAGCTAAGGCCCCCCGGTAGAGTCAAAGACTACAAGGACCGAGACCACCTCCCCCGATACTCTACGACGTAATAGTTCTACTAAAGTAATGGCGATACGACGATGCTAATGCACAAGACTTGAGTTAGAGATAGAGCTAAAGTGCTGAGACCCATCAAAGGCTAACATTTATTGACGTTCCCATCACACCTCCCCTGATACTCGCTCGCGTCAAGTACACCAACCACACACATACATTCACATGCCTATTCCTATCATCATCATCATCATCATGTTATAAACAATAAGGTAAATATGCATGAACAAATAATAGAAATATTGGATGACATGTTGTATGCACATTACAAACATATTCGCATAGGATCAAGCATGGCATTGGACTCAAGAAAAGAGAAAATAATTTGTTATTAACCAATTAGTTTAGAGTTTTGTTTCCTCACCTTAGCTTGCTAATAATCCTCTTTCAAGCTTTAAAATCACCTTTATACTGTTATTATATTACTATAAGACCTAACAAAGTCGATAGAATTTAATTAGAATTAATTTTGATTTTTAAAACCATGTTTTTAACTGGGGGTCGGAGGTAGGGTCGGAGTAAAGATCGACCCTGGGTGCAACCACCCCTATTCTGGACTTCCCGAACACTGGGGGTCGATGCTCAGGGTCTGGTAGGGTCGATTGGCCATCGACCCCCCATGCTACCACCTTTGGGTTTTGGTCGATTTTCTTCCTTCAGTCCATTCTTCATGTTTGGGGTCCTATGGCTTGCTCCTATAATCCATTCTACACATGTAAAATGGTATAGAACCATGATTCTACCACCTATATGGCTTTCATGATTTTCCCCCATGGTTTTCCATGAAAACCTAACCATGGGTTGATGGTTTGGGTTTCTCTGAGATCATACTCTCTGCATTATCTATCCTAAGGTCTTTAGCAATTCATGAAATTAGTATCCATACCTGAGAAGAATACTCCTTCTTTGCAACTCTTCTCCCTTGGCCTTCTTCTCTTCTTTCCTTCTCTTTTCCTTCTCTTCCTTCTCTTCTCTTTCTCTCAATTCAATTAGGGTTGTAAAAGGAGTAAAAGAGGCTTAGGGACGTCCTATTTATAGAGTAGATGATACGACGATGTCAGTGAACAAGACTTGAGTAGAGATAGAGCTAGAGTCTGGTGACCAGACTGAACCACAATGCCACGTCCTTCCCTTAATGCTCTAGTCTCATCCAACACACTAACCACACACATAATTACATGCCTATTCCTAGCATCATCATCATCATGTTATAAATAGATAGAAATAAATTTGCATGAGCAGAAATAGTAATAATATTGGATGACATGTGAGATGCACATTACAAGCATACAAGCATAGAATCATTCATTGCATTGGACAAATAAAATAAAATAGTTTGTTATTATCTAATTAGTTTAGGTCTTGTTCCCTCACCTTTGATTGATGTTTGTTCCTCTTCCAAGCTTTGGAAATTACTTTGAATCTATTGAGAACCTAAACAATTAATGTATTTAGGTTAGGGTTCAAGTTTATCAAGTTATATTAGTCAAAAACCTTGTCTGGTCTCAAAATATACTTACTGTTATCGTGTGGTCACAGTTGTGGTCGAACCTGTGGTTTCAATATATGCGACCACACACTATGTGGTCGACCCTTATGGTCGCATATCAGGTGACTACAGCATGTGACCATACGATTCGGGGAAACTTCTCGAATGGTTGTGGTCGACTTTCTGGTCACCCTGTGGTCGACCATAGCTGCGACTACAAGTAGTTTGGTTGATTATTACATCTCATATGAGTTCCTCCTCTTGGCATATCAATGGGATTCATTTTAAGATCATTCTATGGCCTTTAATCACAGTTTATCCTTATCAATTTTCCCTAACCTATTCTCTTATGGTTTTCCTTAGAAATTCCATAATCGAAATCGTTACATTAGATTCAACACATCAACTTGATGAAAAGAAACCTATCCTATCTGATTTAGCTTTACAAAGATAGGTTCATACCTTAAGCTTGCTGTAAAGATATAGAATTCTTCTCTGCAAAATCTTTCTCCAAGCTTCATCTCCAAATCTCTTCTTCTCCTTTTCTTCCACTCTCTTTCTTTTTTTCTTAGGTTTAGAGTTTTAATTTGGGATCTAAAAGAGTAATAGAGGCTAAGGAATATCCTTTATATAGAGGAAAAGCCTCCACATAGAGTCATCTTTCAATTAGGAAAGAGATCCCCTCAAATTAGGAAAGTTTCTTAAACATGGAGTCAGTTCAACATTGTGTGGTGGCACGTATGGTCACAGAATCCATCGACCACACGTCCCAAATATGTGAAAACAAGTTGTGTGGTCTCATGTGTGGTCGACCACACCCCTCAAAAGTGCGACCACACAACTAAAATTTACTGGTTTTTAATGTTTGACTGGTTGCTTCCATATAACCTTAAACAGTCAACCACATCAACTAAATCTGACTTGTTACTTACCTTATCTTGTAGTTTCTTCATGCAATTAGTTCTCTTAAGCCAGTTATGATGGGAAAAAAGTTCTTGACACGAGAACGTTAGGTTAGATCGGGTTTGTGGCGTGCGGGTCTTACACTCATAACCAGAGTACACTACTCTAAAGGATACATCAAGGTCAAGAAACCCTATAATGGTTTCCAACTTTTCATATCACCTCTTATAATTTATATATGTAAGAGAGGGAATAGAGACTACTAGACTCCCTGGGATAGCCATCATGAGATATATGTATCACCATATGAGTCTAAACACAATATCACATAACAGATAAATAATACAAAACTCATACATATAGTTTACCTACAATAACAATGTCTAAACACTCATGCAAGGAGATTTCCTTTCCAAGAGTTAATCAAACTATAGTTATCCTTTGGGACAAATATGCAGTGGTCTTCTCAGTGTCTGTGCAGTGGTTGCGAAGGAATAATGACCTTCGAAAAAAATCCTACCACATTAGGGTGAATAAAACCCCTAAATCTAAAACACTTCAATCCATGTGCATGAATATACCTTCTAAAATTTGACAATGCCATCTTTGGGTTGACATTGCCTTTCTTTGCTGTATTTTACAAAAGTATAAACTTTGACAATGCCATCTTTGGGTGTACATTGTCTTTCTTTATTTTATCCATAAATGTACAAACTTGGAGTTTGAGAACATCATATTTCAACCAAGTGTGCCACTTTGGTGGGTTCCACCTAGTTCTTACATGACACCCACAAATCCTAATTTGAATAAATTTGACAATTCCACCTTTGGTGTACATTGCACTTCCATGAAGCATTTACAAATACAAAACTTTGAATTTAAAAACATCATAATGAAATTAGGTGTGCCACTTTGGTGGGTGACACATAATTCCTCCATGATATCACTAAACCCTATTTTTCATTACTTTGTAGGTTAACAGTAAAAAACTTCATATGCATTCAAGTCTTCCAAGTATCCGATATAAGAAAATTTGACTAACATGCATAAAAACTGCAAGTTGGGTTCCCTTGGGATACTTTTAATGCAAAAACCCATTCCCCAGAACTCCAAAATAGTATCAATAATATACCAAATTGTGGGGCATGAAAATATGGTCACAATGCAAGAAATTGGAGCTCAACCGAAGCTCCTCCATGTCTACACGCTCCTCTGGAAGGCAACGTGTGATATCACTCTCATTGGACCTAGTTTGGTTTACTGTGCACCTGTCTGAACCATCATGAACAATAAAATTTGGGTCACTCCATCTAGAATAAACCCTGCCTAAGTTTTGGATTAGTGGGCCACAATCTAGGTAAAAAAATTGGGTTTTTGTGTAGAGCCTTCGGGTCAAAGTGTTGGGCTTTCGGTCAATAATTTGGGTTGTAAATTGGTCCAGAAGATTTAGCTCTTGGGTCTGGTTCTAGATCAACCAATTGAATTGACATATAGTCACTGGGTTAAACTACCTGGTTAGATCATTGGTTCCACCCCCAACTGACTATCAGTTTGGGTTATTGGGCTAACACCGTAGGGGTCGATTCATCTGACCAGGTCACGGGTGTTGCCCACAAGTGACCTAGGGTAAGACTTTATGAGTCAACATCGCTATGATCTAGGGGTCTCTACCAAGTTAACTCCGCTAGGGTTTCCAGGTTACATGCTGACGTTTTCCTTTTATTTTTCTTCCCTCGATGGGTGGATCTCACTCACCATTGTCGTCGAGATGTGGTGACATATACAACATCCAGTGGCTTTGATTTTTATACCTCTGAGATCAGCTCATCGAGACCTTCAATTTGATATATTATATTACTATATTCTGACATTGAAAAGTTTCACAAAGAACAAATCTTTGATAGTTTCATTGGAAAAAGGGAGAAAAAAAATCAATATTTCAAATCCAACTTGCAAGGGTTGTCTATACATTATTAATCATCGATCTTAAGTCTGTATGAAATGCTTTAATACCAACTATTTGACTTTTATAAATCTATGGTTTCTATTCCAAACCATATAGGAACCATAGAATACAATGAAAATAATAAAGAGATGAATAATTGAGACATGCCTATGCGTTGATGATTGATTTCCGCCGACTCTTTGTTCTTGCTTTGATTCGAGTCTTCCATAGCCCACCAGAGATCCCCTTTCATACCCCATACGTATGGAATAAATAGAGGAATTAAAACAACTCAGGTTGCAGGGACTCTGAACATAGAATTTATAATACTATCCAAAACCTTGACTACACCATAATGGACTAGGTTGGTTTATCTCTGACCCGTGATGAACCAGAGAGAATGATCATGCCTATCCATAGATGCAGTCGCCACACTCGCAACTAGAGGGATGGACATCTTCGTCGCTATCACCATCAACATCCTCCATACCGGATGGACAGTACCTCGGAGTATCAATATAGTCACCAATGGTTACACCTGCATCATTTAAAATAATGTGTGCACATGAGGGTAAGCTTAACTACCGAGCTTAATAAGAAAATCAAACGTGCAACAAACAAATGCATGATATTACAACTATGGTCAGGTATGATAACTGTATATGCCAACTCAGGACAGAAAAATCAGTGCTTCCAAGTTGCACAGGTCATCCCCATCAGAATAAATGTCACCTCACCTGGCATACAACAAACTAACCCCATGTATAGGTCCGATGTCTTGGTACTCTCCTAACCATGACTCATCCCAAGTTTACCCACGTGACACTTGAGGAGGTGGTAATCCCATTAGTCGACTCGCTCGCCTATTTGCAGGGAGCATCCAACTATGATCATACCACCCTTTATTGAACCTATGCCAATACATAACTCCCAATTGGTTAGGGATATAGTTATATGGGTAATTACGTACAACTAACCATGTCTACCTAATTAATTCCATATTACTGGACCGTAATCGTTCCAAGCTTCCGACCCCATCCGGTCCCCATATTAAGACTCGTGACTTAGTTAGGTTACTTTTGGTCAATGTAAAGCAGTGTCAGTAAGAGGTGGTGCAAGCGTTCCATTCCACCCACCTTCCCCCCATACCAATATAAATTAGACATTATGTATCACCTAGACCAGAAATACCTTTCATAGAGAGGTTGTGAAGCATCCCATTCCATCCGGTTTCAAACCACTGTAGGCATCACTGATTGGATACAATTATTAATGCAAATGCATGACAAATAATACAATATATTGGACGACATGTTATCACACACAACTTTCCTTATCACACTACAATCATCATATCATCAGGAAATATAGATTGGAAATATGCAAACAAAATGTTTAACTCCCTTACCTGAGAGATAAGTAGAAATAACTACTGTAGTATCGCTTAAGTCGCTCCTCCTAGGTATCTTCGTATCTCTATCAAAATAATGTTAGTCAATGTTATCCAATAAATAATTAGATAAAAGTTTGCCCTAGCATTGCATTAGATTAAGATTGTTGTTTCCATGTCAATAGTGACATTCACTAGGTCCATAGGTTAGGGCCTTGTTGAGACAGACTTGCTATCCACGTGAGGTAGGTAACGTGTGGATGGATGCTCATGCCTGACAGTCCATCCTCACCTTACAAATTGCATAATACGAAGGTGGGCTTCTTTTATCAATGTTACAGGGTTCTTTCCCATCAAAACATGGTCCAAAATGTTGCACATCAGTTCACTGGTCCAGCAAAGGATGGTGCGGCTGGTGCCGTTGACCATACCACACCACGAGCTGCACCCTTAATAGGGTATTAAGGGTGTGCATGGTGCCATCAGCTGTACCACACCAGGTGCTACAACACTTATTAGGGTGCAGCTGGTGGTTGCCACTGTAGGCCTTAGCCTGGCCGAGAGGCCCCTCCGCACCTTCTGGGTGTTGTCAAACCTTGGCCTGAGGCCTTGGGTAATTATGGGTGCACTAATCTTCGTCCGCACCCCCATCCGGATGCCCTTTCCATCTGGGTAGTATCCGAACTATTGGATCCAAAATAAAGTCCTTTGGATCCGGTTCCCATCTTTGAATCCAATAGGGTTTCATGTTCCTAGCCTCCTAGGGTCCTTCATAGTTCTCAAGGGATTATGGATATCCCTATGGTTAGTAAAAATTTAGATTTGTAAGGTCTTGTCGATCCTTTGGTTTTCGTTTCTCGATTCGAAATTGGATCTAACACCCGACCAGGTGTTTGGGTGCTCACCACTAATGGTGGATGAACACTTTTTCTTCGACATAGCCATAAAGTATCATCACTACACCATGATATCGTCAATGAAATGATAGAACGGTCAAGGAAGTTATGGAATACCCTATTTGTTAACTCCATGAATGAGGCAGGAGCATTGGTCAACCCAAACAACATGACTAGAAATTTATAATGACCATAACGAGTTCAGAAGGCTGTCTAAGAGACGTCACTATCCCTTAGCCAAACTGAAAATCGATCTTTGAAAACACTACAGTCCCTTACAGTTGGTTGAATAGATCGTTGATCCTAGGTAGTGGGTAACGATTTTTGACAGTGAGCTTGTCCAATCCTCATTAGTCGATACACAGTCCCACACCTCTGTCTTTCTTTTTCACAAACAAAACAAGCGCTCCCCAAGGTGAAATACTTGGTCATATGAAGTCCTTATCTAGAAGTTCTTGTAATTGAACTTTGGGCTCCTTCAACTCTACTGGCACCGTTTGGTGTGGTGCTTTGTACATAGGTGTCGACCCTAGGAGTAGGTCGATCACAAAGTCAGTTTCCCTATCGGGTGGCAATCTTGGTAAGTCATATGAAAACACTTCTATGAATTCATTTACGACTCTGATCTTTTTGAGTTTCGAAACTTTTACGATAGTGTCTACAACAGTTGCATTGGATCCAATATAACCTTGTAGTAATAACTTACTCAGCACATAGAGGACGCTGGCTTTGTGAGTGGACAGTAAATCCATTACTAATATTATGTTGAAACCAGTCATGTCCATTAGGTTTAGATTTGTGTCCATTTATTTATGCTCAACTTGTATTTGGCAGGGTCGGTGGAAATGGCACAATTCCACTTTATGTCCCAACAGTATGCTCTACTACATGCTGAGATTCCAATGGTTTTGGGGTATTCACAACTTCAAATGTACATAATTAAAAGCAGCAAAGGAAAAGTATCAGCCACTTGTGAGGACAAAGAGTGAAAATCTTGGAAGTCGCCACCTAGATTAAGGTCTAGGACCTTAGAAATGTGAAATCTCACCCCAAGGTAAGACTTCGATTGACTCATGACCCTTAGATTGGATTTCTGGTCCATCAGAGATTGGGTAAGCATCAGGTTATGGTTATGGGAAGGGATTAGGCACCTAAACCGCTCGATCAAAATCGGTCTCCTATACCTTTCCTATGCTAGACTCTATCTGTTAAACCAAACCAAACCAAGTGGTTTGATATCATTGAACCGAATCTGTATCCATCAGATTGCCTACGTATTACGGAATTATTTCAAAAATCAGGTTCACCATCGTAGTTCAGGTGTAATTAAAGTTTATGGCTGTGATTTATGCTTGTGCATGATTAAGTTCATTGTTCAAGTTAAAATTTATGCTTGAAAGGCTGAGAAACCCTATGGGTTAAGATCTGGGTAGTCCATGTGGACTGATAGATAGTCCTAGTGGATCTATGGGTAACCCTATTTGGGTCAAAATATGGATAACCCATTCAGGGTTGGAATGTGGATAACCCTATCTGAGTTGAAATGTGGATAACCCTATCTGGGTTGGAATGTGGATAACCCTATTTGGGTTAGAATGTGGATAACCCTATTTGGGTTGGAATGTGGATAACCCTATTTGGGTCAAAATGTGAGTAAATATCCTAGTGGTTCTTTGGATAGTCCAAGTGGATTAAGGTTTGGATCCAAATTTGGGATTCTCCCAAATAGCCTACGTATCCTAGGGTTTACCCTAGGAATCAGAATCCGCGTAGTTCAAAAGGTTGATGGATATCCAAGTGGATCTATGGATAGTCCGAGTGGACTAAGGTTTGGATCCGAATTTGGATTTCTCCATAAATAGCCTACGTATTCTAGGGTTTGCCCAAGGAAACAGAATCCGCGTAGTTCGGGATGATAACTTGTTCTAGGTTAGAATGTGAGAACCTGTTCTAGGTTTATGGTTTAAAACCTGTTCTAGGTTTAGGGTTGAGAACCTGTTCTAGGTTTAGGATTTAGAACCTATTCTAGGTTTAGGGTTCACTAAGAGGTGGAAATCGTCCTGAGTTACCCTTTTCATCCTAAGTTCTAATTTTTAAAAGTTTGGCAAAGTATTCTCCTTCTTTATTAAAATTTTTATTATTCCCATTATGCCCTTTCCAAGAATATGGGTGCCTAAATACACGTCCCCACACCTAATATGTTTGCTAGGTGTACAAATATGACAGTTCGACTAGGGTGCAGCATAAATTAAATTATTACCAAAAATAAATTACTCATCTAAAAATGGCATATAACACATTTATGGCAAAAAATTAACATACAGTAAGATTATTAAAAATTTCTCAAATATGACATGTATTGCAAATAAGGCAAGAGCCTATATGACATGCTCTAATACGCTATCTTCTAAGCATGGCAATACCTAATATGGTAGTGAGTATTTAAACATGGCAATGAGCATCCAAACAGACAGATATGATAATGAGCAATCCAAAGACGGCAGTGTGATCATTCCAATCATGGTAGTGTGATCATTCCAATTATAGTAGTGTATGCATGTGAGCATTTCAAACATAGTAGTGTATCCAAACATAACATGTAAGATCATTTCAAATAAGAAAACATGTCAATCGAACAAAATATGTGTATCACGTGTATCAAAATAACTTATATGCATGATCTAATGGTTTTGATTCCTATAAAACACATATAACGCCAATCCAATGGTTTAGATCCTTCTAAAACATTCATAATGACAATCCAACGGTCTAAACCATTCATAATGATAATCCAACTATTCGAATTCATTTAAATCACTCCTAAAGATAATTCAATGGTTCAGATTACTCAAAATCATTCACAATGAAGATCCAATGGTTCAGATGGCTTAAAAACACTTATGATCAAGATCCAATGATTACAATCACTCAAAACACATATGATCAAGATTCAACAGTTAAAATCACTTAAAATCACGATCTGACCATTCATCTTCATAAAATTCCAATGGTTTCGATCACTCAAAATTGTAATCCGACAATCAAAATTCATTTAAATCTAACATAATCATGATTAGATCAATGGCTCAGATTAAATTTAACTTCACATCATCATCAGAATAAAATCAAAATTAACAATTGTGATGGGACAGATGAAGGGTTGGAAAGCCAATCAAGGGTAGAAATTGCAGATCATGTGGTTGACAATGAGTTGTGGATTGAATCAGATAGTGTAAGATTAGATGGCTAGTGATGAGGACAGATTATATGGCTGTTATGCTAGGCAGATCAGAGGGCTGATGGGGGCAGGTCAAAGGATTGTAATTAAATCAATGGTGTAGGGACAGATTAGGGGTTGTGTGTGTGTAGGCCAGGTGTTGGGGTGCTACATGTGCGGGTGTGCAATGGTGAGGACGTGTTGCAGGTTTGGAGGGTGCGGACTAGGTTGTAATGGAGACAAACAAATGGGGAGTGAATGGCAAGGTGGGTATTCGGGTAAGTTCAGGTCTTGGTCCATGGCTACAAGTGGAGGGATGAGGAAGATGTGGTGTGTGAGATGCTTGGCTGTTAAGTGATATGAACAGTAGGAGGTGTAATGGTGAGGTTGCAAAGAGGCTGGTGAGGTTTTGAGGGAGAGGATTTGATGAAGTTGCGGGTAGGATGTGCAGGTGTCAATTGTGGTGGTATTCCATAATAAAAAATAGAAAAACTAAGAAAAACGGTAGTAGGAGGAAGCGGACTTACCTGAGTCTTTCTTCTCCCCGCGCTGCTTTCTTCTCTCTATCTCGATCCTCGCTGCTACAGCCCTTTCTCTCCCCGTATTATGTCTCTCTTTCTCCTTTTGCTTCTGATTCTCTCTCTCCTCTCTCTCTCTTTCCCGATTCTGCCATCTCTTTTATTTTTTTATTTTTTTCTTCTCCTTCTTCCTCTCCTCGATCTGCCATCTCTCTGCTTTTTACTTTATTTTTTATTTTTTCTTCCCCCACTTTCTCCAGCTCCTGCTTCCTCTTTTTTTATTTATTTATTTTTCCTCGGTCCTCTCTCCCAGCCCTTTCTCCTTGAATCCTTTTCTCTCTCTCTCGGTCTCTTTTTTTTTTCTTTTTCTTTTTCTCCTCCTCCCTCTCTTTCAGCTCCTGCTTCTTCTCCCCGCTATTCTCATTTTTCTCCCCTCTTTTAGAATCCCACTTTCCCTTTTTTTTATTATTTTTTTCTCGCCTCCTCCTCTTTCTTTCTTATCCCTCTTCTTTCCTTCTTCGGTTTCTTCTCCACTTGTCCGCCTCTTCTTTGCTTCTTCTCCCTCTTCTTTCCTTCTTCGGTTTCTTCTCCTATTGTCCGCCTCTTCTTTCCTTCTTCTCCTTCTTCTTTCCTTCTTCGGTAATCTCCACCTGTCCGCTTCTCCTCTTTTCTCTCAAATCTCAAATTTTTCTTTCTTTCTCTCTCTCCTTTCGACAATCCCATCGACTTCCTTTTTTATTCGGATCCTACTTACTTTTATATATAAAACATATATATAATATATTAATATATTAATATATATAATATACATATAAGACATATGTATAGATTATATGATATATTATAATATATTATACATTATATAATAATGTATAAAAGAAATACATGCATATTCGCTGACATGGATTGGTCCGTATTGACAAGGATTGACTGGGTTGGGCCAAGACTGACCTGGGTTGAGCTGAGTTGACTGGATTGATTGGAATTAACTGGGTTTTCTCTCTCTATCATTTCATGGGCCATTTTCGCTGTCATTTCGCACGAATTTTCTGTGTTCACTTTGTAGAACATTAAAAATGAGGAATATTGGAACTTGAATCACCTCATTTGGAAATAAAATGGCCAACTTATGAATTTTTGAAGTTTAAGCAGGCCAATTATCGATAATTTGGTTGACCATTCTGCATGGGATCCTTCGGAGACTTCTACCGAAAATCCTTTACGTCTACTTTTTAGAGTAATAAAAATGGAACATAATGAAACTGAAATTACCTGATTTGGATATGGGGTGACCAAAATATGAATTTTCAAAGGTTAAATGACCATTTTCATGTGTAATTTTGCATGGGACCCTTCGGAGATTTCTACCCAAGATTTTTTACGTCCACTTTGTAGAACATCATAAATGAAGAATAATGGCCTTGGAATCATCTGAATCCGATGTAGAACGGAAAAGATATAAAGCTTTGAAGTTCTAACGATAATTTTACATGAAAGCTTGCATGGGGTCCACTGGTGACTTCTACCCGAGATTTTTCACGTCTACTTTGAAGAGGACTGAAAATAAGGATTATTGGCCTTTAAATTATTTGATTTCGATATCATATAACCAAGATATGATGTCTTGAAGTTTGAATGATAATGCATGCATCATACGATAATTACGTAAATGCCCTTGCACTTTGAAACTGAGATATCTTCATTGTTTGACGTCAGAATTTGATGATTCCAGTCTCATTTTGAAGATAGTTTCACGACCTATTCATCCAAGTAGGTAATAGCCTATGATCCTACTATGGGGTTCATTAGAGAATCACTAACCTTTGGGTTGAAGGCTGAAAACCTGCCATATTGGTTCACTTATGCTGAGGGTGGCAAAAATGGGGTGCTTACAGATGCCTCTCTTTAGCTGAGATTGTTACCAATTGAAGGCTAAAGATAAAAAAAAGCCACATTTTTGGGATATGAGTGAGATTGCTTATTGGGCTGCACTTAGGGTAATTTGTCCTAAACTGCCTATGTATTCTAAGGGTGTCCTAGAAATCAAGTCCAGAATGTAGTTCGACTGACAAGAAGGTTTGTTCTTCTTAGAAAATTGATGATTGTTCTTCTTGTATAAAGGTAGGCTGTGAATACAAGGCTCATTTGTAGGCTAGGAACCTCTTCTTGCTGAGGTGGGACTCATGATGCAAGGTACTCGCGGGCTCGAACCCGGCTTGATCCATTTGTAGGCTAATGAACCTATTCTTGTACGAAGCTAGGTTGTGAATACAAGGCTCATTTGTAGGCTGGGAACCTTTTCTTGCTGATGTGACTCATGATGCAAGGTATGTGTGGGCTTGGACCCGGCTTGATCTATTTGTAGGCTGATAAACCTCTTTTTTTATGAAGCTAGGCTGTGAATACAAGACTCATTTGTAGGCTGGGAACCTCTTCTTGCTGAGGTGGGACTCATGATGCAAGGTACGCGTGGGCTTGAACCCGGCTTGATCCATTTGTAGGCTGATAAACCTCTTCTTGTAAGGAGCTAGGCTATGAATACTAGGTTGACTTATAGGTTGATTATAAGACCCGCACTCCATGAACCCGATCTAAACCTTTAATTCATGTCGTAACAGGTCTTCCAATCATCACCGGGCCAGACGGGACGAGCGGATGAAAAAAAAGTATGAAAATGGACTGATTTATGTATTAAATAATTCATACCAGTTGATGGTACCGGTAGATGGTCGATCGGTATGGCCTGCGAAAACTTGGATACAAAAAAGGATCTCTGCGGGTCCCACTTTCCAAATTTCAAACCGAAGGACTTTCTTAATGTTAGGAGGTTTCCTAAACCTAACCCTAGCCTATATAAGGACCCTTAAACCTCCTAAAACCTCTCTCATTGATCCTCACAAACCCGAGAGAGGAGAAAGAGGCTGAAGAAGGAGAAGAAGCTAGAAGGAGAGGGAAGAGCCGCCATTGCCGTTCGACGAAGAACTCATTACCGCGAGTCAACGGTAAGTGCTTAAACCTTCCTCTACATTAAGTATTCTAGGATGGTTAGTTATGATTGGATCAATACCATGCAAAGTGAGGTATTGGTCTAAACCATGTTTGCGGTCAAACCCTAATCTAGTTGGTAAACCCTAGACTCAAGTTGTAGGTTTAAAATCATCGAGGCTAGCACTTGAATGGAGTTGGAAACAACTTTAACTCAATGCTCAGACCTAGGATGTGTAGGAGAAACCCTAGGATCAATAGAGGGTGACTGACGGAAGGCGAGAACCAAGCGTATGGTCTTCCGGAGACATACCGGTCGACCATACCGGTCACACCCTATGCGACCGGTACTGCGACCGGTACCTCCTGGGGATTGGTCTGTGGGGACCGGTCAACCATACTGGTCGCACCTTTCTCCACAGTACCGCGACCGGTACTGCGACCGGTATGCTCTGTGAGGAGTATTTTTGACCCAGTTGGT
Source organism: Protea cynaroides (assembly GCA_028583415.1). Classification (NCBI taxonomy): domain Eukaryota; kingdom Viridiplantae; phylum Streptophyta; class Magnoliopsida; order Proteales; family Proteaceae; genus Protea; species Protea cynaroides. The sequence goes on from CM053269.1 coordinate 23,039,888, forward strand.
TTTCCGACCAACGTAAACCCTAAGAAAACTAATTTTAATTCAACCCTAACATTGTGTAGGACCTTGTGATAGCACGTTTGGACCTTGTGACGCAGAGAGAGCTATCAAACAAGCGTCAGAAAAGGGAATCGGACCTAAACCCTAATGATTTAATAAACTGTAAATCGTTGTTAATAACCATGATTCTATGGTATGATGTTTGTGCATACTCGCATGTCATCCTTTACTTTCAGTTATTATTATTGTTCATGCATACTCGCTATGCTAGGATATGACTGTTAGGCATGTGATTGTTTTTGTTGGTGTATGGAATGGGAAGGATTGGAGGTCTCGGATCATTCCTCACACTAGCACCTTTCGTATCGTTCTGTCTTGGAATACTTAGTGCGGGTAGGGTATCAGGGGGAGAAAGTGACATTGTGGTCTCCGGCCTGGCCACTAAACTCTAGCTCTATCTCTATGCTGTAGGGAGCTATGCTGGGATAGGGCCTACTGTGATGACATATAGGGTTGGTTAGTTGCGAGCCCAGTTTACAAACCTCGCCATTAGGGGCTTACGTGTTGGTATGGGTAGAGTATCAGGGAAGGTGTTGGCGGTGTTTGATCCGGACGCCTTAGCTCTATCTCTATTCCATAGTGGGTGCATGTGGGACGACAGTGGTGTTTGATCAATTGGGCAGCTTCACACACTCGTGTATGGAGGTGCGGTGGCCTCCAATCCTTTCTATAGCACATTGCAAACTTAAAACTAGACCATGATGGGAATGTTACTCATGCATATGTTGTTGCATTGTCTGATTGTCTTACTGAGCTAAGTTGTGAGTTCACCCTTGTATATATACATGTTTTTAGATGTTGATGCAGGTTATATGGTGCAGGATTACTGATGCGTGTCGAGCACAACCAAAAATAAATTACTCTACCTATAATGAATAGTAATGATAAGTAAAGGTCGATCCACAGAGACTAGTTAATCAAATTGTCTACTTACCAAGAAAATGGGGGTTTTCTTTTGCAATTTAATTGACAAGAAAATTAAGTAACAAAAATTCAATGGAAGATGATGTCGATTCAAGGAAATTTATTCACGACTGTAAACTGATCACTGACCTCATAGATATTATTCTCTATTCAAATATTTAACCAAGGATTATCAAAAAGCCAGACAATCCTTATTTTCCCTAATTTTATTAATTTGAGCCCAGCACAAAATTTAATTCTTATCAATAAACCAATTGGTATTAAACAATCCTCATGAATTTATTGATAGCATTACACTCTTGGAGGGAGTTAAAGATGAACAACAATCTAACAAGCATCAGATTATTTAATTCATTCTATGTTTCCTTTAAGTAAGTAACAAAAACTTGGATCATAATTGTTCTGCTCAATTGCTACTTTTCCTGAACTCCATAACAATTATGGATTATGGATTCAGGTTAGCAATAAACCACATAACTCAATCAATTAATAGGCCTCTTAATAAACTAAATCATACAGTCATTAATTTGAAAAATAAAAAAAATACCAATATTTGAATAGAAGAATAATGAAAATTAAGAACAAAATCTCACAATTTTACTAACCAGATTGAATTCCCCTTGAATCGACTAAAGAACTTAGCTAGACATGATAGAAGAAAAAGACAAAAGAAATAAAACTATCTTCTCAATAATTCTTCGATGCTCTATTACGTAGCATTTACATTGCTTAAATAGCCAGAGTAGAGAAGATTAAAACTGGTATGTCTAGAATTGAAAACCTTTTTACATGGAAATAAAGATTAAACAAAATCCTCTTGCCTAAATTAGATAGAGAATCATTCCATCATTAATCAAATGCCACCTCTAGATTTGCCAATCTTTGTAATATTCTATAGAGGTATATATTCTCCTCAAGATTTCTGACAATCAATCAAATCCTTCCAATAGTAAACCTTCAATGGGTGGTAATCTTCCTTCTCTGGTTTGAATTCAAATCAGCTTTCCAGATCAGATTTTTAGATCACGTTTGATTTCTAGAATTCTTTCCACCTTAAAAACCTGCATGAAATTCAGAAGGTCATTATTAAAATTATCAAAAAAAATTTATTTTAAACATAAATTACTAATACATTTCACCAATGTCTTATATATAAGGAATCATCACAAATGAGTACCATAAGACATATAATATGTTAAATAGACTAAATATAAGGAAAATAAATATATAAAATTATGAATCCATCAAATTCCCCCACATTTAGCTCTTGCATGTCCTCGAGCAAACTAAATATTATTTTGTTTCACTTTCATCCCACAACATTCAAAGAATATGTGTACCATGAATCAGAAATTAATTCAAGAGATCAAGAGAACAATATATGTCATAGTCAAAGATCACTTAGTAAATATGAGCAATATCTAACATACCAGTCTTATTCAAAAGGAAACATGCTAATGTTTAGTAGATTTTTTCTTGGGATTCTCTCTACTCACTCAAGAATTCAAGGTTTAACTGTTTCACTCAAGATCTTCCTATGAAGATGTACTACCGTAGGCTTGCTTATTCACCACAATCTCCATTACTTAGAATACACACATACATCGATCAAAAGGTCTTTATAAAGATTGTAATGGGGCTAAGGTTCAGGGTACGGATAAGAAAAATGTACTGACTTTAAAACCCAAGAACTAATAAAACATTAAGACAAAAAAATTGAACATTCTAAATGATAAGGGCTCATAGATAAAGTTCTTCAACAAAACATCCCAAACTCCAGTTTTTTTTTTTTTTATTCTTTTTCTTTTCATTTGAGAACTATGCTTTGCTATTTGATTATTTTTTTTTTTGAATAGCATGACATTTTAAACATAACAAGGACCATTTACTCCCATTACATCCAACTTCTTGACATATAACCATCACTTTTGAGAATAGCACCCCCATACTTATTCAATACATATCTCTCTCAAATCCATTAGATGATTCTCAATGCTCTACTAGCTCAAAGGTTGGTAAAACATGAGAAAAACAAACAATTCAAGGCTCATGGTTTAGGGTTCAATGAAAAATAAAGTTTAAAAGCTCAAAGTGGGTCCACTAAGGGTAAAAATATATAAGGTTGGTCATTTAAGCTAAGTGGTTGTAAAATCCTATTTGCCTTTATCATCTTCATGTCTACATATATCAATGTAATCTTGACACGATTCAAAGCAAGTTCTAGAGATACAAAAGCATAGTAGAATATCACTCTTCAAAGAAAATAAAGACTAACATAGATGTCTCAATCTAGTTTGGCTCAAAAGCTCACTTGGTTGGATTCCATCTACTAAACCTGCATGCTTTACCTTACCTCTAAATGCAACTATCAATGTTATTTAAAGGTCATTTAGCAAGTTATTTCAATTAATTCATGTATGTAATTTTTTTTTCACATTCAAATAGTTTCAATCCATGGCATACATATTCTCTTACTCTATTGAAGTAAATTTTTTTTTAAAATTCAACTTTTGAAATTGTTTTTTTTTTCTCTAACACATCATACAAAAATTAAAAACAAAACTTAAAAAATAAAAATGAAAATAAAACAAAAGAGAAATCCTAATTCCTCCCCCCACACTTAAATCTGACATTGTCCCCAATGGAAGTTAAAAATGTAATAGAAAGATGTAAAGAAAAGTAATTAAAAATGATAAGAAAAACAAATCTGATTTCTTAGGTTGCCTCCTAAGCAGCGCTTGTGTTTAACGTCATTAGCTCGACTTAATCAAAATAAACGGGATCTGTAAGACCCATATGCCATGAACCCGGTCTAACCTTACATTTTGTATCGTGAACCGTCTACATATCATGGTCGAGCCAAGTGGACCAAGTGTGTGAAGAAACCCAAGACCCAATATGAAAATTTACCCAAAAATAGTCAAAATGAGGGTAGGGTTGCATGTCTTAACAAACAGATCCGACCCTCCCATCGACCCTCCCATCAACCCGTGACCAGGGGTCGCAGGGGGTCTATGAATTGTCCGACCCTCCCATCGACCCTCGGTATTCAGGAAAAACAACACGAACCAAAAATTAGAAAACCTTCCTAATTTCAATTGGAACCTTTCCTAAACTCAATGTAACTTATTTTGGGAGGTTTTACTCTATAAATAGGACGTCCCTAAGCCTCTTTCACTCCTTTTACAACCCTAATTGAATTGAGAGAAAGAGAAGAGAAGCAAGAGAAGAAGAAGAGAAGCAAGGAAGAGAAGAAAGCAAAAAGGAGAAGAATTGCAGAGAAGGAGTATTCTTCTCAGGTATGGATAATAATTCCATGAATTTCTACAGACCTTAGGTTAGATAAGGATGAGAGTGTGATCTCGGAGAAATCAAACCATCAACCCATGGTTAGGTTTCCATGGAAAACCATGGGAGAATACATAAAAGCTATATAGGTGGATGATTCATGGTTCTAGACCATGGAATGTATGTTGAGTGGACTGTAGGAGCAAGCCATAGGACCCCAAACACGAAGAATGGATTAAAAGGAGAAAAATTGACCAAAACCCACCGAGGGTCGCACAGAGGGTCGATGACCATCCGACCCTGTGTGACCTGAGTATCGACCCTCAGGGTTCTGGAAGTCCAGATTTGGGGAGGGTCGTACCTAGGGTCGATCATGACTCCGACCCTACCTCCGACCCTCAGTTAACAGCATGATTTTTAAATTCAAAATTAATTCTAATTAAATTCTATCGACTTTGTTAGGTCTTCTAGCAATATAATAACATTATAAAGGTGATTCTAAAGCTTGGAAGAGGATCTATTAACAAGCTAAGGTGAGGGAACAAGACCTAAACTAATTGGTTAATAACAAACTGTTTTTATTTCTTGAGTCCAATACCATGATTGTGATATGCGTGTGTGATTGTAATGTGCATTCAACATGTCATCCAATATTTCTATTATTACTGTTCATGCATATTTAAATTTATTGATTATAACATGATGATGTTGATGATGGTAGGAATAGGCATGTGAATGTTTGTGTTTGGCTGGTGTACATGGTGCGGGTAGAGATGGTATCAACCGGTACTTCGATGTCGTTCTCATCGGGGTATATTGTGCCATGGTCTATTCAAGTCATGTCCACTAAGCAAGTGTTAGTGTGCTTATTGTGAGTGGGGGATCAGGGGGAGGACGTGACATTGTGGTTCAGCCTGGTCACCAGACACTAGCTCTATCTCTACTCAAGTCTTGTCCACTAACATCGTTGTATCGCCATTACCTTAGCGGAACTAATATGTTGTAGGGCATCAGGGGGGACGTGGCATTGTGGTTTAGCCTGGTCACCAGACCCTAGCTCTATCTCTATGGATGTAGTGAGGGATGCTGGGGTGAGGCCTTGGATACATTGTTTGACATTAGGGTTGGTTAGTTACGAGCCCAGTTTGCAAGCCCTCGCCAACAGGGGCTTACGTGTTGGTATGGGCAACCGGTACAGCCATGCCATTTTCATGGGGTGTATATTGTCCATGGTGGGTGCATATGGGGCGACAGTGCCGTTTTCATTGGGCGTTTCCACACACTCGTGTATAGATGTGCGGCGGCCACCTATCCTTTCTATAGCACATTGCAAACTTTAAACCAGACCAAATATATGAATTGATTGCATGCATATGTATTGTTGCATTGTTTTGTTTGCTCACTGAGTCGTGATGTGTGCTCACCCTTTCAAATTTGAATACTTTCAGTTGATGATGCAGTTACCACCGTTGAAGATTATATGAACGCTCCTGTGTACGGGCATGTGGCGACAATGGAAGCTGAAGACTTAGTGGATATGCATGACCCTTCATGCGAGTGCAACTCATGCGTATTAGATTAGATTTTTTTTAGATTTTATTAAAGACATGTAATTGATATTTATTTAATTATGTCTCAGTTGATTTAACAATAATTTGATATTTATTCATGGTTATCACAGTTAGATTCTCAGTTCATTATCTGTAAGACTTCCGCTATTTATTTTATTACCTCTGATTAATGTGGAATGTGTTTTGGTTTATCATATGTGGGATAGCCTATTGTGAGATGCTGGTTGAACCGTTGGATTATTGACGGTTCATCACACCGTTCTGGTTGGTGCAGAATTGGGGTGTGACAACTTGGTATCAAAGCTCTCGTAGGCCTTATCCATTAAACCTAAATGCTTTCACTGGAGTCCATGAACTGAGTTAGGATAAATTAAAAGTTTTAATACAAACAAACCATAAGCACCTGTGTTGGTTGAGACAGAAATTAAACAAGACGATAATGTACATATAAAAGGTGGAACCATATATATACACTCAAATAGAAAGAGAAGACCAAAAAATTATCCTAATAAATAAATAATATAGGGTATTACCTATAAGTTGGGTAGTTATCCAAGTATACAAGGATATAGTACAGTAGCAAGAAGGGAGCTTCTGTAAAGTAGAAAATTGAATGCCGAGTTGGTACTCACAAGATGTGAAACTCGACGTATGACAAAGGAAGGAGAAAATGGCTAGTAATGCCTAATTCCCTTCAAAGGTAAAGGGAAAGATCTCGGGCCGAATCTAACAGAGATAGGAGAACAATAGCTATACACCAAAGATGGGAGTAACTATAAAAGAAAGTAAAGCTATACTCCTGGGTGACATGGAGACTCAGAGTGAGATCCATTACAAGCTGATCTATTGCCCACTAAGCAAGAAGAGGATGTTGCAACTTGACCCCACCACTATCAGGGTCGAGAATGGATAATGAAAACTCATCTGAGAAAATGCTAGATAATGATAATCAGATTAGAGCGAATCAAAGGAGGTGAACAACCAGACCACTCCAGCCAACCACCTGGATTATTAAGTACCTTGGTTATGGTTGTCATAAACTTGACCCAATAAAATACAAGAGCAACAACAGATGAGACCGACTATGGAAGTTGCTATGTAAATCACTACCCAAGTTGCTGATGCTACATCAACACCTCCGGGTCAAACCAAGTATGGTACTAATTGGTAGCATCACTGTACCCCAACACCTGTTAGCTATAACAGAGTGCCTACCACACAGTAAGTCCCAGTAATGCACACCCCAGTGCAGAAGTTTGGTGCACAACAAGCAGTGTATCAAGGTGGTTAACCTAATCAGCCACCGATGTAGGGGATAGTTACATCATGACAGAATGATCCGACAAAGATTGAAGAATGTCTTCTGAAGATGATACCTCAGACATTTTCAGCAAAGGATCAAATCTATTATGGCCATATATCTAGATAGTTTTATATAGGATGCAGTGCATTATTGATTTACTCTTATTATTATAGAAGAAGCACATACCAGATTTTAATTTCTCGGAACCTTGACTGGATACCTTCTTAATTTAACCTGTCAAGTGGAGTTATAGATATTGTTTCTTTAGTATTAGTCCTGATTATACCAATATGAACCATTCTCATGATCGACAACATAATCAGAGATATGAACTGAATGAATAGTTAAATGTTTAATCGTGTTGAACGTACATCTTCTGATTTATACCTGATTTATTGATGTACGAAATCTTTCTCCTGATTTATACCTGATTTACTGATGTATGAAAGCTTCTCCAGATTTACTCTTGTAGTGCCTTGACCAATGGCATTATATACTCGGGAAAAATGGATGATTTCCCAGGGTCGGATATTGAGGGTCGGATACCCATTGACCCCCACCATCGACCCTGCATAGAAAAGACAGTATTTTTTACTGAATGATCTGAAAAATTTGAAAATACCATTGGTTACTATATCCAAATATGAGAATAAAGAATATATTGATTGCCTCACGTGTTCTATGACTTTTCAGACACTACACCACCAGAATAGGAAATGGCTGGGCGAAGAGGGAACAGACGCGGACGTAACCAAATCCCACCACCACCATCGGTAGATGAAACCAGTCATGAAACTCTTGAAGTACCAGAGAATCCAAACGTGGCACCGCCAGGAGCTAATGGTCAGGCAAATCCTACAAACTTGCCAGCCCCACCTATAGATTTAGTTACAGTCGTAATGAACTTGGCACAACAACTGCAACAAATACAACAGGTGCAAACTAATATGCAAGCTGCCATAGGCATGGTTTTTCCAGCTACACATACGACACAGATGCCACCAGGACAGGTAAGCACAATACCAGGGGAAATAATGCAGTACCCCATGCACCTCAAACACCAGTCATGCAAGCTCCAGTGCAAAACCCTGAGATTGCTCAAGGTGGTTATCAGTACCAACCACCTAAGTATGGGGCCTATGCTCCGTATCAGCTGGACTGCTCCAGACTGGTCGGGCATTTTCTTAAGATGAAGCCCAAAGAATTCGATGGTAAGCTAGCAGATCCTTTGTGGCCGGCACACTGGATTGACGAAATAGAAAGAAATTTTATGATGATGACCGTAAATGAGGAGGAGAAAGTGTTGTGTGCCACATTTATGCTCAAGAGCGATGCACACCATTGGTGGAAGTCTACCAGGACATATCTATTAACCAAACACGCCCACTTGACCTGGGATATATACAAAGAGGCATTCTTTGAGAAATACTTCCCTAGAAGTTTCAGAGATTCTATGGAGAGAGAGCTCCTGAGTTTATATCAGGGGCAGATGATTGTCGACGCATATCAACAGCATTATGAGGAGCTATTTTTCTTTGCACCAGTCAGTATGCAATAGGAGGATACGAAAACCCGAATGTTCGTCATGGGACTTAGGGGAAGCATATGCGAACATGTTTTGGGACTGGAAAAGAAAATCTACAATGAAGCTGTACAAATTTCTCGAGTGATAGAGTCGAGCCAGAAAGAGAGCTATTTTACTCAAAATAGGGGAATAAAAAGGCCAAATGAAAATTTTTACAACGGAGGCAACACCAAGGTATTCCAACCCTTCCATACCCAGGGCTTCAATGCTGCAACCAAAACCATTTCAGCAACCCACGGCAACCAAAGAAAAATGGTGAGGGGATCAGATGTTTTAACTGCAACCAAGTAGGGCATGTCTTAAGAGAGTGTACTAAGCCCAGAAAACAACTACAACAAGGAAGAGTTTACGTTGTTTCAGCCAAGGATGCTGTCACATCGTCTTATGTGGTCACAGGTATGACATGAACCTGTCATTTTATGTTACATTGCATGAGCATGTAGACTAAATTAAAACAAATCACAGGTATCATACCTAGTAATGGCATTCCTGCCAGAGTGCTCTTTGATTATGGAGCTACTCATCCTTTTATATCTGTGTCATTTGGAAAGAAACTAAATTACCCCTTAAGTCTTTAGATTTCAAACTGCTTATACGATCGCCGATGGGAATTATGAAGTCCAAGGAAGGACCCAGTATAAATGCTACCTTATGTTTTGCAGCAATAGATTCAGATTTGGAAGGAGAGTAACATATAATAGAAACTCATGATGATCCAATTAAGCAAGAATTTATGGATGAATTTATGGAGCAATAGTTCGTCGGTTGCGCTTGTGGCATTAAAGAGCATCTCTGAATTGATAGATGAAGTAGAAGTAGTAATTTTGTTAGGTCTGTATATAGGAACAGTGTAAGCAGACTTAGAAAAGGAAAACCAAACCCTGACTTTTGTTTTGGGAATGGAACTGCAGTATCGTGAACTATGTTAATGATTTGCCACTGACTCCCAAATCGCTTGACATGGTTGGGTGATTGTGATCGCTTTATGAAGATAGCTCAGTCCATTGCTATACGGTCTCGATATGCTTTGGAGCGGCTAACTAAGCTATATGTGGAGTGAATTTGCTACCAAACTACTATGTAGATGTCACCTAAAAAGCATGGTACGGTAAGAATGTCATATTCTTTTGTTTTGGAATGAAGTTGATGAATGAAGAGTTTTAAGACCTGAGCCTATTGAGGAAACCTATCAAGTAGCAGACAAGATCAAAGAAAAGGTCCAGAATAGCTCAAGTTGTCAGAAGAAACACCAAGACCTTGAGTTCGTCATAAGCGACAAAGTATTTTTGGAGATATCACTTATGCATGGTTTAAAACAATTCAATGAGAAGGGAAAGTTGTATTCTATATATGTGTCGGATTTTATAAACTTTGGAGAGACATAGAAAAGTTGCATATCAATTAGCGTTACCGCTATCCATGTCTAGTGTGCATGATGTAATTCGTGTGTCTCTATTGAAGAAGTACATTGGAGATCCATATCAAAGGTATTGACCACGGAATCACTAGATTAGATAAAATGTTTAACTATTGAAGTGGTACCAGCCTAGTTCACTAGTGGAAAGGTACAATGTTTCCAAAGCTGGGATAATTATTATATGAAGGTAACCTAGGAAAGACAAGACGTGGAGAAGAGTGCATAGGAGGAATAAGATGCAATGCAGAAATAGAATTCTCACCTATTGCTCACCTATTGACTCTGAAGTAAATTCAAATTTTGAGGACAAAATTTATTTTAAGGATGGGGGAGTTGAAAGATCCGTACGTTCAAATTTCGAGGACAAAATTTCTTTTAAGGGTGGTGGAATTGTAAGACCCACACGCCATGAACCCGGTCTAACCTTACATTTCGTGTCGTGAACCATCTACATATCATGGTCGAGCCAAGTGGACCAAGTGTGTGAAGAAACCCAAGACCCAATATGAAAATTTACCCAAAAACAGTCAAAATGAGGGTAGGGTTGCATGTCTTAACAAACAGGTCCGACCCTCCCATCGACCCTCCCATCGACCCTCGATATTCGGAAAAAACAGCACGAACCAAAAATTAGGAAACCTTCCTAATTTCAATTGAAACCTTTCCTAAACTAAATGGAACTTATTTTGGGAGGTTTTACTCTATAAATAGGATGTCCCTAAGCCTCTTTCACTCCTTTTACAACCCTAATTGAATTGAGAGAAAGAGAAGAGAATGAAGAGAAGAAGAAGAGAAGCAAGGAAGAGAAGAAAGCAAAAAGGAGAAGAATTACAGAGAAGGAGTATTCTTCTCAGGTATGGATACTAATTCCATGAATTTCTACAGACCTTAGGTCAGATAAGGATGAGAGTGTGTTCTCGGAGAAATCCAAACCATCAACCCATGGTTAGGTTTCCATGGAAAACCATGGGAGAATACATAAAAGCTATATAGGTGGATGATTCATGGATCTAGACCATGGAATGTATGTTGAGTAGACTGTAGGAGCAAGCCATAGGACCCCAAACACGAAGAATGGAATAAAAGGAGGAAAATTGACCAAAACCCACCGAGGGTCGCACAGAGGGTCGATGACCATCTGACCCTATGTGACCTGAGTATCGACCCTCAGGGTTCGAGAAGTCCAGATTTGGGGAGGGTCGCACCCAGGGTCGATCATGACTCCGACCCTACCTCCGACCCTCAGTTAACAACATTGTTTTTAAATTCAAAATTAATTCTAATTAAATTCTATCGACTTTGTTAGGTCTTCTAGCAATATAAGAACATTATAAAGGTGATTCTAAAGCTAGGAAGAGGATCTATTAACAAGCTATGGTGAGGGAACAAGACCTAAACTAATTGGTTAATAACAAACTGTTTTTATTTCTTGAGTCCAATACCATGATTGTGATATGCGTGTGTGATTGTAATGTGCATTCAACATGTCATCCAATATTTCTATTATTACTGTTCATGCATATTTAAATTTATTGATTATAACATGATGATGTTGATCATGGTAGGAATAGGCATGTAAATGTTTGTATTTGGCTGGTGTACATGGTGCGGGTAGGGATGGCATCAACCGGTGCTTTGATGTCATTCTCATCGGGGTATATTGTGCCATGGTCTATTCAAGTCATGTCCACTAAGCAAGTGTTAGTGTGCTTGATGCGAGTGGGGCATCAGGGGGAGGACGTGACATTGTGGTTCAGCCTGGTCACCAGACACTAGCTCTATCTCTACTCAAGTCTTGCCCACTAACATCGTCGTATCGCCTTTACCTTAGCGGAACTAATATATCGTAGGGCATCAGGGGGGGACGTGGCATTGTGGTTCAGCCTGGTCACCAGACCCTAGCTCTATCTCTATGGATGTATTGAGGGATGCTGGGGTGAGGCTTTAGATACATTGTTTGACATTAGGGTTGGTTAGTTGCGAGCCCAGTTTGCAAGCCCTCGCCAACAGGGGCTTACATGTTGGTATGGGCAACCGGTATAGCTATGCCGTTTTCATGGGGTGTATATTGTCCATGGTGGGTGCATGTGGGGTGACAGTGCCGTTTTCATTGGGCGTTTCTACACACTCGTGTATAGAGGTGCGGCGGCCACCAATCCTTTCTATAACACATTGCAAACTTTAAACCAGACCAAAGATATGAATTGATTGCATGCATATGTACTGTTGCATTGTTTTGTTTGCTCATTGAGCCGTGATGTGTGCTCACCCTTTTGAATTCGAATACTTTTAGTTGATGATGCAGGTACCACCGTTGAAGATTATATGAACGCTCCTGTGTACGGGCATGTGGAAACAATGGAAGCTGAAAACTTAGGGGATATGCATGACCCTTCATGCGAGTGCAACTCATGCGTATTCGATTAGATTTTGTTTAGATTTTATTAAAGACATGTAATTGATATTTATTTAATTATGTCTCAGTTGATTTAACAATAATTTGATATTTATTCATGGTTATCACAGTTAGATTCTCAATTCATTATCTGTAAGACTTCCGCTATTTATTTTATTACCTCTGATTAATGTGGAATGTGTTTTGGTTTATCATATGTGGGATAGCCTATTATGAGATCTTGGTTGAACCGTTGGATTATTGATGGTTCATCACACCGTTCTGGTTGGTGCCAGTTGTACTTCGTCTATAGTATGCTCATGAAAGCCTTCATAGAATGTCTTGAGTCGATGCCCATTAACCTTGAAAACCTTGTTAGTTTTGAAACTTCGAACTTCAACTGTACCATAAGGAAACACATTAGTAACTTTAAAAGATCCAATCCAACGAGAATGTAACTTACCAGGCATCAATTTAAGTCTTGAATTGTAAAGCAAGACTTTTTATCCAATTACAAATTGCTTGCTCATAATCCTCTTGTCATGAAACGCCTTAGTCTTGTCCTTGTATATGCTGGAATTCTCGTAAGCCTCAAGTCGTATCTCCTCCAATTCTTGCAATTGCATTTTTTTATGCATATCAGCATCGTCCATCTCCATGTTGCAACTCTTAACTGCCCAATAAGCCTTGTGCTCTAATTCTACAGGAAGGTGACATGACTTACCAAAAATTAACCGATAAGGGGACATCCCAATAGGCGTCTTGTATGCTGTTCGGTAAGCCCATAATGTATCATCAAGTTGAAGGCTCCAATCCTTTCTATTTGGTTTTACAGTATTCTCCAAAATAGATTTGACTTCTCTATTGGATACTTCTGCTTGTCCATTTGTTTGAGGGTGGTAGGGTGTAGATGTTTTATGAAAAACACCATACTTCTTTAGCAACGCCTCCAGTGGTCTATTGCAGAAATGAGTTCCTTGATCACTAATCAGTGCTCTTGGTATCCCGAATCTACTAAAGATGTTACACCTGATAAAACCTATAACAACCTTGGAATCATTAGTTTTGGTGCCGATTGCTTCTACCCATTTCGAAACATAATCAACTGCAAGCAATATGTAAACAAAACCAAAAGACGAAGGAAATGGACCCATAAAATCAATACCCCACACATCAAAAAGTTCACAGTATTGGGATTTGTATCATCTCATTCCTACGGGTTAAATTTCCTGTCCTTTGGCACTGTTCACATGTCTTACAAATGACATAAGCATCACGAAATAATGTAGGCCAATAAAAACTACTATCTAACACTTTCTTAGCTGTTCTTTTGGGTCCGAAATGACCTCCAGAAGCATAAGCATGGCAATAAGTAAGGACAGACTGAATTTCAGAATCAGGCACAGATCTCCTAATAATTTGATCCGAGCAATATCTCCACAAGTACGGATCATCCCATACATAGTATTTTGCCTCGCTTTTAAGTTTGTCCTTTTTTGCTCTACTTATTCCATCAGGTATGACCCTACCAACTAAATAATTTACCAGATCAGCGTACCATGGAACCATACTTTGTAGAGTGAATAAATGCTCATCGGGAAAGAATTCGTTCAAGGGCTCGGGATTCTCTTCTCTTGCTAACCGACTCAAGTGATCTGCTACTAGATTTTCAGCTCCTTTTTTGTCTTTGATCTCATGATCAAACTCTTGCAACAGAAGAATCCACCTGATCAATCTAGGCTTCGACTCCTTCTTCGTCAATAGATACATCAATGCTGCATGGTCAGAAAATACAATCACTTTAGACCCAAGTAAATAAGATTAAAATTTATCTAATGCAAACACTATAGCTAAAAGCTCTTTTTCGATCGTAGAATAATTACACTGAACCGCATTGAGTGTTCGAGATGAATAATGAATCACATAAGCTTGCTTGCCAACACGTTGTCCTAAGACTGCTCCAACCGCATAATTGCTTGCATCACACATTATCTCAAATGACGAACTCCAATCAAGGGGTTGGATAATGGGAGTCGTAGTCAATACAGATTTTAGCATGTCAAAAGCTTCCTTGCACTCTTGATCAAACTCAAAGGACACCTCTTTTTGCAATAGTCTGGACAATGGTAAAGCAATCTTTGAGAAGTCCTTAATGAATCTGTGATAAAAACCTGCATGGCCAAGAAACGAACGCACTTTCTGCACACTTGTGGGGTAGGGTAAGTTTACAATTAAATCAAATTTTGCCTTATCGACCTCAATACCCTTACTTGAAACTACATGTCCTAAAACTATTCCTTGTTCAACCATGAAATGACATTTTTCAAAATTCAGAACAAGGTTTGTTTCAATGCAACGTTCAAGCACCCAAAATAGATTATCCAAACAAGCATCAAATGAATTACCGTATACCGTAAAATCATCCATGAAAACTTCAATGCAATTTTCTATTAAATCTGAAAATATGTTCGTCATGCATCTTTGAAATGTACCTAGTGCATTGCAAAGCCCAAAAGGCATTCTCCTAAAAGCAAAAGTCCCAAATGGGCATGTAAATACTGTTTTTTTCTCATCCTCTAATGCAATCACAATTTGATTATAACCCGAATACCCATCAAGGAAATAGTAAAAAGACTTACCTGCTAATCGCTCAAGGATCTGATCAATAAATGGTAGAGGAAAATGATCCTTCCTTGTCATTGTGTTTAGCTTGCGGTAGTCTATACACATCCTCCATCCATTCACGACCCATGTAGGAACGAATTCATTGTCTTGGTTCTTGACCACTGTCACTCCAGACTTTTTCGGCACAACTTGGATTGGACTTACCCATTTGCTATCTGAAATTGGGTAAATGATTCCTGCATCTAATAACTTTAAAATCTCCTTCTTCATTACCTCCATCATCTGAGGGTTTAGTCTCCTTTGAGCTTCTCGGTTTGGTTTAGCACCATCTTCCAATAAGATTCGATGCATGCACATTGATGGACTTATGCCCTTGATGTCAGCTATAGTCCAACCAATTGCTGTTTTGTTGTCCCGTAGCACTCTCAAAAGCCTCTCTTCTTGCACACTTGTCAAGTTCTTTGCAATGATAACAGGTAATAACTCATCATCTCCTAAATAAACATACTTAAGGTGGTTAGGAAGAGGTTTTAGCTCCAAGATTGGTGCCTGCACAACAGATGGTAACAGTTTGTCTAAATCCAATTTCTTAACGTCATACTCTTTAGTAAATGGAGGTAATGACTATAATGCCATAATCATTTCTTCAATCTCAGGACTCAGATGCATTGTTGTGTTAGTCTTTCTCAATCCTTGAATAAGTACCACGTCCAGCTCATCCTCATAGCTCAATTCAAAAACCTCTTGTACAAACACATCAACTATATCAATAGAAAATATAGATTGAACATCAGAGTGAGGACACCTCATAGCCTCAAATATATTGAATTTGATCATTTCTCCATCAAACTCCATGGTAAGGGTACCATCATGGACATCAATCTTTGTTTTAGCGGTTTTGAGGAAAGGTCTTCCTAATAGTATTGGGGCAGGATTTGGGGAATTATTGTCTTCCGTATTTAAAATATAGAAATCAACAGGAAAAATTAACTCATTTACCTGTACCAAAACATCCTCAATTACTCCCTCAGGATATGCATTAAAACGGTCAGCTAATTGGATAATTACACCCATTTTATTTAATGGGCCCAAATTTAGAGATGCATAAATTGAATGTGGCATAACATTTATAGATGCACCTAAGTCTAACATGGCACGTTCAAACTTAGTATTACCAATCACACATGGAATCGTAAACGTACCTGGATCCTTGTATTTTGGGGGTAACTTACGCTGAATAACTGCTGATACATTCTCCCCTACACTAATTTTCTCATCACCCCTCAATTTCCTCTTTGAAGTGCACAATTCCTTGAGAAATTTTGCATACCTTGGGACTTTCTTAATGGCATCAAGTAGAGGTATGTTTACTTCTACCTTTCGAAAAGTCTCAAGAATTTCCTTCTTGTTCTTCTTTTTTCGATTTAGATAGTCTGCTGGGAAAAGGGAGAAGAACAGAATTAGTAGAATTACGCACAACTGGTTGTGATATTACCTTGGACAAATTTACATCATTGATGTCGACTTTGGTTTCTTCTTGAATAGTCTTAGCTGAATCTGCAGATTTAGCAATGAAAGGCTCAAGTTCTCTCCATTCCGTAATGTAATGGCCCTTGCATTCTCACGTGGATTTATGATGGTCTGAGATGGCAACTTTCCAGATCCTTGAGCTTCAAGTTTGCTTACTGAGTTGCAAGTTGAACAATCTGCTTCTCTATATTCTGAATGTTGTTTCTTGTCTCATGTTGAAACTGTTGTGTATTGCTAGCCAGTGCCTTAACAATCTCATCAAGTGACATACTCTGATTTGCTTGCTGCCTAGGTTGGAATGGGGGTTGGTAACGATTCTGGGTAACTTGATTCCAATAACTCAGATTTGGGTGATCTCTCCATCCAGGGTTGTATGAGTTTGAGTATGGATCATACTTTCGCTGAGGTTGCCCTTGAAATCCTCCCATGGCATTTTCTTGTTGGACTGATGTATCTTCTTGAAGTGTGGGACACATATCCGTAGCATGACTAGTGGCTGAGCAAATGCCACATGCTTTAACTGTTTGTAAATTTCCTACAGCCATTTGTCTCACCAAAGAAGTTAGATCAGAAATCTGACGTCCAAGGTTTGATGTACTTACCTCATTAACTTTCTTCGATGTTTGCTCCATCCTTGTACCAAATTACTATGAATTTACTGCCATATTAGAAATTAACCTTTTCGTGGCTTCTGGAGTTTTTTCAACTAAAGCTCCTCCACTAAAGGCGTCCACCGTACTCCTCTGCATTGGTAACAATCCTTCATAGAAATATTGAATCAGAAGCTGGTCACTAATTTGATGGTATGGGCAGCTTGCGCAAAGCTTCTTGAAGCGTTCCCAATACTCATATAATGTTTCTTCATGGTGTTGTCGAATTCCACATATTTCTTTCCTTATATTTGCCGCTTTGGATGCAAGAAAATAGTTCTCTAAAAATTGACGTTTCATTTCATTCCATGAATTGATTGTACCAGAAGGAATTTAGTACAACCAATCTTTAGCATATTCATCTAAAGAGAATGAAAAAGTGCGTAACTTAATCTGTGGCTCTGTAATACCCTGCGGTTTCATGCTTGAGCATACCACGTGAAATTCCTTCAAATGCTTATGAGGATCTTCTCCCGCAAGCCCACACAATTTGGGTAATAAATGGATTAATCCTGATTTTAATTCAAATGCCGCTTCTAGATTTGGAAATTCAATACACAAAGGTTGCTAGTTTAAATTAGGAGCAGCCAGCTCTTTCAAAGTCCTATTTTTAGCCATACCTTCCTCTATTAGTAGCTCACTAGCAACTATATCAGAAACAATTGCTCCTTGTGATGTTGAAACCTGTTCTGCTAGAATTTCCTTAGCTTCTTCCCTTAATCGATGCAAAGTTCTTTCGGGTTCTGGATCAAATATCAATTTACCAGAGTTAGAAGATCGAGTCATTAACCAAGATACCCATACAATGGATAAAAATAATAATAATAATAATAATAAAAGAATCCCAAAAAAAAATTCTGATCGACAATACAAAGTGCACAATAACAAAGTAAAATTAAAATTATTAAATCAAGTTTTTTTTTTCATTTTTTTAATGTTCTTCAAAATAAGATTCTTGTAGCGCCCCTAAGTCGTCCGAAATTTCATGCGCAAGCAATACCTGTCAGAAAAACTATGGACACCTGAAACAAGAAAAAAAAAAAAAAAACTTCACACAAAAATAAGAACAAAAGTGACTAAAAAATTAAATAAAATGAAAAAAAATCACAATCTGATTAAAACTAGTCCCCGAAAACGGTGCCAAATTTTTGAGGTGTGTCGAGCACAACCAAAAATAAATTACTCTTCCTATAATGAATAGTAATGATAAGTAAAGGTCGATCCACAGAGACTAGTTAATCAAATTGTCTACTTACCAAGAAAAAAGGGGGTTTTCTTCTGTAATTTAATTTACAAGAAAATTAGGTAACAAAAATTCAATGGAAGATGATGTCGATTCAAGGAAATTTACTCATGGCTGCAAATTGGTTACTGACCTCATAGATATTATTCTCTATTCAAATATTTAACCAAGGATTATCAAAAAGCCAGACAATCCTTATTTTCCCTAATTTCATTAATTTGAGCCCAATACACAATTTAATTCTTATCAATAAACCAATTGGTATTAAACAATCCTCATGAATTTATTGATAGCATTACACTCTTAGAGGGAGTTAAAGATGAACAACAATCTAACAAGCATCAGATTATTTAATTCATTCTATGTTTCCTTTAAGTAAGTAACAAAAACTTGGATCATAATTGTTCTGCTCAATTACTACTTTTCTTGAACTCCATAACAATTACGGATTATGGATTCAGGTTAGCAATAAACCACATAACTCAATCAATTAATAGGCCTCTTAAATACAGTCATTAATTTGAAAAAAAAAATACAGATATTTGAATAGAAGAATAATGAAAATTAAGAACAAAATCTCATAATTTTACTAACCGGATTGAATTCCCCTTGAATCGACTAAAGAACTTAGCTAGACATGATAGAAAAAAAAGACAAAAGAAATAAAACTATCTTCTCAATAATTCTTTGATGCTCTATTACATAGCATTTACATTGCTTAAATAGTCAAAGTAGAGAAGATTAAAACTGGTATGTCTAGAATTGACAACCTTATTACATGGAAATAAAGATTAAACAAAATCCTCTTGCCTAAATTAGATAGAGAATCATTCCATCATTAACCAAATGGCACCTCTAGATTTGTCAATCTTTGTAATATTCCATAGAGGTATATATTTCCCTCAAGATTTCTGACAATCAATCAAATCCTTTCCATAGTAAACCTTCTATGAGTGGTAATCTTTCTTCTCTGATTTGAATTCAAATCAGCTTTCCAGATCAGATTTTTAGATCATGTTTGATTTCTAGAATTCTTTCCACCTTAAAAACCTGCATGAAATTCAGAAGGTCATTATTAAAAATATCAAAAAAAATTTATTTTAAACATAAATTACTAATACATTTCACCAATGTCTTATATATAAGGAATCATCACAAATGAGTACCATAAGACATATAATATGTTAAATAGACTAAATATAAGGGAAATAAATATATAAAATTATGAATCCATCAATTACGTGGATGCTTCAGTATATGGAGGCGTGGCTGCTTTAGACATGCAAGCAAGAGAGGACGAGCATGATGCTTCATGTGAGTGCCCTTTCTACGTGTATCTTTAGGGTATTTATTTGGATTATTTTATTTATTTTTAGTTGGATTTACAAAGTGATGTAAGGATATTATTTATGTTTTGGTGTGGAGAATAACTTGATATTTTATTAAATTATCAATAGATCACTCTGTTCATTTTATTTAAAGACTTTCGTTGTATTTTATTATATTCTGATTATGGTTATGTGCAATGGTTTTTATGAGTGGACACGGTCTTATTGAAATCCTGGTGTGAACCGTGGTTCAGTGACGGTTCATTCACACTTCTGGTTCGGCCAGAATTGGAGTGTGACAACTTGGTATCAGAGCTCTTAGGCTCTGTCCAATAGAGCATATTTGCACTTAACTAAGTCGATGAACTGAGATAGGAAAAATTAAAGCATTGTTTGATGCCTGAGACTAAATACAAAAGAGCATAATATACTATACTAAAGGTGGAATTAATGAATGACATGCTCTAGGGAGGAAACCATAGTAACAAGTAGATTGATCATAAAATTACCATAAAAAGAAAATTTTATAAACATAAATCATTTGACGAGTGAAAAGTAAATTGTGCCACAGGGTATAATCCACAAGCCGGACAGTTACCTGATATATAAACCATTCTGTGAGAGAGAGAAAATAAATGAACTATCATGGGGATGGGGGCATACGAGGAATGGGGTCCGTGATGTCATAGTCACGCTCGTAGGCTATCCTGAACCAGTGCACCTGCTCCTGTATGACTCTGAGGTTACGAGTAAGGCGCCCTAGGTCACGGCTCATCTCCCGCTGGGCATTTAGAATCTCCATGAACATACCCCTCACGGTATCAGGAGGAGGCTGAGATGGTCCCGCTGCATGCGTTGGCTGTGGTGCTGGTGCTGGAACGTCCTCCATCTGATCATCGTCACCCTCATCATCATCCCCTGCCTCTTCTGCATGAGCCGCATTGGCTGCTACTGCTGCTGTTGCCGCCGATGCTGCCCTCCTGAGTGGAAGAGGATGATCCTCTAACTCCTCATCACTGATGGGCAAATTGTTCATCTTCATCCGAATGATGGCATCCCAGTCAATGTCAGAGGTAATGGTGTCTTCAACTGCAACCTCACCTCTCATGTCCACCTGTAAACGCCGCAGAAGAGTGGTGATAAGCCGACCATATGGAAGGTTACTGATCTGATCGGGCCGAGTAGCCTGACGCATGGTCCTGATAATGATGTAGGGGAGATAGACCCGCTCCCCAGTGCAGACGTAATAGGTCAAGTACTGAGTGAGCTGAGACAACTCATTGTAGTGGCCGCTCTGGAAATGATGTCGTGCTGGATGATGCGACAATATACCCAGGGAACATGCCTCAAGTTAGCAGCTTTCATGGGTACTCCTGGGTTAAGTATCTGCTCTGAAACCTCATGGCACAGATCATCAGGGAGAAAGCCCTTCATCTTAGGGGCACAGTAAACCAAGTCACCATCATTGGGAATCCCTAGGAGATTGGCAAGCTGGTGAGTGTCGAAGGAGATGGGGACACCCTTGACGTAGCTAGTAAGGTGGAGTTCCCTGCCTCGGCTGAAATCATTGACATCTCCCTCTATCTCCAAGTTTGCATAGAAATGTTTAACAAGGTTGGGGCGGGTAGTCACCGTGTATGTAGTGACGGGTAAGCACTCGAGTCTACCAAAAGCTGCTTCAATGTCAAACCGCTGCAGCTGCTATAGGTTCACCCGTCGCCCTGACTCAGCATTCTTCTCGTCAAACCAAGGAAAACGGACTTGCGCCGCCTCGAAACGAAACCACCGCTCATTGAGCTGTGGAACTGGCGGATGCGGGCGGTTCATGCCAAGACCAAAGGCATGTTTACCAGCACCTCTGCGTTGAGACATTGTAACTACAAAACAAAGACAAAGTAAGGAGGAATTGGTTAGAAATTTTTAAAATTTCGATAGCATAACGACAGTAATTAAAGCAAAAACCTCGAACTCACCCAAAACCTGGGGAGGAGGACTTACGTCATCACCCAAGACCACATGGAAACCAATCATACATCAAACAATCAAGGAATTTGGAAATTTCAAGAAAAATTTGATTTTTACTAAAAACCTAGGTTAAAAACCTAAAATTTTGATTTTTTTTGTAAACTACTTGGTGGAACCTTAAATTCATTGAGGGCTTTTGCTCTTAGGGGTCCCTAAACCCTTTCTAAGCCGAAGGAAAAGAGTTCCTATGGTTAGAATCTTCCAAACTAAGAAAAACCTAATTTTTGGGCATAAAACCGTAAAGAAACGACGTAAAAAGAAAGAATGGAGGGAACGAACTTACTTGGAGGCGATGTTCTAGGTCTTGATCGGAAGGAAATAGCTTTTAAGACCACCAATCGGACTGTAGCAACTCACAAAGTCAGAGAGGAATCGCCACCGGAGAGGAAGAAGAAAGGAAAAGTGAGAAAAATCTCACTTTTTCTGATTTTAAAGAGGAATCTGGGCATACCGGTCGACGGTTTTGCCCATACCGGTCGACCAATACCCCCTGGTAAAGTCGACTGGTACCTCTCGGTCAGGAGAAAATCCTGACCGATCGACTGTACCGGTCGTGCCATACCCTACAGGGTAGCGACCGGTACATCGATCGGTACCTCTCGGGAACCCGAGAAGTTTGTCCGCCTAGACATACCGGTTGCACTACCATATACAGTGCCATGACTGGTATGTTGCGACAGGACAACTATTCGAAACCCAAAAAATTTTGTGAAAAATCTTAAAAAAATAAATTTCCAAATTAAGTTTCTGTTACGATGTTTCACCTTGCATTTGTTAAAGACTAACACTATTATGATTATTCGATTGTATCTCATGTGTTATGTCTTCTTCTTAGATCCAAGCAAGAATAATTAATCTGAGATGGTAGGCGAAAACGATTGTAGAGGCTCACGAAGGCTTCACCACTCTAGGGTACGCCAAGATGAGGACAACCTGAAAACAGGAACCATTGATGAGCAAAATATAAACACAGAGGGTGGAGAAAGGTTGAGTCCCAGGGTACCAACAAATTTGCCAGGCCCACCTCACACTAACTCGAAGACAATTGTAACAAACTTAGTTTATCAGATGGAAGCTCAACAGAAGGTATTCCTGAACAAAATGCTGAAGATGTTCAGGCCACCAGGATATATCCCTACGGAAGGTATGCCTGAGTCTGGAAGAAATGACACCACACTACCAATGGATGGTAGTACTGGCCCAATGGGCCAAGGACAGAATCTACAACCACCACACCAATTTCCATCGCCGTCTGCCTATCAAGGAATATATCCGTACCCACTACCATGGTATGGAATGAATGCACAGGGGCAGAATGACCTAAGCCGAGCAGTGGATAGGTTCTTAAAACTGAAATGCCCTACTTTCATGGGGAAACCAGGGAAACCACTATGGCCTACACAGTGAGTTGCTGAATAGAGAAGAACTTTCGTCTGATGACTTGTATGGAGGATGAGAAGGTGCTGTTTGCTATACACATGGTCAAGGAAGATGCAAATGCCTAATAGAATTCTACCCGGTCATACTTAGAGGTAAAGCACACTCAGAGCAATATTCAAGGGGGCCTTCTTTGATAAGTACTTTCCGAAGAGCTTCCGTGATCAAATGGAGAAGGAATTCTTGAACCTGCAACAATCCCAGTCGACTGTTGATGCTTACCAGCAGAGATATAAAGATCTGTTCTTCTTCGCTCTGGCAAGCATGCAAAAAGAAGAAACCAAGACTCGTAGGTTTACCATGAGATTGCGAGGAAGTATCCGAGAGCACGTCTTGGGTTTGGAGAAGAAAATATATAATGAGGCTGTACAGATTGCCAGGGTAATTGAATCCAGCCAAAGAGAAAGCTTCTTTGCTCAAAACAAGGGACTGAAGAGGCCTGCTATTGAGACTTCAAGTGGAGGCAATACCAGGCCATTTCGGCCATACAGGGCTCAGTCTGCTGTAGTGCCTGCAAGGAACACTACTCCACCACCACCACCGTCACAGTTTGTTGGACAGAATCCAAATGTCAAATGCTTCAACTGTCAGCAATTGGGTCATTATGCAAAGACCAGTACTCTACCCAAAAATCAACTGCCACAGCAAGGAAAGATATTTGCAGTCACCACTGAGGAGGCAGCCGCATCACCTGATGTGGTTACTGGTATGATTACATTCCTTACTTTTTGGCTTACTATTTGTTGTGTGTGAGCATGTAGAACTAAAGGATAATTAAAATTTTAGGGACTGTGAATATAGCTGGTGTACCCGCCAGAGTACTCTTTGACTCTGGGGCCACGCACTCTTTCATTTCTAGTTCTTTTGGGAAGCGAATGGAATTACCTGTCGAGTATTTAAACCCAAGCTTGATAGTTTGCTCCCCATTGGGAGTCGAAGTTGCATTTAATGAATACTTTGGGCCGTGTACAGTTAGTATTGAGGGCCGAAACCTAAAAGCAAATCTGGTTCAACTCGAGATGACAGACTTTGACGTCATCTTGGGAATGGATTGGCTAGGCCATCATTCAGCTAGCTTATTATGTGGTGAAAGGAAACTTGTGCTTAAAGATGAGAAGGGAAAAGAGTTTAGTTTCACTGGGACCAAGTTACATAGGAAACAGAAGCTGATCCTTTCCGCTCTAAAAGCTAAGAGATGCTTAAAGAAGTGAGGAGTGGGGTACTTAGTGTCTGTGGTCGACATAACTACTGAGGTGCCAAAGATGGAAGATCTAGATGTGGTACGAGAGTTTTTAAATGTATTTTTAGAAGATCTACTAGGTCTACCTCCAAACAGGGCTACAGAGTTCGTGACAGACCTTATGCCAAGGTCGACGTCGGTGTCTAAGGTACCTTACAGGATGGCCCCTACTAAATTAAAGGAGTTGAAGACCCAATTACAAGAACTACTAGATAAGGACTTCATACAACCAAGCATATCACCATGGGGAGCACCTGTATTGTCCGTTAAGAAGAAGGACGGTAGTATACGGCTATGTATAGACTACAGAGAGCTGAACAAGTTATCCATCAAGAACCGATATCCTTTGCCTAGGATCGATGATCTGTTCGATCAGTTGCAGGGTGCAAAGGTTTTCTCGAAGATTGATCATCGATCAGGGTATCACCAATTGAAGATCAAGGCAATGGATATTCCGAAGACTGCTTTCAGGACAAGGTATGGGCATTATGAGTTCCTGGTAATGTCGTTCGGGTTGACTAACGCTCCAACGTCGTTCATGGAATTGATGAACCTAGTGTTTCATGACATGTTGGACACTTTGGTCATCGTATTCATCGATGACATCTTGGTTTACTCAAAGGATAGGGTGGCTCATGCAACACATTTGAGAGCAGGCCTACAACGGCTGAGAAGGGAGAAGCTTTGTGCCAAGTTCAAGAAGTGTGAATTTTGGCTGAAGGAAGTGGCCTTCTTAGGTCATGTAGTATCAGCAAACGGTATCAAGGTAGATCCAAACAATATCGCAGCTATAGTAGGATGGGATGCACCGAAATCAATTGCGGAGATTCGTAGTATCCTTGGATTGGCTGGTTACTATAGAAGATTCGTGGAAGACTACTCAAGGATCACCGTTCCACTTACCAGACTAACCAAGAAAGGAAAAACATTCATATGGACGGATGAGTGAGAAAAGTGCTTTTAGACTTTGAAGTCAAGACTAGTCTTTACACCTATCTTGACCATCCCAGCACCAGGCTTGCCGTTTACCTTATATACGGATGCCTCAGGGTTAGGTCTTGGATGTGTGTTGATGCAAGGAGAACAGGTGATGGCTTACGCATGAAGACAGTTGAAAGAGCACGAGAAGAACTATCATACGCATGATTTGGAGTTAGCAGTGATCATTCACGTAATCAAGACTTGGAGACACTACCTTTACGGTGAAAAGTTTCAAATTAAGTCGGATCACAAAGAAGGACATGAATATGAGACAGAGGAGATGGCTGGAACTATTAAAAGATTAAGATTGTGATATCCAGTACCATCCGGGTAAGGCAAACGTTGTGGCTGATGCCTTAAGCAGAAAGTGGGCATTGAAACCAGAGGCAAGACCTAGTACAAATGCTGCATTGTGTGCTGTAGCCTCAAGCTCAATAGAGAATGATGAAGAGTTTATATTAGAGACTGTAGGAGATCCAGTGGAACAGGGCTTAATTCATAAGTTGACATTGATGTTCACAACCTTGAAAATCTCTTCGGATCTAATAGATGAGGTCAAAGTAGAAATCCTACAGGATCCACACCTCAAGACTGTGCAAGAAGATCTAGAGAAGGGTAAAAGCAATCCTGATTTTACCTTGGATTCAGACAAGGTACTCAGGTGTCGTGGACGATTATATATACCTGAGAGTGAGAACTCAAATATCAGAGATCGAGTTATGATAGAAGCTCATTACACCCCATATTCGGTACATCCAGGAAGCACCAAGATGTACCATGATTTAAGAAGATTATGTTGGTGGAGGGGTATGAAAGCGGATGTAGCTCGGTTCATATTCCAATGTCTGAATTGCCAGCAAGTTAAAGCTGAAAGGCAGAGACCCACAGGTTTGCTACAACCACTATCAGAGCCAGCGTGGAAGTGGGATTGTATCACAATAGATTTCGTCACTGGCCTACCCTTGACACCAAGGTCAGTGGATGCAGTATGGGTTATAGTCGATCGACTTACCAAGACAGCTCGATTCATTGCAGTTAGACCTCAGTATACCATGGAGAAGCTGGCCAAGCTATATGTGGATAATATAGTCAGACTTCATGGCGTCCCAGAAAGTATAGTATCTGACAGAGATTTTCGTTTTACATCAAAGTTCTAGGAAGGATTACAGAAAGCTATGGGAACCAAGTTGAAGTTTAGCATAACTTTTCATCCTCAGACAGACGAGCAGTCAGAAAAAACTATTCAAATCTTAGAAGATATGCTCCGAGCGTGTGCCCTAGATTTCAAAGGAGCTTGGGATGAGAAGCTATCGCTCATCGAGTTTGCTTATAACAATAGTTACCAGGCTACGATCCAAATGGCTCCATATGAGGCACTCTATGGGAAGAAATATCGTACACCTCTGTTATGGAATGAGGTGGGAGAGAGAAGGATTATAGGACCGGAGTTCGTCGAAGAAACTTGTCGAATGATTGATCAAATTAAGGAAAGAGTGAAGACAGCTCAAGTTGGACAAAAGCACTATGCAGATGACCGACGTCGAGATCTGGAGTTTGCAGTGGGTGATAAAGTGTTCTTGAAGATATCACCTGTGTGAGGTCTAAAACGGTTTGGTAAGAAGGGGAAGCTATGCCCCAGGTATATGGGACCATACGAGATTTTGACCAGACACGGCAATGTGGCATATCAACTGGCTCTACCACCATCCTTGTCAAGCGTTCATGATGTATTTCATGTTTCTTTATTGAAGAAGTACGTCAGGGATCTATCGCACATCTTGACAGCAGACCCACCAGACTTGACAGAGGACTTGACATTTGAAGTAGTACCTGTGATGCTCACAAGCCGAAAGGTACAACATCTCCGAAGCAAGGATATCCATTATGTAAAGGTGGATTGAAAAAGCCAAGATGTAGAAGAAATTACTTGGGAGGAAGAGAATGCGATGCAGAAGGAATACCCTAACCTTTTTGACGATCAAGGTGCGTACAAATTTTGAGGTCGAAATTTCTTTTAAGGGTGGGGGAGTTGTGAAACCTACATGCAAATTTTGGGGATGAAATTTTTTTTAAGGGTGGGGGAGTTGTAAGACCCGCACTCCATGAACCCGATCTAAACCTTTAATTCATGTCGTAACAGGTCTTCCAATCAACATCCGGTCAGACGGAACGAGCGGATGAGAAACAGGTACGAAAATGGACCGATTTAAGTATGAAATAATTCATACCAGTTGATGGTACCGGTCTATGGTACCAGTCGATGGGGTGAGCACACATCACGGCTCAGTGAGTAGCCAAAAAAATGCAACAATACATATGCATGCAACCAATTTATATCTTTGGTCCGGCTTAAAGTTTACAATATGCAATAGAAAGGTTTAGGTAGCCAAAGGTCGCGTTTATGCACCCGCCTCTATACACAAGTGTGTGATGTCACCCGAAGATCATGTTTATCATCGACTCACATGCACCCAACCATGAACAGTATATAACAAAGGTTAACGTTTATTGCTATATATTGTCATACCAATACGTAAGCCCCTGTTGGCGAGGGCTGCAAACTGGGCTCGCAACTAATCAATCCTAATGCCAAAAGTGTATCCAAGGCTTCACCCCAGCATCCCTCAGAATGTCCATAGAGATAGAGCTAAGGCCCCCCGGTAGAGACAGAGACTACAAGGACCGAGACCACCTCCCCTAATACTCTACGACATAATAGTTCTGCTAAAGTAATGGCGATACGACGATGCCAATGCACAAGACTTGAGTTAGAGATAGAGCTAAAGTGCTGAGACCCGCCAAAGGTTAACGTTTATTAACGTTCTTATCACACCTCCCCTGATACTCGCTCGCATCAAGTACATCAACCACACACATACAAGCACATGCCTATTCCTATCATCATCATCAGCATTATGTTATAAACAATAAAGTAAATATGCATGAACAAGTAATAGAAATATTGGATGGCATGCTGTATGCACATTACAAACATATTCGCATAGAATCAAGCATGACATAGGACTCAAGAAAATAGAAAACAGTTTTGTTATTAACCAATTAGTTTGGAGTTCTGGTTCCTCACCTTAGCATGCTAAAAGATACTTTTTCAAGATTTAGAATCACCTTTACAATATTATTATATTGCTAGAAGACCTAACAAAGTCGATAGAATTTAATTAGAATTAATTCCAGATTTAAAAACCATTCTGTTAACTGAGGGTCGGAGGTAGGGTCGGAGT
This sequence comes from Protea cynaroides, assembly GCA_028583415.1. Taxonomy (NCBI): domain Eukaryota; kingdom Viridiplantae; phylum Streptophyta; class Magnoliopsida; order Proteales; family Proteaceae; genus Protea; species Protea cynaroides. Next base: position 23,068,729 of record CM053269.1, read on the forward strand.
CCTGATCGACCCTGGGTGTGACCCTCCCTTAACTCTGAACTTCCCGAACACTGAGGGTCGATGGTCAGAATCACCTAGGGTCGGATGGTCATCAACCCTCGGTGCGACCTTCGGTGCACTTTGGTCCAGTTCCCTCTTTTAGTCCATTCTTCACGCTTGGGATCCTATGTCTTGCTCCTACTTTCCATTCTACATTCATTCCATGGTCTGAAACCATGTATAATCCACCTAGATAGCTTTCATGTAATCCCCCATGATTTTCCATGAAAACCTAACCATGGGTTGATGGTTTGGGTTTCTCCGAGATCATATTCTCATCAATATCTAACCTAAGGTCTGTAGAAACTCATGGAATTAGTATCCATACCTGAGAAGAATAATCCTTCTCTGCAACTCTTCTCTTTTGGCTTATTTCTCTTCCTTGTTTCTCTTCTTCTTCTTTTCCTTCTCTTCTCTTTCTCTCAATTCAATTAGGGTTGTGAAAGGAGTGAAAGTGGCTTAGGGACGTCCTTTAAATAGAGTAGGAACATCCTAAAATAAGTCCCTTTGAGATTAGGAAAGAATCCCAATCGAAAATTAGGAAATTTCTTAATTCTATTTCCGGGTAACCGAGGGTCGATGGGAGGGTCGATGATCCCGTCGACCCTAGGGTTCTAAGCTGTCTGACCCTCCCTTCAAAACTGAGGGTCTGACTTTCTGTTTTGGGAGGTCCAACCCTGCTTAGCTTGGTATGCGACCCTTCCCCTATTTTAAGTGTTTTTGGGTCGATTTGATACCTGGGATCTCGATCTCCTTCACGCCCTTGGTCCATTTGATTCGACCATGACGGGTAAACCTGGTTCAAGGTGGTAAGACCGGGTTAGATTGACACGGGTCTTACAGATAGGGAGTGTTGTTGTCACACCCCAATTTTGGCCAAACCAGAAGTGTGAGTGAATAGTCACTAAACCAACGGTTCACACCAGGATCTCAATAGACCGTGTCAACACATAAACCACTCAAATTAACCATAATCAGAATATACTAAATAACAACTGAAGTCTTAAATAAATGAATTGAGTTTTCTAATTATAATTAAATAAGGTATACAAATTATTCTCAACCCAAAACATAAATAATAAGTTATTACATCCTCTTATAGTCAACTGAAAAGAATAAATAATAAACTCCTACTTCTAAAGACACATGCAGAAGGACACTCGCATGAAGCATCATGCTTGTCCTCTTCTGCATGCGCACCTAATAAAGCTAATGTCCCATACACTGGAGCAGTCATAAAATCCTCAATAGTGTAACGTACATTAACATCTGAAAAAGAGTGTGTATACACGGGGTGTGCTCACAACTCAGCTCAGTAAGAAACAAGACAATGCAATATAGAAATGCATGAGATAACATTACATTAGGTCAGGTATAACTTGCAAAGTGTTATGTTAAGGATTGGCAGCCATCGCACCTCCATGGACGAGAGTGTGGTAACGCACAATGGATCACACACCGCTGCTGCCCACTAAATTCACTCTGGAATAGAGATAGGGCTTGAGTCTGGTAGCTATGATGAACCACATGCCATATCCTCCCCCTAATACCCTACTCCTTACCAATATCTGTACCCTTATTGGCCAGGGCTTGCAAGTAGGTTCTGTGTCTAACTAGTCCTATATGTCATTATAGTATCTATGGCCCTACCCCAGCATAGCTCCCTACGACATAGAGATAGGGCTCACTCCCCTTCACATTCTGTATACCAACGAAAATAATCACATGTCTAAACAAACACAACCAAGCATAGCAAGTATGCATGAACAGAAAATAGCAATAAATAAAAGAGATGACATGTGATATGCATAGACAATAGGCAACAGATACAGAAACAATGTTTTACTATTTAGTTAGTTAAGGTTTGGGGTCTTATCCCTTACCTAATGTATGAGTACAAGTTTTCTCTGCATCATAGAGTCCACTCTCATCGTCCACAAGTCCTACATGATCATATTTAATAATTAGAATTAGGTTGCTAGGGTTTCAGTTGGTCGGAACCAAGTTTGACCAACAACCATCACTTGGACAGACATACCGATCGGACCTAAAGTCCAGCCAGTATGTCCAGGTGGTATATACCGCTTGGACTACCAGTCAGACAGGTTTGTCCTGGCGGTATAGCATACTACTTGGACATCCTATCCAGCCAGTATGCCCGGCGGTATGGGTCAAGAGTCCATTCTCGGACCTCCCTTTTTCGTCGATCCTTGGCTTGATTTCTAGGGTTTCTTCTAAATCATTCTAGGGTCTACGAGCATGTTAGGTCCATTAGGTTTAGGTTATTCTTCGCTTAAACTCAAGGAATAGTATTCCCATCCATTTCAGAATGGAGTTTATAAAGATTTAGGATTTTACAGAAACTAGAGTTTTGAATCAATACGTTGTTTCACGGCATTGATCCACAACCAATCCTTCCTAAAGAGATAAAATACTTACAGGTATTCTCTAAATGGTGGTGCTCTCCTCCCAATGGAATCCCCTCTTGCAGAGCTTCCTTTCCTCTCTGCTCCTTCTCAGATCTCCTTTCAGATAGTTCTAGGATTTGAGATTCACTAAAAGGGATCTAAGGAGGAGGAAGGGATTATTTATAAAGTGGAATACCCTTCCAGGAAGGTTTCTTATGTATAAAAGGTCTTTAAGAATCAGATTCAGAGTGTAAGACCCACTAGAGTCTGTCTCCCCTCGCGCAGTCACTCCGATTGGACATATCGGTCTGATCAATAGTCCAACCGGTATGTCAGACCGATATGCATAATCTTGGTCTATATTATTCATCTCATACCTGGATTCCATGGTTTGTCATCCGGCCTCGTCTTCTTGTCCGGTTATGATTGGAAGACCTGTCACAACGCAAAACTTAGGTTAGACCGGATTTTCAGAGTGTGGGTCTTACAACTCCACTACCCTTGAAAAAAATTTCATCCCCAAAATTTGCATGTAGGTCTCACAATTCCCCTACCTTTAAAAGAAATTTCATCCTCAAAATTTATACGTACCTTTAGAGTCGAAGAGATGAGGGTATCCTATCGCATGGCATTTTCCTCCTTCTAAGTGATTTCTTCCACTTCCTGGCTCTTTTAAACTACCTTGATGTATTGTATATCATGCTTTTGAAGGTGTTGTACCTTTGGGCTAGTAAGATTCACTGGTACCACCTCGAAGGTCAAATCATTCGTCAAATCTGAAGGATCGGTAGTTAGGATGTGCGATGGGTCTCTCACATACTTCCTTAGTAAGGACACATGGAACACATTGTGAACTCTTGACATTGCTAGTGGCAATGCAAGCTGATAGACCACGTTGCCACAATGGGATAGAATCTCATATGGTCCTACATATCTAGGACACAGCTTGCCTTTCTTACCAAACTGCTTCAAGCCTCTGACAGGTGATATCTTCAAGAATACCTTATCACCGACAGTAAATTCAAGGTTTTGGCGTCTATTATAAGCGTAGTGCTTCTAATGAACTTGAGTTGTCTTCACCCTTTCTTTGATTTGGTCAACCGCTCTATAAGTCTCTTCAATAAATTCTGGTCCTACAATCTGTCTTTCTCCAACCTCATTCCATAAAAAAGGTATCCGGCATCTCGTACCATATAATGCTTCGTATGGAGCCATCTGGATTGTAACCTAGTAGCTATTGTTGTAAGCGAACTCGATGAGTGATAGCTTCTCATCCCAAGCTCGCTTGAAATCAATAGCACAAATTCGAAGCATGTCTTCTAAGATCTAGATGGTTCTCTCTGACAGGCCATCTATCTGAGGATGAAGACCCTACTAAACTTTAATTTTATTCCCATAGCCTTCTACAGTCCTTCCCATAATCTAGATGTGAAGCGTGGATCTTTATCAGATATGATGCTCTCTGGTACACCATGGAGTCTAACTATATTGTCCACATACAACTTTGCCAACTGCTCATGGTATACTGAGGTCTAATGGCAATGAAGTGAGCTGTCTCGTTGAGGCAGTATACAATTACCCAAACTGCATTCACTGATCTTGGAGTCATAGGCAGCCCTATGGCGAAGTCCATGGTAATACAATCCCACTTTCATGTTGACTTAGGCAGTGGCTATAGTAAACCTACTGGTCTCTGTCTCTCAACCTTCCCTTGCTGATAGTTTAGGCATTGGAACATGAATTTAGCCACATCTGCTTTCATGCCTCACCACCAGTACAGTCTCTATAGGTCATGGTACATCTTGGTGCTTCTAAGATGTACCGAGTATGGGGTATAGTGGGCTTCTGTCATAATTCTATCATTGATGTCTAAATTCTCACTCTTAGGTATGAACAATCGTCCATGATACCTGAGTACCTTGTTTACATCCAAGGTGAGTCAAGATTGGTTTTACTATTTTCCAAATCCTTTTCCATTGTCTTTAAGTATGGTTCCTTAAGAGTTGCTGCCTTTACCTCATCAATCAGATCTGACACAATCTTCAGTACTGCGAACATAAGGGTGAACTTGTAAATCAAGCCTTGCTCCATCGGATCTTCTACTGACTCTAATATGTGCTGTTCTTCATCCTCCATCGAGCTAGAAGCCATAGCATACAATACGGTGTTTGTACTAGGTCCGGCTTTGGGCTTCTGCATCTACTTCCTACTCAGAGCATCAGCTACCACATTTGCTTTGTCGGGGTGATACTGAATGTTACAGTCATAATCTTTTAACAATTCTAACCACCTCATCTGCTTCATGTTCAAGTTCTTCTATGTAAAGTGGTATGTTAGGCTCTTGTGGTCAGACTTGATCTGGAACTTTTCTTCATATAAATAGTGTCTCTAATTCTTAATTGTATGGATTACCACAGCCAACTCTAAGTCGTGTATAGCATAATTATTTTCATGCTCCTTTAACTATCTTGAGGCATAGGCTAACACATGATCTCCCTACATTAGCACACACCCTATTCCCAAGCCAAAGGCATCTGTGTATAACGTGAATGGCAATCCTAGTGCTGGTATAGATAGAATGGGTGCAGAGACCAACTTTCACTTTCGAGTTTGAAAACACTTATCACATTGATCAGTCCAAACGAATTTCTCACCCTTCATGGTCAGCTTAATGAGTGGCACTGCAATTCTGGGGTAGTCTTCTACAAATCTTTTATAATAGCCAGCCAATCCTAGGCAATTGCTAACTTTGGTAACTGTCTTTAGTCCTTCCCATCCTACAATCACTGCTATCTTGCTAGGATCCACTTTAATTTCTTCTGCAGACATCACATGACCTAAGAAAGCGACCTCCTTTAGCCAAAATTCACATTTCTTAAATTTTACGTAGAGCTTTTCGTTTTTCAATCTTTGCAAAGCTACTCTCGAGTGCTTGGCGTGCGCCTCCTCCTGTCTTCCTCGAAGAAGCGGCCAATGCCCCTTGGAATAAACCAATATGTCATCTATGAATACGATGATCGATGTGTCCAACATATCATGGAACACTCGGTTCATCAGTTCCATAAACAATGCAGGGACATTGGTTAGTCCAAATGACATCACAAGGAATTCATAATGTCCATACCTTGTCCTGAAAGCCGTCTTGGGAATGTCTGCATCCTTGATCTTGAGTTGGTGATACCTTGACCTAAGATCAATCTTTGAGAAAACACTTGAACCTTGTAGTTGATCGAACAAATAATCAATTCTGAATAATGGGTATCTATTCTTGATGGTGAGCTTATTTAATTCTCAATAGTTCATACATAGACATACGCTACCATCTTTCTTCTTAACAAATAGCACAGGTGCTCCCCAAGGCAATATACTAGGCCTTATAAACCCCTTGTCCAATAACTCTTATAAGTGGGTCTTCAACTCCTTTAATTTCATAGGAGCCATTCTGTAGGGTGCCTTAGACACCAGCGCTATCCCTGGCAAAAGGTCTATTACAAACTCGGTTACCCTATCTAGTGGTAATCAAAATAAGTCTTCTGGAAATACATCAGAAAACTCCCGTACTACCTTGATATCTTCCATCTTTGGTAACTCGGCAGCTGTATCAATTACAGACACGAGATAACCAACTCCCCCATTCTCTAGGCATCTCTTAGCTTTAAGGGCAAAGAGGATAAGATTTCTCTTTCTAGGGAACTTAGTTCCTTTGAAGTGAAACTCCTTCCTTGCACTGTCCCTAAAAGAGAGCTTCTTCTCACTAGTCGAAAAGTTCAACGTCTACGCAATAGAGATATCTACTATGTTAAGGTCACATGGAAAAGTAGAGACATGGAAGAGATTACATGGGAAGAAGAAAATGCTATGAGGAAGCAATACCCTGACTTGTTTGACTCAGAAGGTACGTACAATTTTGAGGACGAAATTTTTATAAGTTAGGGGGAGTTGTAAGACCCGTGTCAATCTAACCTGGTCTTACCACCTTGAACCAGGTCTACCCATCATGGTCGAGTCAAGTGGACCAAGGGCATGAAGGAGATCGAGATCGTGTATGAAATCGACCCAAAAACACTTAATTCTAGGGGAGGGTCGCACACCCAGCTAAGCGGGTCGGACCTCCCAAACCAGAAAGATCGACCCTCGGTTTTGAGGGAGGGTCGGACAGCTAAAACCCTAGGGTCGACGGGATCATCGACCCTCCCATCGACCCTCGGTTTCGACGACGAAATTAGGAAATTTCCTAATTTTTGGTTCTCCAAATCTCAATGGGATTATTATAGGACATTCCAGTCTATTTAAAGGGCGTCCCTAAGCCACATTCACTCCTTTCACAACCCTAATTGAATTGAGAGAAAGAGAAAGAAGGAAAGAGGAAGAAAGGAGGCTAGGAAGAAGGCTTAGCAAAAAGAGAAGAAATTGCGAGAGAAAAGTAATCTTCTCGGGTATGGATACTAATTCCATGAGTTTCTACGACCTTAGGTTAGATATGATTGAGTGTAGGATTTTGGAGAAACCCAAACCATCCATCCATGATTAGGCTTTCATGGAAAACCATGGGAGGATGCACGAAGCTATCTAGATGAATCATACATGGTTCTAGACCATGGAATGAATGTTAGTGAACGTAGGAAGCAAGCCATAGGACCCCAAACACGAAGAATGGATTAAAAGTGGAAATTGGACCGAGTGCACCAGGGTGCACCGAGGGTCGATGACCATCCGACCCTAGGTGTTTCGGACCATCGACCCTCGGCGTTCGGGAAGTTCGGTCTTTGGGAGGGTCGATAGAGCCTCGCCCTAGCTCGACCCTCGGTTGACATGCATATGTAATGTTGCATTGTTTTGGCTCTCACGAGCCGTGTTGTGTGCTCACCCCTCGCGTCGAATATTTTTAGTTGATGATGCGGGATATCTTGTTGAAGATTATATGAACTGTCGGCGTATGGGCTGTAGCAGCTATGGATGTTGGAGCTGAAGGCGATACACACGACTCCTCTTGTGAGTGCAACTCTTATATTCAATTAGATATTTTTACGTTTTCTTATTTGGATTTATAAGACATGTAGTTGGTATTTACCTATTTATGTCTTAGTTAAACCAGAATAATTTGATATTATTTATGGGTATCATTCTAGTACTCAGTTCATATTATTTATAAATTTTTGCTCTTTGTATTACTCGATTATGATTGTGGATGCGTGTAAAGTTTGGATAACGCGGGGATAGCCTATTAGAGGTCCTGGTTGAGCCGTTGTTTGTTAGCGGTTCATCACACCCCAATTCCACATTGTTCAGAATGGTGTGATGAACCGCTAACAAACAACGGCTCAACAAAGGTTAACGTTTATTGCTATATAATGCTATACCAACACGTAAGCCCCTGTTAGCGAGGGCATCCAAACTGGGCTCGCTACTAACCAATCCTAATGCCAAACAGTGTATCCAAGGCCTCACCCGAATCCCTTAGAACATCCATAGAGATAGAGCTAAGGCCCCCGATAGAGTCGAGCTACAAGGACCGAGACCACCTCCCGGTACTCTACGACATAATAGTTCTGCTAAGGTAATGGCGATACGCGATGTCAATGCACAAGACTTGAGTTAGAGATAGAGCTAAAGTCTTTGAGACCCGCTAAAGGTTAACGTTTATTGGCGTTCTCATCACACCTCCCGATACTCTCTCGCATTAAGCACACCAACCACACACATACAATCACATGCCTATTCCTATCATCAACATCATCATCATGTTATAAACCATAAAGTAAATATGCATGAACAAGTAATGAAATATTGGATGGCATCTTTGTATGCACTTACAAACATTTCGCATATAATCAAACATGGCATAGGACTAAAGAAATAGAAAACAGTTTATTATTAACCAATTTAGTTTGGGGTTAAGGTTCCTCACCTTAGCTTGCTAATAGATATTTTCCAAGCTTTCGATTCACTGTTATAACGGTACTATATTGCTAGCAAACCTAACAAAGTCGATAGAATTTAATTAGAATTAATTCAGAATTTTAAAACCATTCTGTCAACTGAGGGTCGATGCTAGGGTCGATGGGTCTATCAACCCTCCCAGCATTCTGAACTTCCCGAATGCTGAGGGTCGATGGTCTGAAACACCTAGGCTCGGATGGTCTATCGACCCTCTGTGCGACCCTTGGTACACTCTGGTCCAATTTCCACTTTTTAATCCATTCTTCGTGTTTGGGGTCCTATGGCTTCCCCCCCCCCCCCTCAACTTCCTCCCCTTTTTCTAAAACCTTTTTTTATTCATCTAGTAGCTTTCGTGCATCCTCCCATGGTTTTCCATGAAAGCCTAACCATGGATGGATGGTTTGGATTTCTCCAAAATCCTACACTCAATCATATCTAACCTAAGGTCTGTAGAAACTCATGGAATTAGTATCCATACCTGAGAAGATTACTTTTCTCTGCAATTTCTTCTCCTTTTTGCTAAACCTTCTTCCTAGCCTCCTTTCTTCCTCTTTTCCTTCTTCTCTCTTTCTCTCCATTCAATTAGGGTTGTGAAAGGAGTGAATGTGGCTTAGGGACGTCCTTTAAATAGACTAGGAATGTCCTATAATAATCCCATTGAGATTTGGAAAGAATCCCAACCGAAAATTAGAAAATTTCCTAATTTTAGTTTCGTCAGAAACCGAGGGTCAATGATCCCGTCGACCCTAGGGTCTTAGCTTCGCCCCAAAATAGGTTTGTTGAGTGTGCGACCCTCCTAGATTGTATTTTTGGCCCCCCTTCATAACCAGTTCATCCCCAAGATGACATCAAAATCTGACATCTCGAGTTAAACTAGATTTACTTCCAAATCCCGACCACCAATATCCACTGGGCATGGTCCATAGTACTCCTTTAGCACCACTTCCATTCCTATAGGGGATCGAACTAACAAGCTTGGGTCCAAAGTCATGGTGGGTAAGTTTAGTCATTTACCAAAGGATACTGATACGAAGGAACGGGAAGCCCTTGAGTCAAAGAGGACTCTAGCGGGTACCCCTGCTATGGTTACCCTACCTGAGGTTTTATTTATCCCTTAGTCTATATTCTTATACAAATAATGCTATAACAAAAGAAAAAGGGTTTTAGTCCACACCTGTGACGACATCAGGTGATGCGGATGCTTCTTCAGTGGTAACGGTGTACACCTTGATTTGGTAATATAAGGGATTTTACAAATGGCCAAATGGATTGTAAGGCCGTTATCCATACTTTGGTGGTGTTAGCTGAGGAGGTCAAGGAACTCAATCTCGCAATGAATCTAATAGTAAACAGGAAATTGTGGTGGCCATATGTTAGTGTGGGTTTGGCCCGTGGCTTGGTGCCACATCAATATGAGCTAGCTCAGTCTATGCCAAGTGTATGGGGTTACCACCCTTGACCATCTTTGCGTCCATCCAAATGGGCAATCCAACATAAGTGGTGGGTAACCTGTGAGATAATCCATAAGTAGTGTACGTCAAGAGAAACATGTGTGTTGCAACAAGCATGCAATGCAGAACTAGTAAAACCAAAAGTGTACCATGTGCTGTGTGTAGGACCAATAGAAATAATTTTTTTTTTCTGATTGGGCTATGCATGCTACAATGGATGCCATGATATGGCTAATGGGTTGCACAATGCCCAAATCATATAGATGAAGAGTTCTTTATCATGGCTAGAAAGGGTAAGTAATCTATACCAAAAAGAACTTCCCTCAAGGTCATTTGATCATATACGACATACCACTATGTAATCAGCCCGAGGGGGCAGTAATAGAGTATGGCTAATAATAAGCAATATTTTTATTCATTTGGGTTGTGCATGATTTAAATTGAATGATGGAATAGTGCATAAATATCACGGGAATAAACCGAGAGTATTTGTTGTGCACTAAATTGATACGAAGGGGTGCAGTAATATGTAATGTATGGTGTATGGCCAGCAAGGACTGAAAAGCACACCTGTAATCGAAAATGGTGGGTGGTGACGATTTGGCAGTACTCTTAGGGCCATTGAATTCACCAGCAAAAAAGGGTATGGTCACGGGGGTATCAATACTCCTACATTTTACAGGTAATTAGGCTAAAGTGCTTACCTCAAGAAGGCTGAAGGCCATGATGAGATGGGAGAATACACTATGGCTATGGGCAGTGGTGCCTTGGTTAAGCCGCTGGGTTCTTAGATTGGCCAAAAAACTTCGAACAAACCATGAAAGGGAGGCATAAGGAAACCCCCACTTGGTTAGTGGAGTTGGGTGCATGAGTGCATCTATTTGAGGGGAAACCATGAAAAACCCAATGAAATGTGAATGAATGCATTTCAGAAAATGAAAATGAAGAAGGAGAAGAAAGATACCTGAGTAGTAGAATGAAGGGTTGAGAACTCAAAAGTTGCCAGAGAAATGAGCAGGGGAGGGACTCTGTGTGATTGTCGGAGTCTTGTTCTCTCTGGTTTCCTCCGTCGACAATTGGTGTAGGGCCAAAATAAAGGCCCTCGAGCTTTTATAAAAAAGAGATTTTCGTGCTACTGGAGGGCTGGTAACTTAATCGTCGCCTCTGATTGTGTTCCTCTGGTTAGACCAAGAGTCAGGATTTTTGGGTTTTTACCGCCCAAACAATCAGAGCCACGAACATGATTGGTGGACCGTTATTCCATCTCGATTCGTTAATATAATTAGGGTAATTAACCAGATGACTAACTGGATGATCGATCATCTGCCACTACCTCTGAAAAACTGTCTGGAAGTGTTCAAACCATGACAGTTTGAGAACCGGATGAACGGTATCAATCGGATGTACAAGCAACCGATAGACCCTTCGGTTGACAGAATAAGGGCCTACTTGGATTGGGGATTTACCATATCACTTTACCCCTTATATAAGGCTTTATTCTTATAAATGTGCCCCAAGTAAATTTTTGCATATTACCCATTGGTGCCCTACCCAATGAGTATACCCTGATTAAGGGCTACCCTAACACTCGAGATGGTGCACGTGCCCCATGCAATTCTAGAATCATTATGTGACTCTCTCTCGAGTTTTATGTAGTTTATGACATTGTTTCCTTGGATTAATGTGATGTATTTACTAATTATGGGAATGTAAAATTTTCCTTTCTATATTTGCCCAAGACTAGCCAATATGTCACCACCCAAGCATCCTAATGGGGGCCTACCTCCAAGGCACCCTCATTGGGAGACGATCTGGAAGAACATCAGTGTGTCATAGCAAATGCGATGGCCACCTATCAGCCCCCACCAATCAGTGGACCTAATTGGGCTAATAGGGAGCTACCACCTTTCTCCCTGTTCATGGAGTAAACCCAAATACTATAGAGGACACAATGGTGGGTTTTCAATAATTGAACCCAGAGCAATTCGATGAATCCTATGCAAATTCCTTCCACCCAGGGAATTAAATCCAAACCATGGAGACCTATTGGTAACCTCCACTATTCAGATACACAGAAGATAATGTGTGCTACCTACCAACTGGTCGGTGTGCCATATGAATGGTGGTGAATGACTCAGCCCACTCTGCTACGGCAACATGGAGTCATAACTTGGGACATTTTTCATGAAGCCTTCCTAGCTAACTATGCTCAGCAACAAAGGGAACCTATCCTGGTGCTGCTTGAAACCATTCGAAGGGTACGAGAGGGCTTAGCTGCAAGGAGAAGCATCGCCAAGATAAGTGCAAACTGACGAGACCTCTATCCTAGGGAAAGTAGTAACTCGGAGCCACACGACCCATGCACCCCTAAGTCATGTGCCATCTTGATTATTTTAAGGATTTAATAGCATAACGTTATGGATGCTCTAAGTACGCTCTCATGAATTCATTATGCACAAGGAATTTGAACGTTTCCTCCATCAAGTATTTCAATTCCTTGATGCAAACTTATCATGCAACTTATTGAGTTGTGTAGTAATATAAATATATTTTTAAGGAGAACGTAGTTAAATTATGGTAATTGATTTTGGTCATATGAGTACTAATCGCTATGTTGTGGCATGTGAGAGGTATACGCAGGGCATAGTTATGTAGAAAAGGAGATCATACTTAGCCAATAGAAACTCATGATACGTATAGGGTCATGGGATAGCAAAGACAGGAGTTTACGAGTACAGTGATTAAGATGCCTTTGTATGCGTTGGGGTAATGTTGGAAAAACAATGGGAGGACAAAAGCAGTAAGAAGACCAACTTACTAGTATGTAATACACGTGGGCACAATTACTTGAGTCGTATTTCATACAAAATAACAAATGATGTTGGATGTGATGAAGTTTGTACCAAAATTTAGGAGATTGAAAATTAATGTTGTAACTTGAATTGATGATCGCATAGATTACTATTATTGAGTTCTCGTCTCAAATGTCTTATAAATGAGGTTCTATTAACAAGTGATAATATGCTAGGTGATGGATCACGCACAACTCCCAAATCCCACTTGCTCGAAGGTCGGGACTTGTAAAGCGAAAAGTCCTAGCAACAAAATGGACCAAAGTGCGACTTCATCACACTTTCTTTAGGACGCATGGAATATTGCAACAATGATAGACGAGGCTACAGGAATGGTTTACAAGCAACATGGTGAGTTCTAGCAAAGGACAATAGGAACTCTAGCAAGGGCTGTATGCGATGGCACCACCTCTATATCAGTTTTGGCAAAAGTGTCAGACTTATTGGGGCATCTTGCCCAGAGTCTCCAGGAACAATAGAGGCGCATGGTGCCATGAATAGTAGACCAATGCCTCAACCAAGGAACTCATCAAGAAGAGGTGTCGATAGCACAAGGAAAGGGTAAACAAGTGAAGAGAACCCTAGAAAAAGAAGCACCACAAAAAGTGGTTAAGATCCCCCGATTTGGGAATGAAGAACCTCTGATGAAACCACCATCCACCGCTATTGAGACCCTAAAGCCACTTAATATGGGTCCCAAAAAAGGTTATCAGTGCCGAAGTTGAAAGCACCTCATGCTACAATGCACCTGAACCGTTGGAAGGGCACAATCACCAAAACTTGAGCAAATTATTGCTTACCTCTCCTATGGAGCGGTGGGACATGAGGCTCATGATTGTCAAAAGTATTGGAAGTGCTATGCCTCAATGTGAGCGTAGATCTCGAATCGACTTGAGGAAGTTTTGAGAATTGGGTAAGCCTTAAACTCCCTCGATTATTAAATATCATAGCTGATATGTGTTTATCTCATGAGTTATGACACAGGATAGATACCTGTATGTATGGGGTAGGAACTTACAACTATGACCTGATTTTGGGGTTAAAATCCATTTAAATTGGGGGTATTGTAAGACCCACTCTGAAATCCTCACAATTCGGATCTTTTCATACCAGATTTTATTATGCTAACACTTGGCACCCTGTCTTGTAACCCTCCATAAGTTGTGGGTCAACCTCTTGGATCACTTAATGATACTAGATCATATGGGAGGAGGTTCATGAAACCTAAGAAGCATCACCATTGAATTGGGTCCATGAAACTAACCCTACATAAATTTTAAGCTCAACTGGAGGCATAACCGAATGAACGATCCTCCGCTTGACTTCCCACCAATTTTATAAGTGTAAGACATTCTCTCTCTCCATGGGCTGCTATAAATAATGAGGCACACTCCTTATTTCACATCCATTTGGTCCTTGTGCATACAGGGTGATTGAGAATGGAAGAAGAGTTGCATTGGAGGTGGAACTCCAAGCTTGGAGATCAAGCATCCATCTTCACTGAGGTAGGTCCTCATCCCTCAATATTCCTTCCATTCTTGTGGGAAATGCATGCTACAGACCATGGTAGAACTCTACCATTAATGGCCTCCATGAATGGAGACTGAAGCTTAACCTAAAAACCTAGGTTATCACCCTTTCCTTGAATGGAGATGATAATGGAGTTTAAATCACTCCCATTGTGTTCAATAATGGTAGGCATGTATTCCCCACCACTTAAAGTAAAGGAAACCATAGTGGAAAACCTTTTCCAAAGAAGAAAACCTTCTCTGGTTCTTGTTTGGTTTATGGGCCCAAATAAGAGGCACCAACCGATGGACTGGCAATGGCCTTAACATCGGTTGACTCAAAACCAGTCCTTTGTTAGGTCAAATGCCTTAGTTAAATAAACCAAGTAATATCTAGAGTCACCCATCCATAGCCACCTAACCGGAATCACCTAACCAAAGCCACCTGACTAAAAGAACGACCCTTCTAGTAGGTTCCACTGGATAAGTGCATGGCACCGTTTGGCCATGCCTCTACGTAGGCTTAATGACAAGAAGAGGAATTGTCGGATGATCGAACACCTGGCTTAGTCTTTAAGTGACCTACTGGAAACCTTACTATTGTATCAGCATATGAAGCTGATGGTCTACCAGATGATTGACCATCCGATTCATCCTTCGAATCCATTTACTTAAGAAATGACTAAGTGTTATTTGGCCTCAGATACTGGAGGAACGCCTAACTAGTTCTATCAGTCGATTTAGTCTGTATTGGCCTATAAGCCTAGGAATGACTAGGAAGACCATTTTTTGGGTTCTCAACCTTTCTTGGGATCCGTGTATAGACACTAGGACTTGTCCATGTTGATTTAAAAGATGTTTACCAACCTAATAAAGCTTATCTAGTAATTAGGTAAAACACCGCGGGTAGTGGACGAAGCCTTCTGTCGGCTTCAAGGTTCTTCAGCACTACTTGTGTCTACAAGTGTGGGGTTGGGTCACATAGAGTTTGAGCATGTGATTATCGTATGTGCATTTGAATTGCTATAACATGTCATCCAATAAATTATATAACTGTTTATGCATTTGCATATAACTATAACTATGTATGTTGGATGTTGTATGATGGACGTGTGGTGTGCGGGAGCACAATACACGAGCCATGTTAATAGTTGTTGTTACAATGTGGAGACACCATAAACCATGGGAGTGGGGATCCAGGCTCTCTACAAGGAGTAGTGGTTCATATCATTTGCATGCATAACCATGTATGATGGTGCATGTAATGTAGTAGAGTACGGGCATGTGTACCATATTAGTGTGCTGGTATCCTAGTGGAAACACCATGATCCATGGGATTGGGGATCCAGGGTTCTCTATTAGGATGCCACCCATGTATGGTGGTTCATGTAACGAGTGACCTCATGAATCACGTTGGGATTAACTAGACCTTAGTGGAGGCAC
This sequence comes from Protea cynaroides, assembly GCA_028583415.1. Lineage (NCBI taxonomy): Eukaryota > Viridiplantae > Streptophyta > Magnoliopsida > Proteales > Proteaceae > Protea > Protea cynaroides. Next base: position 23,084,370 of record CM053269.1, read on the forward strand.
GATGAACCATGAAAGTGGGGAGTCAGGGTTCTCTGCTGGGTCCAGTCTTGTTGATACCATGTATGATGGGCGTGTAGATTGTGGAAGCACAATACACATGCCATGTTGACATACAATACTCTAGTGGGGACAAGGTCAGTCTATTGGAGTGGAACGAGGATTCCTATTGGAGTATAGTTTTACTTACTGTGTGCACATGCCATGTTGGGTGATTGATTGATTGGATATGATTGTGTTGTTTTGTGGGGTAAACGATTGTGTGGCGTATAAGAGTACATTATAAGGCCACATACCTGGTTACCTTAGTGGGGGCATGGTCAGTCCATTAGAGTAGAACGGGGATCTCTACTGAGGTGTAACCTTATTTATAACATGCTCATGCATCATACATCAACTTGGCCAAATGACTTGTGCTTTAGTAAGGGGAACCAAACTCAAGCAATGGGGTACGGGGTATTCAGGGGGTGGGTTATGTGTATATACTCTGGCAATGGGGTACGGGTATATGCTCTGGCGGTGGGGTATAGGGCACAACTTAGGCGATGGGGTATGGGACGAGATCCTCGCTAGGGTACAGGCTGGCCATGATTGCAACACACTTGTATGTCAATCACAATTGCTTGTTTATTTGCTTCTGTACTGCATTCATTAAATTATTGCATAAGATTGCATTGGATACCTGACTTCTCGTTGAGCTGAGATGTGAGCTCACCCCTCGATATTGAATCTCTTTTAGCCTTGATTGCAGGTACCTCTACTGTCACTGCAGATATGGATCTTGATGATGTTGAGGGTACTTCTCTTGGTGGGGTTCCATTAAGAGATCATGTCAAGGGCTGTACTTGTAGGGATTGCATTTACGAGACCTAAGTCAGCGCCTTGCCTCTATGATTTTGTCGCCTGTAGATAGATAATAGTTTGGTCTATCTACAGGGTTATCTTAGATTTACTCTAGGTATCTAGTATGGATTGTATGTAATATGAAGGATATTTATGAAATGGTTTGTAAGACATAACATAATTTTTATGTTAAAGTAACACTAGTTGGCATCTTGTTCTATATTATGATTCTACTACAACTCTTTGATTCTACTATAAATATTATTATCTATTGTTGATTACTGTGGATATTATGTGTGTAGACTATGGGGTGTGTTTGATAGATCACTTTGGTTGTCGATCGTTGGAAGATTCAAGTTGTCTCATGGATGACTTGAATGTCACGCCCAATTCTCCAGAATGGGCTATGACAAGGATTGTGTACCGAGGTTGCATCCTGATCATTTATTTCTAGCTCTGGACTAGGGTCACCCTCAGTAGCACGAGGTACTCGGGCTCTTTTACGTGTTCTTGGAGCTAATGGCTCTTAGAATTGCTCGGTACCTATAAAGGGGAGCAAAAACTGACATTTCCTTAGTCATGTTGACAGTTTACTTGTAAAACACTTGCCATAATGTCTTAATATCTATATAATAATCCAATACAAGTGTACAGACAATGCCTCTATGCATATGACGATGTAAGCATTTCTACACGAAGCAAATGGCTCAAAATAGAGTTGTACGGCCAATGGGTGTAGTAGATGGGCACAGGTTCATCGACCAGTCAAAACAAGTACTCTTTTTAAACCACGCCATGGTCCTTTTCTCATTTTTTTACTTCACAATTGGTTTATGCGGCCGAAAGAGAAAATCATCCTTCCATACGATTCTCTTGAGGTCTCCTTTGGTGCTTCCAAGCTCCAAACTTGCACTACATCATTTCTACTCATCCCCAAGGTATATGCCATGTCTACTTTTGGAATTTTCTACAAGTTCATGACACATTGCGTCATAATATGGCATCGGATCAGTCTTCCTTATCTGATCTTGAGGACATTGATCACGACTGCATTACCCTTGGACTGGTAGTCTTCCTTACGAAAGATTGCTAACATTTTTGTTCTTTTGCCTGGGGATCAACATCTCTATAGAGGAGAAGTTAGTCCATACTGATTTTGGCTGGGATTTCTTGGCCAAGTTGGATCTTCAGGATGTTGTCATCAGTGATGATGAGTTGGAGCAGATCCCTTAGCAAGATAGGCAGCGGACAATAGGTCAGGCAAGGGAAAACTCAGTGCATAGAGACAGAGTCTTCATCTGATGGTGAGCCAGGAGAAGCAGATGGTGGCTGGTTATCGACACTAGTTCCTTCATCCTTCAAAGTCTAAAAAGGATTTGCCACCTGCTGAGGATTATGAGGATGATTCTTTTCCTGTAGCTTCTCCTTAGGTTGAGGTTCCCGAAATTTTTGAGTTGCAAGGTATTGGGAGAGGCTAGTTCAATTATGTTTAACTTGTGAGAGTATCGCCAGGGCATGTAGACAAGTTTGGCTTCGTTTAAGAGGCATATGCTATAGAACATCGCTGGTGTAGAATAACTTGTAATGTCTATAGAGCATATGATCATCGATCTACGGGGGTCTATGGAGGCCATTAGACAGGAGATTGTATTCTTATGGAGTGTGTTAGTTAACGCAGGCAGAGACTTAGTGTGGTGCCTAGAGTGTGGCCCACATACTCTCCAGATAGCATTGGGCATCATGAGGAGGGACAAATGCAACAGTTGGACCAGCAGACGCCTTAGTTTATTTATTTTTTATTTGGTTATCCTCTCTTTGGGTTGTACATGACTTTTATTTGTCGTTTTTTAATAGATAAGGATTTGATATGTAAATATCTATCCAATCCAATTGTATAGAGTTTCTATTTTGATTATGAGGCGTATCTCTTTAGTTCATTGACTGTGTTATACTCTTCACTTATTGTATTTTTTTCATAATCTTTACATGATTTATTCTCATTGTTTTTTAGTCCACCTCTGTTAACATACTTGATTTTGTGTCTAGGTAGGATTAGTAGTATGTATAGTATGAAATGTGCTTTGATGCCAACATTTGTCACACCTTGTTCTCGATGTATCATTTCTATGGAATGTAATGGGATTCCTTGAACGCAAAGACATCCCTTTCAGGATCACATTTCACAGGATATCGAACCACAAATCCATAACGTTACCCATACATGGTAATAATCAACCTGTTCAGAGTATTTAAAGAAATAATGTATACATTTCCGATTAAATCAGTGAAAGTCTTATTTTAAGTCCAAAGTAGCTGACGTCTACAAATTTTGATTGTAAGATTCAACGTATTTTTTATTTCAATTAAAAGTGGATCCAGAACTTAAGTGTTATTTGAAAATTTTTGACAACATGTCCCCAAATAATGAGTTTGTTTGAGTACTAGTGGTATTATGAGAGAATGGTCATGCCTATCCATAAATGCAGTCATCCCACTCGCAACTGGAGCTATGGATATCTTCATTTATCACCATTAACATCCTCCACACCGGATGAATAGTCCCTTGAAGTATCAATATAGTCACCAATGGTTACACCGTCATCATCTAAAATAATGTGTGAACATGAGGGTAAGCTCAACCACCAAGCAAAGTAAGGAAATCAAACATGCGACAAACAAATGCATGATATTACAACTATGGTCAGGTATGATAACTGTATATGCCAACTCAAGACAACAAAACTGGTGCTTCCAGGTTGCACGAGTCATCCCCATCAAAATGAATGTCGCCTTACTCAGCATACAACAAACATCCACCATGTATAGGTCTAGCGTCTTAGTGATCTCCTGACCGTGACTTATCCCAAGTTTACGCACGTGACACTTGAGGAGGTGGTAATCCCACTAGTCGACTCTCCTCCCCATTTACACTACTTTGGACATGGGGAGCATCGCAGCTATGATCATACCACCCTTTATTGAACCTATGCCAATACATAACCCCCTATTAGCTAAGGGTACAGTTATACGGGTAATTATGTATAACTAACCATGTCCACCTAATTAATTTCATATTACTGGACCATAACCCTTCAAAGCTTTCAACCCTGTCTAGTCCTCACATAGGACACCGTAACTTAGTTAGGTTACTTTCGGTCAGTACTCCCATCTGCACGACCAAAATTGGAGCCCAGGTTACGTGCGGCTGATGGCACCATCTGCATGCATAGCCAAACCAATTGTTGACCAAAATAAAGTGTAAACTCTTTTGTATGGTGTTAGATCGAGTCTTCCTTCCCTCCATTGTGTCTTGTCCACTTTGGTCTTATCATCCCAATATGATTAAGGTAGTAAGACTTGTTGCTAGGCAAATTTTTAAATTAGGACAAAAATTTGGGTATAGGTCTTACAACTCCACCCCCCATACAAAAATTTCATCCTCGAAATTTAGATGTACCTATATCCTCAAATAATTGTGGGCATCGCTCGCACATATCATCTTCCTTTTCCCATGAATCTTCATCTTCTTTGTGGCTCTTCCACAGTACCTTGACAAAAGAGATTTCATGATTCCTAGGCTCTTGAGTTTTTCGCTACATAATTGTCGAAGGTTAAACTTTACAAGACAATTTGGTTTCTTGCCAAACCTCTTTATTCTTCAATGAGGACACCTCTAGGAATACCTTCTCACCCACTTCCAACTTAGTTCTGTATGCCTTGTGTCGACATAACTCTTTTGTCAAGACTGAGTGGTCTTGATCCTTTCTCTAATCAAGTTGATCTTCTCACAAGTTTCTTGAATGATTTTTGAAATTCTCCTCTTCCATTGTAGTACATCTTTGTATTTCTTGGGTGCATGGAGTAGGGAGTGGTGTGGGCATCCATCCTGATGGTTTCTCTTAATGTTTTCATCATTGTTCATCTCACAAATCATTCCTCGAAGTATAGTATTTCATCATCTCTCTTTGTGAAGTCAGGAACTAACTTGCCTTGGTCAAGGTCTACGGCAATCATACTAAGGTACATTAAATATAAATTCCTTTATGTTTTCTGATAAGGGCGGCTTTAACTTAAGGTACTAAACAGTAATAACACAGCTGTGAAAAGGTTTCCATCCCTTGGGTCTAGCACCCATGCTCGTAGAGACAACCTTTTTGCCTAAGACATCAGCCATTACGTTAACCTTTCTGGGGTGCAACTGTATATTGATCTCACAGTCTTTTAGTAACTCCAACCACCGCCGTTGTCTCATTTTTAGTTCCTTCTGGTAAAAGAGGTAACCAGACTCTTCTGGTCAGACATGATGTTGAATGCTCCACCATACAATAGTGACTCTATGTCTTCAAGGTAAAGGCTACTGCTGCCAACTTAAGGTAGTAAGTAGGGTAGTTCTCGTCGTGCTCTTTCAATTGTCGAGAAGCACATGCAATAAGCTTATTGTATTGCATGAGTACGCATCCCAACCCTTTGTTGGATACATCAATGTACCTTGTGTAACCAAGCATTCCAATCGGTATGGTCAACGTCTAAAAACTTTCTCCCCACTTATCCATTCATCCATATTCTTGGCCTTTCTTGGTTAGCGGAACTGCAGAGTATCAAAGAGGGAATAATCCATGATTAATCATCGGTAGTATCCCGCTGAACCAAGAACTTCTAACTTCTGGTTCTAACTTCTATGCTGGTCATTGGGGTTCCCTATTCAATTATTACTTGGACTTTACTGGGTTCATGGAGATTCACTTTTTCCTAAGACAATATGTCCAGGGAGACTACTTTCTCCAATTAAATTTTCATTTCACGATTTGTAAATTCCAATTTCTCATCTTGTAGTCGTTGTAGCACTTTCTTTGAGTGTACTTCATGATCTTCAAGGTAATTAGAGAACACCACGATATTGTCAATGAAATAATGGAACGGTCAAAGAAGTTATGGAATACCCTATTTGTTAACTCCATGAATGAGGCAGGAGCATTAGTCAACCCAAACGACATGACCAGAAATTCATAATGACCATAATGGGTTTGGAAGGCTGTCTCGGAGACGTCACTATCCCTGATCTTTAATTGATGGTAGCCGAACCGAAGATCGATCTTTGAGAACATTACAGTCCCTTGCAATTGGTCCAATAGATCATCGATCAAGGGTAATGGGTATAGTTTTTTGATAGTGAGCTTGTTCAGTCCTCAATAGTTGATACACAGCCCCACACTTTGTCTTTCTTTTTCATGAACAAAACAAGCGCTCTCCAAGATGAATTACTTGATCATATGAAGTCCTTGTCTAGAAGTTCTTGTAATTGAACTTTGGGTTCCTTCAATTCTATCGATGCCATTTGGTATGGTGCTTTGGATACAGGTGCGACCCTAGGAGTAGGTAGATCACAAAGCCAGTTGCCCTATCAGGTGGTAATCCAGGTAAGTCATCCAAAAGTACTTCTGTGAATTCATTTACTACTCTGATATCCTTGAGTTTTGGGACTTTTAAAATATTGCCTACTATAGATGCATTGCATCCAGTACAACCTTGTGGTAATAACTTACTTGCAGTCAAGACTGAGAAGAATAATTTCTGTTTGTTTAGTTTATCTCAAGAGAAAATAATTGATGTTCCCTTATCTGTCTTGAATGAGATCATTCTCAATGCATAAAGAATACTGGCTTTGTGAGTGGACAGCCAATCCATTACTAATATTACGTTGAAATTAGTCATGTCCATTAGGATCAAATTTGCGTCCATTTATTTATCCCCAACTTGTATTTGGCAGGGCCCGTGGAAATGGCACAATTCCACTTTATGACCCAATGGTATGCTACTACAAGCTGAGATTCCATTGGTTTTGGGTTGTTCACAACTTCAAATCCACATAATTAAAAATAGCAGAGGAAAAGTACTTGTCACCATGTCAATGGCCTTTTCTGCTTCTTCAGTCATTATAGCATAAACTTTTCCCTGTTGTGATCCTTGTTTTGCTAGGTATCGATAATTCTTGACAGGTAACCCTTTTTGTTACAGTTGTAACACCATCTTGGAGGTGATACCATATCGAATATAGCCAGAGGGGAACTTTCCTTGAGAAGTTCCTTGAAGGATGTCTTTTGGTCGAGTATAGTTTGGCATGGCTTTCTGACCATATGGTTGTTAGTGATCGGACTGGCTTACTTGACTCCATTAAATACTTGCCCATCCCTCTGGCGAGCTAGGTAACCATCCCTTTGACTATCTTCTACTACCTTGGCAACCTATACAACACTGGTGTAGGTAGTGTGATCCTGATCCTTCACAATAGCCTTTATGCCACCTCTCAATCCATCTATAAATCTCTTGGCCTTTTGTCCATCAATATGCATGCTAGGGCTTTCCAAATAGTATAGTCTTTTAAAATCTTGCTGATACTTCATGATTGATTTCTGAACTTGACTGAAGGTCAAATACTCAGCTTCCTTCTGATCTCTACAACTTTGTGGAAATAGTTTCCAAAGAATGCCTCCTTGAAGATTGCCCACATGATATTACCATGTTGCGCCTCCAATATCAGTCGTGTGGACTGCCAACAATTATCAAACTCATCCTCAAACATAAATGTGGCACAAAGGATTTTCTGATCATCAGAACATGATATCATATGTAGAGTCTTCTCTATCAAATGCATCCAAATAGCAGGGCATAATGGATCATTCCCTACACCTGTGAACTTTGAGGGCTTCATCTTTTGAAATCCCTCTACTAACTTTGCCATGGTTGTTGCAGTGGGTGGATGTGCCACAGTGGCTTCGGGTATAACCATTGCTGGTATTGGAGCTGGTACAAATGTGGCAGTAGGGGGCACTGGCACAAGTGCATTGACTGTAGCAATGGAAGCGGTAGGACTGGTATATATACATCCATAGGAAGTATAGGTGCTGGTGCATATGTTGTGGCAGTTCGTGTGACTGGTCCCCATTTTATGGCGGTCACCAATTGGGCCAAGAATTGCTATTGCTGAGCATTTATTGCTTGGGCAAAATTTCCCATGATTATAGTCATGTCAGTTACTGTAAGCATCAGAGGAGGTGGTGGTATGGTAGGGTCAGCCCCACCTTTATGCATTAAGAGTGTGTATCAAGGTTGCATCCTAATCATTTGTTCTAGCTTTGGATGAGGACCACCCTTAGTAGCATGAGGTACTCAGGCACTTTTATGTGTTCTTGGAGCCATCGGTTCTAAGAACTGCTTGGTACCTATAAAGGGAAGCAAAAATCGACATTTCCTTAGTTATGTAGATAGATCACAAGTAAAACACATGCCATAATGTCTTAAAATCTTTATAATAATCCAATGCAAGTGTATAGACAATGCCTCTATATATATGATGATGCAAGCATTTCTACACAAAGCAAATGGCTCAAAATAGAGTTGTACAGCAGATGGGTGTAGGTTCATCGACCTGTCGAAGAAAGTACTCTTTTTTAAACCAAGCCATAGTCGTTTTCTCATTTTTACTCTTCACGGTTGGTTTATGCTGCCTAAGGAGAAAAGCACCCTTCTGTAAGATTCCCTTGAGGTCTCCTTCGGCACTTCCAAGCTTCAAACTTGCACTACATCATCTTTACTCATCCCTGAGGTATGTGCCATGTCTACTTTTGGAATTTTTTGCAAGTTTGTGACACATTGCATCACAATATGGCGTTGGATCAAACTTCCTTATCTAATCTTGAGGACATTGATCACAACTGCATTTCCCTTGGACTAGTAGTCTCCCTTACGTGGGATTGCTAACATTTTTATTCTTTCGCCTAGGGATCAACATCTCTACAGAGGAGAAGTTAATCGATACTGATTTTGGCTGGGATTCCTTGTTCAAGTTGGATCTTCAGGACGCTGTCATCAGTGACGATAAGTTGGTGCAGATCCCTAGGTAGATAGGCTACTGAGATGACAGACAGAGTCTTCATCTAACGATGAGCCAGTAGAGGTGGATAGTGGTAGGTTATCGTCACCAGTTCCTTCAAAGTCTATAGAGGATTGCCACTTACTGAGGATAGTGTCGATGAGGCTCCGCCTATAGCTTCTCCTCAGGTTAAGGTTCCAAAGATTTTTGAGTTGCGAGGTATATTGGGAGAGGCTCGTTCATTTATGTTTGACTTGCCAGAGTATTGCCGCATTCAAACCGGTTTATCTTTGTTCAAGAGGCATATGCTATAGAATATTGTTGGTGTGGAATAATGTGTATTGTCTACAGAGCGTACAATCATCAATCCATGGGGGTCTATGAAGGTGGTTAGACAGGAGACTATGTTCCTACAAACTATCTTGGTTAATGCATGTATTATACCTCCTATTCCTACTGAGATAGAGGCCACAGTAGGAATTAAGCGCTCGAGAACATGCTGGCAGAGACTTAGGGTGGTGCCTAGAGTGCAGTCTACATACTTTGTAGATAGCGTTAGGCATCAGGAGGAGGGACAGATGCAACAGTCAGACCAGCAGACACCTTAGTTTATTTTTATTTTTATTTGGTTATCCTCTCTTTGGGTTGTACATGACTTTTATTTGTCATTGTTTAATGGGTAAGGATTTGAAATGTAAATATCTACCCATTCCTATTGTATAGAGTTTTTATTTTGATTATGAGGCAAATCTCTTTAGTTCATTGATTGTGTTATGCTCCTTACATATTGTATTTGTTTCATAATCTTTACATGATTTATTCTAATTGTCTTTTAGTCCACCTATGTTAGCATACTTGATTTTGTGGGTAGGTAAGATTAGTTGTATGTATAGTATGAAATGTGCTCTGATACCAGTATTTGTCACACCCCATTCTCGATGTATTGGTACTATAGAATGTAATGGGATTCCTTGCATGCAAAGACATCCCCTCTAGGATCACATTTCATAGGATACCTAATCTCAAATCCATAACGTTACCCATACATGGTAATAATCAACCTGTTCTGAGTAATTGAAGAAACAATATATACATTTCTAATTAAATCAGCGGAAGTCTTATCTCTAGTCCAAAGTAGCTGACATCTATAAATTTTGATAGTGAGATTCAAAGCATTATCCCAATTAAAAGTGGTTCCAGAAATTAAGAGTTATTTGAAAGATTTAGACAATACATCCCCAAATAATGAGTTTGTCTGAACACTAGTGGTTGCAACTGGAGCTAGGGACATCTTCATCGCTATCACCATCAACATCTTCCACATCGGATGGACAATACCTCGGAGTATAAATATAGTCACCAATGGTTGCACCTGCATCATCTAAAATAATGTGTGCACACAAGGGTAAGCTCAACCACCAAACTTAGTAAAAAAATCAAACGTGCAGCAAACAAATGCATGACAATACAACTACGGTCAGGTGTGATACTTGTATGAGTTAACTTAGGACAGCAAAACCTGTGCCTCCAAGTTGCATGGGTCATCCCCATCAAAATGAATGCTGCCTCACTTAACGTACAACAAACATCCACCTTGTATAAGTACGATGTTTTGGTGCTCTCCTGACCACGACTCATCCTAAGTTCATCCAAGTGATACTTGAGGAGGTGGTAATTGCACAAGTCGACTTGCCTACCCATTTACACTACATTAGACATGGAGAACATCGTAACTATGATCATACCACCTTTTATTGAACCAATACCAATACATAACCCCATATTGGCTAGGGATACAGTTATACGGGTAATTATGTATAACTAACCATGTCTACCTAATTAATTCCATATTTCTGGACAGTAACCCTTCCAGGCTTCCAACCTCGTCTGGTCCTCAAATAAGACATCTTGACTTAGTTAGGTTACTTTCGGTCAATGCAAAGCAGTATCTGTAAGAGGTGGTGTAAGCGTCCCATTCCACCGACCTTCCCCCTTACCAACGTAACCAAATATTATGTATCACCCAGACCAGTAATACCTTTCATGGAGAGGTTGCGAAGCATCCCATTTTACCAGTTTTCAAACTACTATAGGCATCATTGATCACATACAATTATTAATGCAAATCCATGACAACCAATACAGTATATTGGATGGCATATTATCACACACAACTTACCATATCACACTATAATCATCAAATCATCAGGAAATATAGATTGAACATACCCAAACAAAAGATTAAATTCCCTTACCTGAGAGATAAGTAGAAATAACTATTGTAGTATCGTTCGAGTCGCTCCTAGGTGTCTTCGTATCTCTATCAAAATAATGTTATTCAATGTTATCCAACAAATAATTAGATAAAAATTTGTCCTACCATTGCATTAGATTAAGATTATTGTTTCCATGTCAATAGTGACATTCACTAGGTCCATAGGTTAGGTCCTTAGTGAGAAAAACTTGCTGTCCACGTGAGGTAGGTAACATGTGGATGGAAGCTCATGCCTGACATTCCATCCTCACCTTATAAATTGCATAATATGAAGAACGGCTTCTTCTATCAAAGTTACAGGGTTTTTTCCCCTCAAAACATGGTCCAAAACATTGCAAAATAGTTCACTGGCCGAGCACAGGAGGGTGTAGCTAGTGAACAGCGTGTGGCTGGTGACATCAGCTGTAGCACACCATGAGCTACACCCTTAATTGGGTGCGGCCGGTGCTGTCGGCCACATCACACTAGGTGCTGCACCGCTTAATTGGGTGCGTCTAGTGGTCATATCCGCACCCCCATCTGGATGCCCTTCCCATCCGGATGGTGTCCAAACTGCTGGATCAGAAATAAAGTCCTTTGGATCCGGTTCCAATATTTGAATCCAATAGGGTTTCAAGGTCTTAGCCTCCTAGGGTCCTTTTTAGTCCTCAAGAGATTATGGATAGCCTTTTGGTTAATAAAAATTTGGATTTATAGGGTCTTGTTGATCCTTCAGTTCTCGTTTCCCGAATCAAAATCGGATCTGACACCTGATCAGCTGTTTCGGTGCTCACCATTAATGGTGGACGAACACTTTTTCTTTGGTACAGCCATGAAGTATCATAACTACCATTTTATAAATCCATTAACAACGAGGAAAAGAATTACCTGATCTGTCGGACAAGGTGTTTTCAGGTCCAAAAGTAAGATTTCCAAAGGTTTGATGGGGATCTATGATCCCATCCTTCTAGGGTCTTTCCTCACTCATGGGAAGTTCTCAATGATTCACTGCCTACTGTTCATGATCTGAGATCGGGTACAGTTACGGATCTGGTTCCTCGAGTCTTCACCATTAACAGTGGTTAGAGGGTTTATCCTCAGTAGCATTAGAGAGGTAGTCTCTCAAGGTTCTATAGAAACAAAAACATCGAGAGGGATAGGATTCCTTACCAATGGATCTTTATCCTTTTAAGGTTTTCATCGAGCACGTGATTCAAAATTCAACCAAGTTTCTTCTCCTCCATATTCTTCTTTTTCTCCCTTCCTAAGCTTTCTCTCACTCTCTCTCATGTTTCCCGAGATACGTCAGAGTTTGGACTAGGATTTTCTCAACCTTAACAACGATTATATAAAGGTTGACTACTAGGGTTGGTGTGGGATCAACCCAAACCAATAAGAAATGTGGTCTTGGTCTATTCCGTGGTCCATAGTTGAGTTGATAATCACCCTAGTTCAACCATGGGTCTAAAGTAGTCAATTAGATCGGTTCTACAGTGAGTTCTCACATACTAACATGGCCCAGGGGTCGCGAACCAAAAATAGCTCATAGACTACGTGTGGATGATGGGCCCATCAAGACCATTGTCAATCTGCACGACCAAAATTGGAGCCCAGGTGCATAGCTGATGGCACAATCCACATGCGTAGCCAGATCACTTGTCCATCTACACGACCAAAATTGGAGCCCAGGTTATGTGCGGATGGTGCCATCAGTCGCACATGCAGCTGGACCACTTATACATCCGCATGATCAAAATGGAGTGTAAAATATTTTGTATGGTGTTAGATTGAGTCTACCTTCCCTCCATTGTAACTTTCCCACTTTGGTCATGTCGTCCCAATATGTTTAGGGTAGCAAGACCTATTGCTAGGAAAATTTCTAAATTAGGACGAAAACAAAAATTTGGGTGCGGGTTTTATACATATCGTTCACAAATTGGACATATTTAATTTAATGTGTTGATCTATATCAGGCCATGTAAGGCCCATGCTCGAATCTCGTTACGATACATCTATTTTGGGCATGTGTCGGGTCTTCCCACATACAAACCTATCATATCGACACGTCCAAAGATGAAAGAATAACTATGAGATGACACAAAACACAATCGTGAACCTCTCGTGTCACTTAAGGGTGCAAAAATAGAAGAAGTCTTGGACCCAGCTGGTATGCACCCCAAAATCCTGGCATGCTCGAACCTAAAAATTGGCCTATCAAATCAGGTCTGGCACTAAGCAGAGAAGGTGTGGTTGACTACCCACCACACATGTCTAGCCGCACCCACTGTGTGTGGAATCAAGTTGGAAACCGACTGAAAGTGGACCCACGGTTCAAAATCGGTCCTCTCCTTCCGTGGATTCTAAGCATGGTAAGGCATCTTTAATTGATCCTAGAATGGTAAGAGGAGGAGGAGAATCATCTCCTTTCCATCTTTGCTCCCCATGCTTACCAATTTGGAATCAAAAGAGACTTTACTCTCTATTCTCTCAATCCAATTGACAAGGGAGATTGAGAAAGAGACTAACGCATGACCAGAGAGAAAAGAAGAAGAGAAAGAAGAAGGGAAAATGGAGAAAGAAAGAAGAAAGGAGGAACTCTTCCTCCTAATACCTCCCAACAAGAGAGAACATAGAAGAGAAGGAGAAGAAAAGAAAAAGAAAGAAGGAAGAGAAGGAGGAAAGGAATACGTACCTCCAGATCGATGGATTGCTTACTGGAAAACTCGAAGGAGAGGTGAATCTTTAGTAAGTACTCCTTTTACTCTAAAACCTTCTTCATTAATGGGAAATAATGGAATGATGCAAAGCATGGCTGAGGGAGTATTAGATCACAGCCATGATTTGTAAATCTTGACGAATGGAGTGTCTATATAATCAAATTAAAAAGGAGTAAGAAGAATAGTATGGACTTTGGATACTTCAAAAAGGACCAATGGAGACCCAAAACCACGATTCGATAGTGGATCTGTAGAATAGAAATCAGATCTGAAGCAATTAAAACCAGATCTAAGATCTTGGTGGTTTGTCGAATCGAAGCGGTATCCATAACTGGACATAGTAATAGAGTTTTGAGCCCAAAATCGATACGTTGACCAAGAAAATTATGAGAAATCATGTCAAAAGAATTCGGAGACCATATGGCCACAATCTGACGTGCAGTTGATGACGAGCCCCACGGCCTAGCTGTCATTATGTATGGTCGCACATGTGCCCCACGCCATTCTGACACAAGAAGTTAATCAAACTTGGCTGGTGACTCCTTGTTAATTAATTAGAATTTTTAGAGGCCGTAGAATTGTGTTATGACCTTTCCTTGACACGAAACCCTTTTGTGCAACATGTATATTTGGGATAAGTGTTGGTTCACCCAGTAAAATGACCAACTATACCCCATTGTTGTACTATGAGACCCTAGACCAACCATGTAAGACCCGTATCGAGCTAACCGGTTTTACCACCTTGTACCAGGTCTACCTATCATGGTCGAGCCAAATGGACCAAGAGCATGAAGGAAACAGGGAAACCAGGTACTAAACTGACCCAAAAACAGTAAATTGGAGGGCAGGGTCGCATACGTTGATAGGCAGGGTTGACCCCCCCCCCTCACTAAGAAGTCAGACCCTTGATATTTTAACTGGGGGTCGGACAACTTAGAACTGAGGGTCGACGGGATCTCCGACCCCCTCATCGACCCCCTGTTTGTCGACAGAAACCGCAAATAGGAAACTTTCCAAATTTCATTGGGATTCCTTCCTAATCTCAATGGGACTTATTTTGGGAGGTTCTACTCTATAAATAGGACATCCCTAAGCCTCTTTCACTCCTTTTGAAATCCTAATTGAAAGTGAGAGAAAGAGAAGATAAGGAGAAGAAAAGGAAAGTTGGAGAAAAAGACTAAAGTGAAGAATTCAGAGAAAAATCCTTCCATTGATGATCTAAGACCTTAGAATAGTTCATGAAGAGTATATGGTCTAGGAGAAACCCAAATCATACATCCGTGGGAGGATTTTAATGAAATCCATGGAGAAATCATGGTAGGCAAAGTAAGGAAGAAACCAAGAGTTCTAAGCCATAGAACAAGCATAGAATGGATTGTGGAAGTAAGCCATAGGACCCAAACATGAAAGAATGGACTGTAGAATGATATTCTCGACTCAACCCACGGGGGGTCGCACGTGGGGTCGATTGGGAATCGACCCTACCAGACCACAGGATCGACCCCCAGTGTTCGAAAAGTCCAGGAAAGGGGTGGTCGCACACAGGGTCGATGGAACATCCGACCCTGTTATCGACCCTACCCTGGGGGTCGCAGTAAACTGCTACCCTACCTGTGACCCACCTTGCGACCCTCGCTTAAAAACAAGCCTAAAAGTGCCGGAATGACTTCTAACTAAAATCTATTGACTTGTTAGGTTTTCCTATTGATATAAAAGTGATTTTTAAAGCTTGAAGAGGATCTACACTCAAGTAAAGGTGAGGAAACAAGACCTAAACTAATTGGCTAATAATAAACTATTTTTATTTCTTGAGTCCAATGCCATGACTGATTCTATGCGTGTATGCTTCTAATGTACATTCAACATGTCATCCAATATTCCTACTATTAATGTTCATGCATATTTAATTTTATTTTGTTTCTAACATGATGATGATGATGATGATGATAGAAATAGACATGTGAATGTTTGTGTGTGGTTGGTGTACTTGATGCGAGTGGGGCATGAGGGGAGGTGTTATGCGGTGTTTGATCCGGGCACTTTAGCTCTATCTCTAACTCAAGTCTTGTCCACTGACATCGTCATATCATCATTACCTTAGCAGAGCTATTACGTCGTAGAGTGTTAGGGGAGGTGGTCTTGGACCGTGTAGTCTTCAACTCTACCAAGGGGCCTTAGCTCTATCTCTATGGACGTATTGAGGGATGCTGGGGTGAGACCTTGGATACACTATTTGACATTAAGATTTGTTAGTTGCGAGCCCAGTTTGCAAGCCCTCACCAGCAGGGGCTTACATGTTGGTATGGATAGGGCATCAGGGGGGGTGTTATGCGGTGTTTGATCCGGGCACTTTTGCTCAATCTCTATTCCATGTTGGGGTAGATGTGGATTACAATGGTGTTTGATCCGTTGGGTGGGCTTACACACCCTGTGTATAGAGGTGAGGCGACCACCGAACCTTTCTATAGCACATTGCAAACTTATAAACCAGACCACAGATATGAATTGAATGCATGCATATGTTTATTGCATTGTTTTGTTTGCTCATTGAGCCGTGATGTGTGCTCACCCTTTCGACGTCGAATATTTTTAGTTGATGATGCGGGTACCACGGTGGAAGACTATATGGATGCTTCTGTGTACGGGCACGTTGCTGCGATGGAGGCTGAAGACTTAGTGGAAACACATGACTCCTCATGCGAGTGCAACTCATGCGTTTTCAATTAGATTTTCATTTGAATTATTAAGGAAATGTAATTGATATTTTAATTTATTTACTTATGTCTCGGTTGATATAATATAACTTGATACTTTATTATTGATTATCACAGTTAGATTCCTCAGTTCATTTATTGTTAAGACTTCCGTTATTGTGTATTTATTCTGATTATGGTTATGGATATGTATGGTTTAATTTCAACGCACAGCCAATTAGAGATCCTGGTTGAACCGTTGGTTTATTAGCGGTTCATCACACCATTTTGAATAGTACAGAATTCGGGTGTGACAACTTGGTATCAGAGCTCTCAGGCCCTGTCTGTTAAACCAGTATACTACCACAAAAGTTTGTGAACTGAATTAGGATAAAAATTTAAAAACTGTAATAATAACACACCATAAGCATCTATGTTGTTTGAGACAAAATTAAAAGAGAATAATGCATCCATTAAATGAGAAAAAAATTTATATACACTCGAAAAAGAACAAACAAATATACATACAAGTCTAAAGCAGAGTACGGTCCACAACCCGGACAGTTACTCTGAAGTACAAAAAGAAAGATAAAAGGAAAATACATCAAGAAGCTAGAGGTGATGGGGGAGGCGGTGCCTCGCAGTCTCTGTCATAATCCTCAGCATAGACTCTAATCAACCAAGCTATCTGAGTCTGGGTCATCTGGAGACTAGCTGTGAGATCAGCCACCCGCTGGTCAGTCACACGCTGAGCATCCCTACCCTCTCCTCCCCGCTGATCCGACATGCGCTGAGCATCCAGAAGCTCTCCTACCCACTGATCGGACAAGCATTGAGATTCTAGAAGCTATCCCATCCTCAGATCAGACATGCGCTGAGCCTCTCGAATCTCATGCAATATCCCCATCATGTCGTCAGAAGGTGCATACGAAGGACCAGCTGCATGTGAAGGACCAGCCGCATAAGAAGGACCAGCTCATGTAGCATGAGTAGGTGATGGAGGAGGTATGGAATCCACATCCATGTATAAACGATCATCATCACCCCCCTGAACCCCTGCTCCAGCGGCTGCTACTGCTGCCTCAGCGTCGGCCATCTCCACTCGAGTACATGGACGCACCAAAGCGTTCCTCTCCTCGTCGTTGACCTGGGCATCCCGCATGCCCATCTTACAGATGGCCTCTCAATCTAGAGGTGATGAGAAGGATTTCTCCTGAATCCTCTCATCCACCATGTCAACACCCAGGCAGGTAAGCAGCATAGAGATCACGCGTCCATAAGGCAGGTTTCCAGTATGACCGAGCAACGTAGCACTGGTCATCATCCGCATGATGATGTAAGGAAGGCAGACGGGCTGCCTAGTGCAGATACAGTACAACAGATACTGGGTCAACTGGGAGATCCTCTCGTGGTGCCCACTCTGAGGTATCAGGTTGTGCTGAATAATCTTGCAGTACATCCGAGGCTCTGGACAAAGGTAGATCGCTTTCATCTCCCAGCGATCCTTTCTGATGATCTGACGGTCAATCTCGGCTCTCATCTCCAATGAAAAGAACTGGGGCTCTCCAGGAGCACAGAACACCAAGAGGCCGTCATACGAAATGCCCAACAAGTCAGCTAGCTGCCGATAATCAAATGAAATCTCGACCCCCTTGACGTAGCTGGTGATCCGGAGCTCTCTACCCCTCTCGGTATCGTTGTAATCTCCCACCACCTGGAGATTACAGTAAAACTATCTCATGAAATCCGGCCGAGTGCAGGCGTCATAGGTGATCACAGGAAGCCAGCCCATGTCACCAAAAGCCCCCTCCACATCGAACAAGGCCAGGCTAGCCAAGTCCACCCGGCGACCTCTCTCTACCTTCTTACGAGAGTAGCGGACATACTGTGTCTCCACCTCATTAGAACGGAAGCAGACTGGGTCATGTACCCTAGGTACTTTGGTACGACCCATAGTATCTGCAAAAACAAATAAAAATAGATATTGGTTTAGTAAGGATGAAAAACCCAAAAATTTCGATAGTATAACGACGTAAATTGGTCAAAAGCCTCACTTTTCACCCATACACATGGAAAGGAGGACTTATATAGATTCTAAACAATCCTGCAAGACTCATACAGTTGGAAATTTCATCTAAAGAGATCGAATTTGAAGAACTTTCAAGAAATTCAAAAATTTCGACAAATTAGGGCAAAAATGGGAAATTTTAAGTTTTTCGATAACCAACCGATGAAACTCAAATATTTTTCAGGGCTTTCGTCCATTGAGTCACCAACAACAAAAGCCCCCAATAAAAATCAAATTTTTACGGTTGGTAAAAGTTTAATTTGAAGAAAATGATATAAATGAGCAAAAACCTAGTTAAGAAACCCTAAAAACATGAAACTGTAGAGAACATACCTGTAGACGAGTAGACGTCGAAATGAGAAGCAAATAGCACCAATGAGTCCGAGTTGTCACTGTAGCAACTCAGAGGGACGAGCCGAGTCGGAAAGGAGGAGGAAGAATGAGAAATGGATTCAAAATCGGGATTAAAAACCTGATTTTTAGTCCGAAGGTCGGAGAATTCGACCAAAACATCCGAACCCCCCTCTGACCCCCTCATCGACCCACGGCTCTCGGTAATCTGACAGAGAACTAGGGGTCGAACCCTGGGTCGGACATCCATCGACCCCCTCATCGACCCCCGGCTCTCAGTAAGAATTAGTGATTCTCAGGGTCGCATACTGATGGTCAGACATCCATCGACCCCCACCATTGACCCTGCAGTGAAAGATACAGTATTTTCGACAGAATGATCTGAAAATTTTGAAATTTTCATTGGTTAGTGGATTTAAAATATGAAAATGAAGTATATAATGATTTCCTCACGTATTCTATGATTTTCAGGCATTCCCACTACCAGAACAGATAATGGCTAGACGCAGACAAAGCCGTAACTCTATCCCACCACCACTACCTGTGGGGGAAGACAGCCAGATACACCCGAAAACATAGGAGAATACGAACATGGCACCATCTGTAATTAATGGGCAGGCAAATCCTACGAATCTGCCAGCTCCACCTACAGACCTGGCTACAGTCGTAATGAATTTGGCCCAACAGCTACAGCAAATACAACAGGCACAAGCTACTATGCAAGCTGCCATAGGCATGACCTTTCTAGCTGCATAGACGACACCGATGCCAGCAGGACAGGCAAGCACAGTACCAGGGGGAAGTAACACAGTACCCCACGCACCTCAGACTCCCATCACATAGGCTTAAGTACAAAACCCTGAAGTAGCTCCAGGTGGATATCAATACCAACCACCTATGTATGGAGCTTATGTCCCGCATCAACTAGACCACTCCAAACTAGTGGAGCATTTTCTAAAGATGAAGCCCAAGGAGTATAGTGGTCAGCCAGCTGATCGATTGTGGCCAGCACACTGGATCGATGAGATGGAGAGAAACTTCACGATAATGACAGTGAATGAAGAAGAGAAGGTATTGTGTGCAACATTCATGCTGAAAGGCGATGTACACCACTGGTGGAAGTCCACACGGACATATCTGATGACAAAGCACACCCAATTGACTTGGGATATATATAAGGAGGCATTCTTTGAGAAGTATCTTCCTAGGAGTTTCAAAGATTCCATGGAGAAGGAGTTCCTGAGTTTATATCAGGGACAGATGACTGTCGATGCATACCAACAGTGTTATGAGGAGCTATTTTTCTTTGCAAAAGTCAGTATGCAGGTAGAAGATACAAAGACCCGAAGGTTTGTCATGGGACTTAGGGGAAGCATACGTGAACATGTTCTAGGACTTGAAAAGAAAATCTATAATGAAGCTATACAAATTGCTCGAGTGATAGAGTCGAGCCAGAAAGAGAGCTATTATGCTCAAAATAGAGGAATCAAAAGGCCAAATGGAAATTCTTACAACGGAGGGAACACCAAGGTATTCAAACCCTTTCGTACTCAAGGTTTCAATGCTGCAGCCAAGACTACTTCAGCAGCTCAACAGCAACAAAAGCCAAATAATGAAGGGCTAAAATGCTATAATTGCAATTAAGTGGGGCATTATTACCGGAAGTGTCCTAAACCCAAGAAGCAACTACAACAAGGCAGAGTTTACGTGGTTACATCTGAGGATGCTATCGCATCGCCGGATGTGGTCACAGGTATGACCTGAATCATATCATTTTGTGTTACAATTATGTGAGCATGAAGACTAAATCAAAATAAATCACAGGTATCGTACCTATTAATGGCATTCCCGCCAGTCTTTGATTCAGGAGCTACTCATTCTTTTATATCTATGTCATTTGGAAAGAAGCTAAATCTACCCCTCAAATCCTTAGACTACAAACTACTTGTACGATCGTCTATCGGATTAGAAGTGGAATTAGAAAAAGGTTTCGGACCATGTCCAGTTCTTATTGACGAAAAGACTCTGAATGCAACCTTGATCCAACTTGAGATGGCAGACTTTGACGTCATCTTGGGAATGGACTGGTTAGCTCGGCATTCTGCAAACCTATTATGTGCCGAAAAGAAGCTGACATTTAAAGACAAGGAAGGAGTAGAGTTCAGTTTTTTGGGAACCAAACTTCCCCGTAAACGAAAGCTCATACTCTCTGCATTAAAGGCTAGGAAGTGCCTTGAGAAAGGAGCAGTTGGGTATCTAGTATCTGTGGTCGATCTTACCAAAGAAGCACCACAAATGGAGGATATTGATGTCATGCGTGACTATCCAAATGTATTTCCTGAAGAATTACCAGGACTACCACCCGACTGCGCTACAGAGTTTGTTATAGATCTGATACCCGGAGCCGCACCAGTATCTAAAGCACCTTATCGAATGGCTCCTACTGAACTGAAGGAATTAAAAGTACAACTACAAGAACTGCTGGACAAGGGTTACATCCGACCTAGCATATCACCATGGGGAGCACCAGTATTATTCATAAAGAAGAAGGATGGTAGCGTTTGATTGTGTATAGACTATCGAGAACTGAATAAACTGACAATCAAGAATCGATATCCATTGCCTCGGATCGATGACCTGTTCGATCAGTTGCAAGGTGTCAAAGTGTTCTCCAAGATCGATCTTCGATCAGGCTACCATCAGTTGAAGATTAAGGATGGTGATATTCCCAAGACAGCATTCAAGACCAGATATGGACATTATAAATTTTTGGTCATGTCTTTTGGATTGACGAACGCACCAGCAACCTTTATGGAACTTATGAATCGGGTATTCCATAATATGTTGGATACATCAGTTATTGTATTCATCGATGATATATTGGTCTACTCCAAGGACAAGGAAACTCATATTAAGAATCTAAACGCTGCTCTGCAACGATTACGGAAGGAGAAGCTCTACGCCAAATTTACAAAGTGTGAGTTTTGGCTAAAGGAAGTCACTTTTCTAGGCCATGTTGTATCCACTAAAGGAATCAAAGTTGATCCTAGCAAGATCGAAGCTATTGTAAAGTGGGAAGCACCGAAGAGCGTTGCAAAAATTAGAAGTTTCTTAGGTCTAGCTGGGTATTATCAACAATTTGTGGAAGACTATTCCCAAATTGCCGTACCTCTCACCAGTTTGACTAAGAAGGGCGAGAAGTTTGTTTGGCCTGATAAATGCGAGAAGAGTTTCCAAACATTGAAGGCTAGATTGATATCGGCTCCAATCTTGACCATTCCGATTCCAGGACAGTCATTTATTTTGTACACTGATGCATCAGGACTGTGTACTTATGTAAGGAGAACATGTAATTGCTTATGCCTCAAGACAATTGAAGACACATGATAAGAACTATCCCACTCATGATTTGGAATTAGCGACAGTAGTACATGCTGTCAAAATATGGAGACATTACTTGTATGGAGAGAAATTTTAGATTAAATCAGATCATAAGAGTCTTACTTACCTCTTCAATCCGAAGGAGTTGAATATGAGACAAAGAAAATGGCTGAAACTATTGAAAGACTATGATTGTGATATCCAGTATCATCCGGGAAAAGCTAATGTGGTTGTGGACGCACTGAGTAGAAAGGCAATGATAAAATCTCAAGGGGAGGATAACACAACTGTCGCAATGTGTACTACCGGGAAAGTGTTCAATTACGGTAACGAGCAGTTTGTGATAAATGTACCAGTTGAATCAACCAACTAAGGGTTTATTCATCAGTTTTCAAATATGTTTGTCACATTGAAGATTGTACCCGATATAGTTGATGAAGTAAAAACAACTATTAAATCAGACCCTTATCTGAGAACGGTACAAGATGACATCGAAAAAGGTAGGATTGTTCCTGAGTTCACCTTATATGATGAAAAAATACTAAAGTGCAAAGGAATATTATGTGCACCCGAAACAAAAAAATTTGGACATCAGACACCGACTAATGAAGGAAGCCCATACCACCGCCTATTCGATACACCTTGGAAGTACAAAAATGTATCATGACCTAAAGAAATTATATTGGTGGAGAGGAATGAAAGCAGATATAGCCAAGTTCGTGTCTTAATGCCTAAATTATCAGAAGGTGAAAGCTAAACGACAAAGACCAACAGGACTGTTACAGCCGTTACCAGAACCAGCATGGAAATGGGACTGCATCACTATAGAGTTCGTCACAGGGTTACCATTGACTCCCCGAGTAGTTGATGCAGTTTGGGTGATTGTAGACCGACTGATGAAAATGGCTCGATTTATAGCTATACGACCTCAGTATACACTGGAGAGGTTAGCTAAGCAGTATGTGGATAACATTGTCAGATTACACGGTGTACCTGAAAGCACTGTCTCCGACAGAGATCCACGTTTTACTTTAAAGTTTTGGAAAGGATTGCAGAAGACTATGGGGTACAACATTGATGTTCAGTATTGCATTCCATCTTCAGAGAGACGAACAATCGGAGCGCACCATTCAGATTCTAGAAGACATGCTCCGAGCTTGTGTAATTGATTTTAAAGGATCATGGGATGAAAAATTACCACTGTTTGAGTTCTCTTACATTAATAACTATCAGGCTACTAGACAGATGTCACCCTATGAAGCATTGTATGGCAGGAAGTGTCGAACTCCTTTGTTTTGGAACGAAGTTAGAGAATGTAGTATTGTTGGACTAGAATTTGTTGAAGAGACTTGTCGAGTAATCGACATTATCAAGGAAAGAGTAAGAACGGCTCAGAATCGTCAGAAACAATATGCAGATACTAGACACCGAGACCTTGAATTCGCGTAGGTGATAAAGTATTCCTCAAAGGTCACCTATGCGAGGTTTGAAATGGTTCGGATAGAAAGGAAAACTAAGTCCGAGATATGTCGGACCATATGAGATTCTAACTAAACGTGGGAAAGTGACTTATCAGTTAGCACTACCACCATCTATGTCAAGTGTGCATGATGTATTCCATATCTCCTTATTGAAGAAGTATGTCAGAGATCCAACGCACATTTTGACAGTAGATCTACCTGATTTGACGGATGACTTGACATTTGAATTAGCACCAACTGAAATCACCAGCCGAAAGGTGCAACGACTACGCAACCGTGACATTTATTATGTTAAGGTCACCTGGAGAAGCAAATATATAGAAGAAATCACATGGGAAGAAGAGAATGCTATGCGAAAACAATACCCTCATCTATTCGACTCAAAAGGTATGTATAATTTCGAGGACAAATTTTTTATAAGTAGGGGGGAGTTGTAAGACCTGTATTGAACTAACCGGTCTTACCACCTTGTACCAGGTCTACCTATCATGGTCGAGCCAAATGGACCAAGTGTGTGAAGAAAATAGGAAAACCAGGTACTAAACTGACCCAAAAACAGTAAATCGGAGGGCAGGGTCGCATACCTTGATAGGCAGGGTCGACCCCCCCTCACTAAGAAGTCAAACCCCTGATATTTTAACAGGGGGTCGGACAACTTAAAACTGAGGGTTGACGGGATCTCCGACCCCCTCATCGACCCCCTGTTTGCCAATAGAAACCGTAAATAGGAAACTTTCCAAATTTCATTGGGATTCCTTCCTAATCTCAATGGAACTTATTTTGGGAGGTTCTACTCTATAAATAGGACGTCTCTAAACCTCTTTCACTCCTTTTAAAACCCTAATTGAAAGTGAGAGAAAGAGAAGAGAAGGAAAGTTGGAGAAGAAGACTAAAATGAAGAATTCAGAGAAACCTCTGAATCTCAACAAAACCTAAGGTATGGGTATGTTTCCATCGATGATCTAAGACCTTAGAATAGTTCATGAAGAGTATATGGTCTAGGAGAAACCCAAATCATACATCCGTGGGAAGATTTTAATGAAATCCATGGAGAAATCATGGTAGGCAAAGTAAGGAAGAAACCAAGAGTTCTAAGCCATAGAACAAGCACATAATGGATTGTGGAAGTAAGCCATAGGACCCAAACATGAAAGAATGGACTGTAGAATGATATTCCTGACTCAACCCATGGGGGTCGCACATGGGGTCGATTGGGAATCGACCCTACCAGACCACAGAATCGACCCCCAGTATTCGGGAAGTCCAGGAATGGGGTGGTCGCACCCAGGGTCGGTGGAACATCCGACCCTGGCATCGACCCTACCCTGGGAGTCGCAGTAAACTGCTAGCCTACCTGCGACCCACCCTGCGACCCTCGCTTAAAAACAAGCCTAAAAGTGCCGGAATGACTTCTAACTAAAATCTATCGACTTGCTAGGTTTTTCTATTGATATAAAAGTGGTTTTTAAAGCTTGAAGAGGATCTACACTCAAGTAAAGGTGAGGGAACAAGACCTAAACTAAATGGCTAATAATAAACTTTTTTTATTTCTTGAGTCCAATGCCATGATTGATTCTATGCGTGTATGTTTGTAATGTGCATTAAACATGTCATCTAATATTTCTGCTATTAATATTCATGCATATTTAATTCTATTTTGTTTATAACATGATGATGATGATGATGCTAGGAATACACATGTGAATGTTTGTGTGTGGTTGGTATACTTGATGCGAGTAGGGCATGAGGAGAGGTGTTATGTGATGTTTGATCCGGGCACTTTAGCTCTATCTCTAACTCAAGTCTTGTCCACTGATATCGTAGTATCGCCATTACCTTCGCAAAGCTATTACTCGTAGAGTGTTAGGGGAGGTGGTCTCGGACCGTGTAGTCTTTGACTCTGCCAAAGGGCCTTAGCTCTATCTCTATGGACGTATTGAGGGATGCTGGGGTGAGGCCATGGATACACTGTTTGACATTAGGATTGGTTAGTTGCGAGCCCAGTTTTCAAGCCCTCGCCAACAGGGGCTTACGTGTTGGTATGGGTATGGCATCAGGGGAGGTGTTATGCGGTGTTTGATCCGGGCACTTTAGCTCTATCTCTATTCCATGTTGGCGTGGATGTGGATGACAATGGTGTTTGATCCGTTGGATGGGCTTACACACCCTGTGTATAGAGGTGAGGCGGCCACCGAACCTTTCTATAGCACACTGTAAACTTATAAACCAGACCACAGATATGAATTGGCATGCATATGTTTGTTGCATTGTTTTGTTTGCTCACTGAGTCGTGATGTGTGCTCACCCTTTCGATGTCGAATATTTTTAGTTGATGATGCAGGTTCCATGGTGGAAGACTATATGAATGCTTCTACGTACGGGCACGTTGCTGCGATGGAGGCTGAAAACTTAGTGGAAACACATGACTCCTCATGCGAGTGCAACTCATGCGTTTTCAATTAGATTTTCATTTGAATTATTAAGGAAATGTAATTGATATTTTAATTTATTTACTTATGTCTCGGTTGATATAACATAACTTGATATTTTATTATTGATTATCACAGTTAGATTCCTCAGTTCATTTATTGTTAAGACTTCCGCTATTGTGTATTTATTCTAATTATGGTTGTGGATGTGTATGGTTTAATTTCAACGGACACAGCCTATTAGAGATCCTGGTTGAACCGTTGGTTTATTAGAGGTTCATCACACCATTCTGAATAGTGTGGAATTAGGGTGTGACAAACCATATAGAGGTTAGGAAATTTCCTGAGGTGTCGGCACTATCACGTAACCATGGTTCAATGTGCGATCGACCACCTACCGCATCGCTGGTGGTCGATGATGGTGTAGTCGACTATGTGTCGCACATGATGTTGATCCTTGTTGATGACCATCTTTGGTCAGTAACTCTACTAAATTTTTATGAGTTTGTCTATAGGCTTAGATCTCAGAAATCAAACATTTATGAGCATTAATTATGTTAATTTAACTAAAAGTCCTAAAAATTAATTAAGTACCTTGCTATCCTTTATGTTAAAGAACAAGAAACCTTTGGACAGTAAGTATGGAAATATTTGGATGAGGAACCAGACCCGTATGACGCTAGAACCCCTGACTTCATGATAAGAAGTCCTTTTTAGTATTAAATTTTTTAAAAGGAAATTCTTGCTCATAAGTGTGCCATCTTATAGAGGATTGATGCTGATAGCACTTAACTCCTATGGACAACAGGCTTCCTGCATGCATACATATACCCAAGAGTTATGAACAGTAATAAATGAATTTAGTAAGAACCCTAGATGTTATGGCATGATAAGAAAATAGTAAATAGAAGGCATAGAACATTAGATAAGCTACTAAGCTATAAGCACTAGAATAATAAACTTAAAGAGAAATCTAACTAATTTTATTGAATAATGCATTAACAAATATTTATTGTTTATGATTTTGAAACCTTAGCTACGAGAACTCTGGTAGACAACTACTCGAACGGCTTGCTGAGGACTTACTCTCTAATTGACAGTAAGGGAACTAAACCGTTTGGTAGATTAATTCTTTTGAATTATGTTGAGTGATGTTATGAGATTGATAACATGCTTTTGTGTGTGATAATATGCCACCCAATAAACTGTATTGTTTGCTCATGCATATGCATTCTCTTGTCTGCGATCAATAAAACCTGTAGTGGTTTGGAAGCGAGGTGGAATGGGATGCCTCGTGACCTCTCCATGAAAGGTAGAGCTGGTCTTGTTGATTCATGATATCTGGTTAAGTCGGTAAAGAAGAAGGTGGGTGAAATGGGACGCTTGCACCACTTCTTACTGTGCTGCTTGGCATTGACCATATGTAACCTAGCCAAGTCATGATGTCCCAAGTGGGGACCAGATAGAGTCAGAAGCTTGGCAAAGTTACGGTCCAATAATATGATTAATTAGGAGGACATGATTAGTCAAACATAAAAATCCTGATAGCTGTATCCCTAGCCATTAGGGGGTTACGTAATGGGATAGGTGCAATAAAAAGGTGGTATGAACATAGCTGTGATGCTCCCCATACTCGAGTGGTTTGGATGGGCGGGTGAGTCGACTAGTGGGATTATCATCTCCTCAAGTGCCATTAGGTGGATTTGGTATAAGTTGTGGACAAGCGGTCGGTCTAATACAGACCTATACCTCAACAACATACCCATACTTGGGGATGACACTGTACGACAAGTGAGGCAATATCATCTGATGAGGGATGACCCGTGCAGACTGAAGACTCCATGTGTGGGTGTGAGCTGGCACTTACGGCTATATACTTGACCGTAGTTGATAGTTGCATGCATATCATTTGTTACATGTTTGGTTTTCTTATTAAGCTCGGTAGTTGAGCTTACCCTGTGCACACAAACTTTTTTAGTTATTGTAGGTACTTCTCGTGACTCTTCTGGTTATAGTCTAATGCGTGTCAAGCCCTCAAATAAAATTACCTTACTTTAAAACATAGATAGTAGTAAGTACGGGTCAAACCCACAAGGACTGTATGATTAAAATTAAAATGTTTGATTAACCAAAATAGGGAAAAACAAATGAAAATGAAACAAGACTCACAAAATGACTAGTTGTTGTACTAAAGCAGATTCTGGTTGATCTTATTAGCAAAACTTTACTGGCTATCCTATGTAAGAGGGGGGGTTTGTACGTTTGCAACAGTAATTATATATCTAAAATGCAAGAATAAGGAGCGAGGTAACACAAATATCAAAGATTAAACCAATAAGAGAAAGCTTCGGTCAAAAGGATACTTACACCATCTTCGTAAACTTGTTCATCGACATAAAGGATAATCAATTCCAATTGAATAATCAATTAAGAAAGTCAGGACTAGGCTTAAAATTCTTAGTCTTTCCTTAAGACTTGTCTATTAAAAGATAGTTTATTAATAGTACCCTTACTCCTAAAACAATCTCAAGACTAGGCTCTCAATTTGATTCAAAAATAGCATTAACAATTAGAAAGACGATTGAAATTAAACGTTAAGCATACATCAGCATGGTTTAATCAATTTAATCTGATTTCTACTAGGAATATAACATTAACTTGTCCATTAACATCAATCCTCATTGCCACTAACATAGATTAATCATTTGATAGCAATCTAATTCTTATCTAGCAATCGATTAGATAAATAAATCAATTAGTAGTACTCCTAATCAATCCATTCAACAATCATTCTACACATAAATTGGAAGAAAATCAGATATTCAATTAAAAATTAATAAATAAGAATAAGTCTCACAAGTTTACAATGATGGCTTCAGTTCTGTCTAACCGAATATAAGAAAGTTAGCCACACATGACTTCTTCAAGACACAAGAATAAAAGAAAGAGAGTTGTTCTTCAACCACCGTCTTCTTTCTCAATAACTCTTGAATGCCTCTTAACGTAGGCTTTACATTGTCCAAAATACATGACTAAAACTGGCATGCCTAGATTTGACAACCTTATTATAAGAAAATAACTAAGCAAAATCCTCTTTCCAAGATTAGATGAAAATCATTCCATTATTAACTAATTGCCACCCCTAAATCTACTAAATTTTAAAAGATTTTATAGTTGTGTATATTTTCCTCAAGATTTCTAACAATCAATCAAGGCCTTCCAATAGTGAACCTTCCATGTGTGGTAACCTTCCTTCTCTGGTTTGGATTTGGATCAAATTTCCAGATTAGATTTTGAAACTACATTTGAAAATCCGAACGAGCCCTTTCCACGTCAGAATCCTACATGAAATTCAAAAAGTTAATATTGAGAGTGCTAGAATTTTCTCATCTTGTATTAATTAATTAACAAGGTTTCTAAAATATACCAAACTCATAATATAAATTTTATTAAGCTCAATAAGGTATAAAACACCCTAAAAATCATAATGCAAAGGGAATAAAAAAATGTAAAATTATACACTTATCATAGTCCGTATGGTGTAGAGAATGAACACTCTGAGCCTAAGGAGGAGCTACCTAATGCTTGACCAATTCGTAAAGCTGAGCATGGGCTTAGGTTGTGCCTATGTTTCTTCATTCTTAGTTGGGACATTCTATTTTTATTTTAGGTTTACGCAGAGAATAAACTGTAAACAATATTTACTGGTTGGGAACAATTTTGATTTGGATTATTTGGTTTTAGAACATTTAAACAATGAACCTTGTTCATAAAAACTTAGACTTTAAATATAATAAGTTATTTAGTAATTTATCAGCTCTTTAATAAT
The DNA here is from genome assembly GCA_028583415.1 of Protea cynaroides. Classification (NCBI taxonomy): domain Eukaryota; kingdom Viridiplantae; phylum Streptophyta; class Magnoliopsida; order Proteales; family Proteaceae; genus Protea; species Protea cynaroides. The sequence continues at coordinate 23,114,283 of CM053269.1, forward strand.
TGATTTTAGATTTGTAAGTCTTCCACTAATTTACTTTCTTTCAAGCTGGAGAATGGTTGTTTTAATAATAAGTTAGTAAATTTTTACTTTGATAATTATTATGCCTGGTTTAATTAGTAGAGTACCATGATGTGCGATCCTGGAAGGGGATATGATGGAGAGATCCCGTTGCATTCCATAGTATCGATACATCGAAAACGGGGTGTAACAACCCAAACTCAAACAAGGGATGCTAAGTGGATGCACGTAATTTCCTTGCAAGGTGGTCTCTATACTACATAACATTTACCAATATTAATTACAAGTAAACCAGTTCAAATACATTTGTTGGTTCCAGTGTAGCCAGAGTTGCTAGTTGGAATTAGTTTGGGTGGTTCTTCTATCACATGCATGGGCTTGTATTGGTTATCAAAATTTAACTATATTGATATCTCATTGGGTGTCAAATAATTGGTAATCTTACTCTCTTTTTTTAAGAGACACAGTAAAGTTCAAGTTAATTGGTACAGTTTTGGTATGTTACAACACGAGTTGAGGTAATACCGAAATCAAACCATCTATAAAAACGGTTTCAAAATACTTACCAATATTGCTTATTAACTAGTTTATATATACCAGTTTTTAAATGGTTTTCACAAGAAAACTCATTCATCATTTTCCTTGTTTCTATTCCTTTACCAAACCAGAGCCTCTCCAGTAAATTGTAAACATGAGTAATGACTTCAAGTAAAAGATAATAGATCTACAAATATTAAGGTTGCATTTGGAAGGCGTTCTCAGAACACATTCCTTGTCGAAACACATTCTACAATAATAAGAACATCGTTTTATTGGTGTTCCCATTCTAAAGTTAAGAATGATGTCAAAAATGAGCCTCGTCCTAGAACCGGAAAAATACTCATTTCGTCTTCTCGTTCTATTAAAACCGTGACTCTTCTTTATGCTTCGTCTTTAGGTAGTTATTCCCTTCTTACTTCTTCTTCCTTCGTATCCTCTCTTAGCCCAGCTCCCACACTTGACAACTCCTTGCTCCTAAGCTCCTTCTTTGCTTCTCTATGCCGTCTGAAGCCCAATCAGGCATTCATGGCCATCGTAAGAGATGCTAGGGGTTGATCTCCATTGCCTTCTCGCAAGACCTTTATGAGCTTCACCACTAAGATGACAGCAACTAGGACTCGACCATCCATATCAGCATTTCCAAGAGAGTCTTAAAGGACATCCTATAAATAGTACGAAGAGATAAGGACAAAAGCACCATTTTTACAACTTAAAAAGGATATTTTGGCCATCATACAACGAATCAAGGGTAAAAAAGACATTTAATAGAGGTAATATTAACTATAAATGCGACGAATTTTGAGATTTTAGGTACGTTGCATTTAATACTCTTTCCTAAGGATTGTCGCTCTAACACCTCGGAATAAGAATCTCTCACTTACCTCATTTAAATATAAAAGTGGACTCGTATACCGAGCCCATTGACTATTCACAGAGCCCTAACTTAGGTATCGAAGTAGACCCAGGGCCATAAGCCTGCCTCCCCCTTGTCTTTTCTCATGTCTTGTATGTCTAATCAGCTTGGTGGACCCTGGATACGGATTTGGGCTGAAACAATTTGGTGCCCACCATGGGGCCTCGGGTGATTCAAAGTTTGAAGATAAGGTCAGAAGAAAATCATAAGAAGATATGAGTCCTTGGAGAATGAGGAGTCACACGGTTAACCTCCATCCACCAGCACTTGACTCACCAGTTGTAAATCTACAGGAAACCAGTAGGTCGAACCCTCAACAAACTAGGGAGAAAAGAAAAAGAGCCATAGAACCCGCCACGACCTCGAAAGCTTATGTCACCTATGAATAATTCGATGCCATAGTACAACAGTTGGAAGCCATGATGAGGGCCTTATAGGGGATACAGCCACCCATCACAAGGGTCACCTCTCGACCTCCCGTCAGAGTTCCACTGTTCAATCATAATGCCAAGGAAAATCCTCATCTAGAGCCCCCTCAGTCAAGGCAACCTCGGAATTTGGACAACCAGAGCTGGGGTCAAGAGAGCAGCTGCCTTGCCAAAAAATGGAACTAGTTCTACCTCGCAGCAGGGGAGGATACCCGTCTGAGATAGGCTTGGACCTTTGCCAAGGGTTGAGGTCAAACAAAATGAAGAAATATTAGAAGAGCCCTTGATACCACAGCACGTACCACTACCAGAGGTTGACATTGGCGATAATGACAAAGGAAAGGTGACTATGGACCTAGATGTAGCAGTAAGAATAGAGGACCAGCTGATACTCCTACAACAAAAGGTCGAGACCATGGAGAAAGCTGGTGTCATGTTAGATGAAGAAAGAGATTGTTCCACGGATAACCCTCTTGCCGATATTCTCATGAGAGTTCCTTTACTAAAGCTTTTCAGCATGCCACCAGTGGACTTCTAAGATGGATCGACCGACCCAGTTGAACACTTGAATAATTTTGTAGGTGCGATGGTTCTCTACGCCAACCCAAATGCAATCATGTACAGAGCTTTCCCACTTACTCTAGAAGGTGCAGCAAGGGTGTGGTTCAACAATCTACCACCAAGATCAATTGATTCCTTCAAAATGATGAGCAAGCCATTTCAAATGCACTTCCAAGGAAGCCGAGTACAACAAAAAACCATGGCACACCTTATGAATATGAAGCAAAGGTCGGGTGAATCTCTCTGTGTGTTCCTAGCTAGGGTTAACCTAGAAGTTCTCCAAGTGAAGGACATTGAAGATCCAGTCCATTACGCTACCCTAAGGGCCACTATCACTGATGAGAATCTTCAGTTTCTAATCACAAAAAAGGAGTCAGCCGAGCTCCAAGAACAATTGGCTCGATGTGAGAAATACGCAACTACGAATGAAATGTATGAGGCTAATAAAGGTATGGCCAATGCTCCAAGTAAAAGAATGGATGAAGGAAGAGACCCAGCGCACACAGGCAAGCATAAAAGGCCCCAGAGCCAGAGCCGGAGGAGTCATGGAGAAATTTAATGATTATACCCCCATAAATCATCCCCTTGGAGATGTTTACACCCTCATAGCAAAAGATGGATGTCTCCAAAGGCCTAAAGATTGTGACTAAGGCCCGGAGGAGGAATCCAAACAAATTTTGTTGTTATCATCGCGACATAGGCCATACCACTAATGAATGTTGGAACTTGCAAACTGAGATCAAAGATTTCATATGGAGAGGATACTATGGTTAATATGTTGACCGTGATAACCTAGAATACCGGTACCCCCTCTAGAACAACGGTGTATACCACCTCCACCACCTCATGAAAGAACTCCCATAAGGGAACCCAAAAGAGAAGAAAGAAGAGAAGATAGAATAAAACACAGAAAGGAGGATAGAAGAGAGGAAAGAAGAGATAGGAGATATGAGAGAAGGGACCCGCATCATGAGCACCAACCTCTGCAAAATAAAGGGAGGAATGAAAGAGGTCCCACTCCAGCTCAAAGAGACGTGGGAGTTATCTATGCTCAGTTTGCTTTTCAACTTGACCGAGTACCACTATGAGTGTATGAAAAAGGAAGGACCCTTAATTCATTAGAGACCAAAGACAGATCCTTGTTAAGAATCAACCCTCATATTGCTTGGAAGCGACAAGACTAGACCAGGCCTCCTCTCCCTCATTTGATCTTGGATCCCCTTGAGCAACTCCTTAACTGTGCCTTCAACCGCGTGAATGCCATCACGATGATGAAACTAGGATATGTTCTGCCCATAAGAACTCAGGCAATAGAGGTAAAACACCTCGGATTGGTAAAGGAGAACCCAAGTAAAAATGACCAACCTATATTGGATGAGGCGGCTACCCCGACCTCGATAGGTAGTTGGGATTATGATCCTTCAAAAAAGAAGGAAGGATATCAATGACTATCACTGGAGGATCTGCAACAGACAACACATCCTCGAAGGCACGAAAAGCCTATGTGAGAAGTGTAAAGTTTACCAAACTGTAGATTTTTCAACCTTTAGTGATGAAGATTTGTATGGGTTAGAAGTACCCCATGAGGACGTCATAGTCATCAGCATGAGGATAGAGGATAGTGATGTGCATAAGATAATGGTGGACACCTGTAGCTTTGCAAATATCATCTACTTGAAGGCCTTTTAGCACATGGAATTTTCTCCAAAACGTCTGTTGTCGGTCAACTACCCCCTCATAAGTTTCTCAGGAAATCTCGTTCCAGTCAAAGGCTCCATCTGGCTACCAGTCAAAGTAGGCACATATCCTAGGGAGTCTAGGGTCATGATGAATTTCTTAGTGGTCGATGTTCCATCTTCTTACAATGCACTATTGGGAAGACCCGGCATGGTCGCACTTCGATCTGTCCCATCGTCGTACCATCAAGTGATCAAGTTCCCCACTTCCCTAGGAGTTGGGGAATGCCAAACCGACCAACTAGTCTCACAAAAATGTTATTCTGTGGAACTCGCTGACTACAAAAAGTCAGCCCAAGCCTTGCCTATCCATATTGAAGACCTATGAGACAATCCCAAACAACAAAGGGGGACTCCTGCTAAAGATCTAGTTAAGGTGCCCCTCAGTGAAGAAGACTCAGAGAGGATGGTCCAGATAAATTCGTCACTTGCTGAGCCTTGGAGGACAGAATTGATAAATTTCTTGAGAGCAAAAGTAGACATTTTCGCATGGTCCACCACCGACATGCCTGGCATACCAAGAGAAATTATCGAACATTGTTTGAATGTTGATCCCCCGTATTGCCTGGTGCAGCAGAAGAAAAGAACGTTTGATGCTCCTCGGCAACTGGTAATAGATGAGGAGGTCGAGAAGCTACTGAAAGCTAATTTCATTAGAGAAGTCAACTATTACACCCCAAAAATACCACTCTGAAAATTTTTCTTTTGGGATACGACTAGATCAACACCTTAGTTTGGATGTGCACCCACCAGGACCTCATAAGTGGTCTGCACACATACCAACCTCCACCAGTATAAGCCACAATCATATTTCAAAGTAATAAATACCAGAAGTTAACTAAATAACCATGAGCACACTAATGATAATTAATACTAGCATTACCATTGTTCACTTCCTCAAATGAGGTTCATCAATTAACATAATAAAATCAAACTTCATGTAGCAATGCCCTAATAATCATGGGCTATATTAATGAGTAAATAATCCATAGAGAACTAAAACAGAAAAATGGTTCATTGTCCAAAACTTCTTCCCAAAGATAACTATCCATTAAAGATGCACACATCACACTAGCAGTCTGCATCGTATGCTTCATCTTCATACTGTACTCCTCCTAGCTAGGCTAAGTGAGTAATCGTTGGCACATTCAAGTAGACAGCAACTATAGTACCTGCAACATCATCTAAAAGAATGACGTACGAGAGGTCAGCTCTCCAACATAAGCTCAGTGAGAAACAGACAGGCAAACAATCAAATATGCATGATCAGTATTATTACAAACAACAATGCAATAGTTAGGTCTCTGTATGCCGTGTGCTATGGTAAGGCCTAGCTACACCTCCCATAAGCTAACTACAACCTCCATGCATAGGAGTGATGGGTACTCACAAGCCTACCTAGTAGCCCTAGTGCCCCCACACGACGTCCCATTTAGAGTGGTAATTGGGCAGCAAGTCCAGCTAGTGATGCTCCAAAGAACACTACCGACCCTTCCCCCTTATCACTCCACTCTACTAGTACCTGACCCCCTATTGGCCAAGGTTGCATACAGGGGTAGTGCCACTAACCAAAATTCCTAATTGTCATCTGATGTATCCCTCTCACCAAACTCAATAGGAATCCCAGGCCATCCATTCCCCCCCCCAAGATGCTTTCATCTCTCTAAGGGTGAGTGACATACTCCTCAATAAACATATAGCAATTCAGATCTAGTGGTCCTCAACCGTTTCACCATTTTTTTACCAATCTCCAATCACATACATTCATACAAAAATTATATTATAAATGCAAATGCATGCATAATGCAGTTATTGGAAGACATGTTATCACAACAAACATGTGGCACAATAATCATATATGAGAAACATTCTAAAATTAGTCAGGGGTTCTGTTCTTTACCTGATATGACTTATTGAGATCGTTCCCACTAGAAAATACATGTTTGCAAGGTGTTCTTATGCCTATACAAGGTGTAGGAAGATTAGTTAAAAGTCCAACCTGGTACACTTTGAATTACCTAAGTCTGGGCTTTACTGGTCGATATATCGATTGCTACACTATCGACTAGCTTATGGTCTGGTAGAATATCTAGATCATCTGCCATTTATCGGTCTATATATCGGTTGGTACAAAGTATCGACAATGGCATTGTCCAGCTAACTCTCTGAGACCCTTCTGGGGTTTGTCGATCGCTACGTCGGTCCTTATAGTATAGTCTGGTGTATCGACGGCCTCCTTCCCAAAGGCCACTTTTCTATTTAGTACATTGGGATTTCTTCTTATGATTCAATCCCTTCATTGCTAATATGATATGGTCTAGTGGTAGGGTGACTCATATGTCTATATACCATCTAATTGGCGTAAAATCAATTACTTAAATTAGTTCATTCGTTTGAAAGAGTTGTTTTCCCTTCTAACCACCTACATTAACTCCATTATTGTAGAAGGATGAGTGTTGGTCACATCAGACTCACATCCTTTGCTAGAACGTCAAGTTTCTCATTAGAGTTTACAATAGTTTAGGGTTTTACCAATGGTGGCTTAATCACTGCTGATCAGCGATGTACGTCGTCGGTAGTTCACCTTCACAAGTGCTACAAGGCTCTACTTTCTTCTTCTCCTTTCTCCCTTCCTCTTGAGAATGTGTCAGAACTTTTAGGATTGATACATACTTAAAGGAGGGTGAAAGATAGGGTTTTTATTCATTTCAGGTTCCCTAATTGGAGTCAAACTCTCAATTTCAATGGGGACTCCTAAGTGGTTGCGAAGTGGCAAGAATTTGAGTTTAGGGAGATACTCCTTTCCTTTTCCAACTCCAAATTAATTAGGATATGTGTGTATCCCTCCTAGATTCATCTATGGATCCTAGGAATATCCTAAATAGTTTCCTAAAGTGAAACCAATTGTTAGTTTCGAGTTTAGGCTAGTTTTGCCCTTATCAATCGATGGTACCAGTCCATAGACTATCAGGATTCTCGACTAGCTTGTATTGATCCACTCCCCTTAAAGCTACATATATTATGTAATATATAGTTAGAAGGGAATCTAATGATTCTAAAAGGGCTACATGTCACATTGGTCCTTGAGCTAACATTGTGTCGGGTTTGGCTACGGTGGAAAACCCTGGCATGAAAGAAAATCCGAGTTAGGCTAGGTTTTCTAGGTGTGGACTTTACAACTCCACCCCCTTAGAAGAATTTCATCCCCAAAATTCCTACTCACCAGATGTTTCGAACAAGTGAGTTTATCTTCTCTTCATAGACTCCTCTTTTTCCCACAATAGATTTCCACATGTTGATTCCTCTACATAATCATGACATAGTAAACATCTCGATTCCTTAAGTGTTAAACCTTCCTATCCAATATCGTTTGAGGTTCAAGTTCTATCGTCATGTCTTCATTCAAAAGAGGATTGGCTTCCAGTACATGGGATGGGTCTTGTACATACTTCTTCAGCATTAATGTGGAATACATCATGTACGTCGACTTATAATAGTGGTAGTGTTAGTTGGTAAGCTATACTTCCACATCTCTTCAAAATTTCATAGGGTCCTATGTACCTAGGACTCAGCTTTCTTTTCTTACCAAAGCGTTTTAACCCTCTAAAAGGTGAAATCTACAGGAATACCTTGTCTCCTACAGTGCATTCGATGTCCTTTCTCCTAACATCCGAGTAATTCTTCTATCGAGGTTAGGCTGCTTTGATCCTTTCTTTTGTTATATCTACTTCTTGGCATGTTTCTTGGACGAAGTCTGATCCAACTATTCTTCTTTCACCAACTTCCTCCCAATATAGCGGAGTTCTGCATCTCCATCCATAAAGGGCTTCATATGGAGCCATGCCAATGTTGGCTTGGTAATTGTTGTTATATGTAAATTCCACCAAGGATAACTTCTCGTCCCATACTCCTTTGAAGTCTATGGCATACGCATGGAGCATATCTTCTAGGATCTGGATTGTCCTCTCTAACTGACCATCTGTTTGTGGATGAAAAGCTATGCTAAACTATAACTCTGTGCCCATTGCTTGCTGTAGGCTCTCCCAAAATTGGGATGTAAATTGATGATCTCTATTTGATACAATGTTTTGAGGTACACCATGTAAACGAACCACTTGATTCACGTACAGTCTAGCTAGCCTATTCAGTGTATATTGGGGCCAAATTGCTATAAATCTTGCTATTTTTGTGAGTCTATCAATGATTACCTAAACAGCATCTACATTTCTAGGCAGCAAGGGTAAACCTATGACAAAATCTATGGTGATGTAGTCTCATTTCCATTCGGGTACTGGTAGTGGTTGAAGTAATTCGGATGATTTTTGGTGAACTGCCTTCACCTGCTAGCATGTTAGACACTTATAGACATAGTCCGCTACATCAGCCTTTATTCTTCTCCACCAAACTGATTTCCTTAGGTCATGATACATCTTGGTGCTGCCAGAATGGGCTGAATAAAGAGCATTGTGGGCCTCCCTAAGGATTCGTTCCTTGATATCTGAAGTTGTTGAAGGAATACAAAGTTTGCCACAAATTCTAGGTGATCCGTCTGGAGAAAGTACGAAGTCAAGGTCTGATTTCCCTCTATGTAGGTCCTCTCTCAGAGTCTGGAGGTAGAGGTCTATAGGTAGTTCCTTTATCACCTCGGTGACCAGGTCAGCTTTTATCTGTAGATCACGAATAGGCTTGCAAGTCTACAAATGACTTGGCTTCCCCAGGATTCCTTCAATAGATCTAGCACATCTGGGGCTTCTCCCCTTGTCGTTAGAATTGGACCCAGTTCAATTCTATCTTTTGCTCTTGCCAAACTCCTCCTACTTAATGCATCGGCTACTACGTTAGCTTTTCCAGGGTGGCATGAGATCTCACAATCATAATCCTTCAGCAGTTCTATCCATCTTCACTATCTCATATTTAAGTCCTTTTATGTAAACAAGTACGTAAGGCTTTTGTGATCAGACTTAATTTGGAACTTCTTTCAGAGGTAATGTCTCCATGCCTTAAGAGTTGAATACAACTGCCACCAATTCCAAGTTGTGCGTCGAGTAGTTCTCTTCAAGTTTCTTCAATTGTCTTGAGGCATATGCTACGACTTGTTCTCCTTGCATGAGTACACACCCTAATCTAAGTTTAGAAGCATCCATATATAAGGTGAATGTCTCTCCTAGTTTTGGAATAGTCAAAATAAGAGCCAAAACTAATCTCTCCTTCAAGGTTTAGAAGTTCCTTTCATACTGGTCTGACCAGATAAACCTTTCTCCCTTCTTAGTTAGTTTAGTCAGTAGCACGGTAATTCTGGAGTAGTCTTCAATGAATCTGCGGTAGTACCCTGCTAAACCTAAGAAACTTTAAATTTCAATGATCATTCTGGGTGATTCCCAGTTGGTAATGGCTTCAATCTTGTTGGGGTCTACTTTAATCCCTTCTGTTGACACTACATGGCCTAGGAATGCTACTTGGTTCAGCCAAAAGTCACACTTCTTGAATTTGACGTTAAATGTTCTCTCCCATAGTCTTTGCAACGCCTATTGTAAGTGTGTCTTGTGCTCTTCCACGTTCTTGGAGTAAATCAGTATATCATCGATGAACACAATCACTGAAATGTCCAGCATGTCATGAAATTCTTGGTTCATAAGCTCTATGAACAAGGCAAGAGCATTGGACAATCCGAAAGACATGACTAGAAAGATATAGTGTCCATACCTAGTCTGGAAAGCTGTTTTACATGTCACTCTCCTTTATCCTCAGTTGGTATCCTAATCAAAGATCAATCTTGAAAAATACTGCGGCACCTTGTAGTTGATCGAACAAGTCATCTATGCATGGTAGTGGGTACCGTTTCTTAATAGTGAGCTTGTTCAATTCTTTGTAATCGATGCAGAGATATACATTGCCATCCTTCTTTTTCACAAACAATACTAGTGTACCCCAAGAAGAAATACTAAGCCTTATAAAACATTTATCAAGTAATTTTTGTAGTTGCACCTTTAACTCCTTGAGCTTGGTAGGCACCATTCTATAGGGAGCCTTCGATATTGGTGTTGTGCCAAGTAGCAAGTCTATTGCAAACTCGATTACTCATTCTGGTGGTAACCCTGGTAGATCCTCTGGAAACACATCTGAAAATTGTATTCACTACTTCCAAATCTTCCTGACGGGGCCCCTTGACTGTTGTATCCAGGACTAACACCAGGAATCCTAGATCCCCGTTCTGTAGGCATTTGATTGCCTTGAGCGCTGAAAGATATAGTTTCCTGTTCTTTGCTGTCCTTTCTCCCTTAAACTCGAACATATCATCATTTTCATCTTCAAATATCAACTTCTTTTCTGCACACTGGAGGCTTACTCCATGTCGTGACAACCAGCCTAAGCCTAAGATCTCTTCGAAGTCTAACATCTCTAACTGAATTAGGTTTACGTCTAGACTTCTACCCTTGACTAAAACTAGACATGGTCCATGGTATGGTATTCAACAAGTACTACTTCCACACCAAGGGGTGATTGCACGATCAATAATGTCTCTAGGGTTTTAATATCACCTCTTATCTTTTCCCAAAAAGATGGAGAGATAAAGGAGTGCATTACTCTGGAATCAAAAAGTACCCTTGTCGGTTTTCCCGCTATATTCATAGTACATAAATACATTGCCATGTTTTAGATGCATGCTTACACAATCAAAATAGCTAGTCTCAGAAGCGTACCTGTCACCACATTTGGCGATGCTTCGGCTTCCTACGTAGACATAGCATAAACCTTCCCTGGTTGTGTTGCTTTGAGCGAACAGGGACAGTTCCCAGCATAATGTCCCATTTGCTCACAATTAAAGCACTTTATATTTACAGGCACGGGGACTGTTGGGCGATTGTTTATAGACGAGGCTTTGGATGCTGCTTGTTTGGCTACGATGTAATTTGTCTTAAAGGTCTTGCCCATTGTACGACCACCAGCAAAGTTTGCTAACTTCTTGTTACCTCCCTTCTGGGTGAAGTAATTATCTCTCAGACTGTATTCAATAACTTTGGCCGTTTGGATGGCCTTCGAGTAAACCTCCATTCCAAGCGTGTCCACTGTAGCTCGTATGTTGCCTCTCAAACCTTTAGTAAACCTTTGAGCCTTTACAAATTCTTTCTTCATGCTCAGTCGAGAAAAATAAAAAAGCTCCTCAAACTTGTGCTGATATTCATCCATTGTTTGCTGCCCTTGTGACACAATAAGGTATTCCACCTCTATCTTGTCCTTGAAGCTTCTAGGGAAGTATCTATCAAAGAAGGATTCTTTGAAGATTTCCCAAGTAATATAGGGATGCTTCGCCATTAGAAGTGGCATAGTGGACTCCCACCAAGTGTTAGGTTCTCCTTCCAGCATATAAGTTGCACATAGAATCTTTTCCTCCACAGTACATACCATCAGTCGAAGGGTCTTCTCTATGGACTTAATCCATATAGCTGGCTGCAATGGATTGGTCCCAACTCCCAGAAACTTTAGAGGTTTCATCTTCACGAACCTCTAAATGGTTCGAGATTGATCATAATACGGCACCGGGGGAATTGGTGGTGGATTTTAATTTGCCACTACATTCTGATTGAGTCCAATGGGCACTCCATGTTATCCTATAGTTAGACCAACTTGATTTAGGGGTTCTCTCCCAGTGGTGGCACATTATTGTTTATGTTTCCTTGTTGCCCACCTATCTATGGTGCAAGCATTGGGCCAGAAGAGTTCTCAGATCTTCAAGGAACTTTCTTTAATTTTCCTCGACTATTCTTTATTGTTCCTGACTCATTGCAATAGCCACATTTTGTATGGTAGCAAGGAGATTTTCAGGGGTAACCTCAGGTGGTGGCGGAATCGTCTCTATTTGAGATGGCCCCCCCACATTGGTAGTGGGTTGAGTTCCATCTAGATCGGTTGTTACAGTCTACCCTTCTCCAGGCGAAAGATTTTCGTCGTCACTTTCATGAGGGGTATTACACGTACGAGGGGCCATTTCTACCTATCCAACTTCTTGAATTGAGTATCAGTATGGTTAGCATCATGTTCTACAGTAAATGATATAAGTCAGTAAATAGAACATGCACAAAAATGGCACCAGACACGGTCAAGAAGGAACTAGCAAAATTTTAGGAATTTATATCATTCATTACTGGTCAAGTCGATGTATCCGGACTCACTAGTTCATACCGGTAATGCATTCTGTAAGGTTACTGAACTCTCTGGAGGTTGGTAGTAGATGGGCCGGTCGGTACTATATCATCCGCCACTCCGACTGGCTACTTCTAGTGTCACACCCCAAATCTGGTCTAACCAGTGGTGTGATGAACTGTCAAGAAAAACCAATGGTTCAACCAGGATCTCGTATAGGCCGTGCCCATCAGATTAAATCAGATACATTCCATAAGCATAATTAGAGTAAATAAACAATAGCGAAAGTCTTTAATACTAATGAACTGAGTATCTAACAGTAATATCATAATTAATTATCCAATTATCTCCAAAGTAACTCAAGACATAAAATAAAATAAATTAAATTAATCAATTACATGTTTCGATAACCAAACAATTAAACTAATCTAAAACACATGAATTGCACTCGCACGATGGATCATGCGCCTCTTCCATAGCTTCCACATCCATCACCGCTATGTGTCCATACGTCGACGTGTTCATGTAATCTTCAATGGTAAGACCTGCATCAACAACTAAAATATTCGACGTCAAAAGGGTGAGTACACATCACGGCTCAGTGAGCAAACAAAACAATGCAATAAACGTATGCATGCATTCATTTCATATCATTGGTCTGGTTTTTAAGTTTGTAATATGCTATAGAAAGGATTGACGACCACCGCACCTCTGTACATAAGTTTGTGAATCCGCCCAATGGATCAAACACCATTTTCGTCCCACATGCACCCACCATAGAATAGAGATAGAGCTAAAGTGTCCGGATCAAACACAGCCAACACTTACCCTGATGCCCTACCCATACCAACATGTAAGCCCCTATTGGCAAGGGCTTGCAAACTGGGCTCGCAACTAACCAATCCTAAATGTCATCCAGTGTATCCAAGGCCTCACTCCAGCATCCCTCAATATGTCCATAGAGATAAAGCTAAAGCCCCCAGCAGAGTTGAAGACCACACGGTCTGAGACCACCTCCCCTGATGCCCTATGACGTAATAGTTCTGCTAAGGTGTGAGGACCAGTGAAATCATTTGAAAATTTAAAATTTAGTTATCCTCATTTTTAATTTGTGAATTCACATAAGTTTGAAGTTGTTTACCATCATTACACTCAAACTAGGATCTAGAAAGTTCTCACCTTCAGATCCCATCCACATATGCCAATGAAGGGTAAGAAGACTGGAGTCACCACCTAGATAAGGTCTAGGACCTATAAATGATGTTCCTCAATGGAGGGACACTAATGACTCGCGCGAATGGAATGGCTATCCCATTTCACCAAAGGCAGGTAAGTACCAAATTTCAAGTTAGGAAGGTGTTAGGCACCCAATGTAAGACCCGCACGACATGAACCCGGTCTAACCTTACATTTCATGTCGTGACCAGTCTACATATCATGGTCAAGCCAAGTGGACCAACTGCATGAAGAAACCCAAGACCCAATATGAAATTTAACTCAAAAATAGTCAAAATGAGGGTAGGGTCGCATGCCTAAATAGGTAGGGTCGATCCCACCTCAACAGAAGTCCAACCCATGACTTTTTGGTCGTGGGGTTGCATGTTTTAAAACGTAGGGTCTCGAATTATGCGACCCTACATCCGACCCTACATGCGACCCTACAACCTAGGGTCTCACATTTTAAAAAATGTAGGGTCTCAGTACATCTGACCCTACGTCCGACCCTACGAAAACAGCACAAATCAAAAATTAAAAAACTTTCCTAATTCCAAGGGGATCTTTTCTAAACTCATTGGGACTTATTATGGAGGATTTTCCTCTATAAATAGGACGTCCCTTAGCCTCTTTCACTCCTTTTAGAATCCTAATTGAAAGTGAGAGCAAGAAAAAGAGAAGGAAGAGAAGAAGAGAAGGAAACTTGAAGAAGAAGACTAAAAAGAGGAGGAAGCTCAGAGAAACCTCTGAATAAAGGTATGAACCTAATTCCTTACCTGAATAAGAGATTCTAGAATAGTTATGAAGAACATAGGATTAAGAGAAACCTAAATCATCCATCCATGGACAAGTTTTAAGAGATTCCATGGAGGAAATCATTATGGACTATGAATAGTGTATAAATTGTAGTTTTGAGCCATAGAACAATCATAGAATGGACCATGAAAGTAAGCCAAAGGATCCAAACATGAAAGAATGAACTTTAGAATGAAAGGTCGACTCAGAATACGTGTGGTCGCACGTAAGGTCGAATGATATCCGACCATACGAGACCACAGGATCGACCACATGCCCTCGGGAAGTCCCAGGGAGGGTGTGGTCGCACGTAGAGTCGATTGGTATCCAACCCCACATCCGACCCTACACCCTAGGGTCGCAGAAACTACTATCCTAGGTGCGACCCTACCCTGTGACCCTACAGTTTCTGTTAGTCTAAATTTAACGAAATTAATTCTAATTAAAATCTATCGACTTGTAAGGTCTTTCTAGTGATTTGAAAGTGATTCATAAAGCTTGAACGAGGATTTATGCTCAATCAAAGGTAAGGGAACAAGACCTAAACTAATTGGCTAATAATAAAATGTTTTTGTTTATTGAGTCCAATACTATGAATGATTCTATGCTTGTATGCTTGTATTGTGCATTTAACATGTCATCCAATATTTCTGCTATTAATGTTCATACATATTTAATTTCATTTATTCATAACATAATGATGATGATGATGCTAGGAATAGGCATGTGAATGTTTGTGTGTGGTTAGTGTACTTGATGTGAGTAGGGCATTAGGGGAAGTTTGATGCGGTGTGGTCCTAAGAACTTTAGCTCTATCTCTACCTAGTCTTGTCCACTGACATCGTCGTATTACCATTACCTTAGCAGAACTATTACGTCGTAGGGCATCAGGGGAGGTGGTCTCAGACCGTGTAGTCTCTTACTTTGCCGGGGGCCTTAGCTCTATCTCTATGGACGTATTGAGGGATGTTGGAGTAAGGCCTTGGATACACTGTTTGACATTAGGATTGGTTAGTTGCGAGTCCAGTTTATAAGCCCTCGCCAACAGGGGCTTACATGTTGGTATGGGTAGAGCATCAGGGGATGTGTGATGCGGTGCGGTCCTAAGCACTTTAGCTCTATCTCTATTCCATGGTGGCGTGGATGTGGACGACAATGGTGTTTGATCTGTTGGGTGGGCTTACACACCCTGTGTATAGAGGTGAGGCGTTCACCGAACCTTTATATTGCACATTGCAAACTTATGAACCAAACCAAAGATATGAATTGAATACATGCATATGTTTTGTTGCATTGTTTTGTTTACTCACTGAGTTCCAGTTAGAGAGCTGACCCTTGTGCACAAAATTCTTTTTAGTTTCAGATGTTGCAGGTATTACAGTTGAAGATTTTGTCAACACACCAACATATGAACAGGTGGCAACTATGATGAGCAAGCTAGGGAGGACTATTGTGATTAGTTAAGCGAGCGTTCAACTATGAATACGCTTAGTGTTTAACCTTCGTATTTGGATATTTGTAATATGTATTAAATTATGTTTTGATTACTTGGAGATAAATGGAATATTAATTATTTATCATGATTAGACCTCAGTTCATTATCAGTAAGACTTCCGTTATTTACTTTATTATCTCTGATTAATGTAGAATGTGTTTTGGTTTAACAAAAAAATGGGGATAGCCTGTACGAGATCTTTGTTGAACCGTCGGTTAATTAGTGATTTATCACACCATTTTGAATAGTACGGAATTGGGGTGTGACACCTAACTTGCTCGATTGAACCGGTCTCCTTAAATCCTATCCTTTCCTATAGTTTATGAACACTTGGGGCTATCTAATTAAACTATGAGATACAAGGGAAAATCTTAATTTGATCTCTAAATCTTTACTAACTATACATGGCATATGTAAGACCCGTGTCAAACTAACCCGGTCTTACCACCTTGAACCAGGTTTACCCATCATGGTCGAGTCAAATGGACCAAGGGCATGAAGGAGAACGAGATCCCAGGTATCAAATCGACCCAAAAACACATAATTTTAGGGGAGGGTCGCACACCCAGCTAGGCAGGGTCGGACCTCCCAAAACAGAAAGTCAGACCCTCAGTTTTGAAGGGAGGGCTGGACAGCTTAAGACCCTAGGGTCGACGGGATCATCAACCCTCCCATCGACCCTCGGTTTCTGACGAAACTAAAATTAGGAAATTTCCTAATTTTCGGTTGGGATTCTTTCCAAATCTCAATGAGACTATTATAGGACACTCCTAGTCTATTTAAAGGACGTCCCTAAGCCACTTTCACTCCTTTCACAACCCTAATTGAATTGAGAGAAAGAGAAGAGAAGGAAAAGAGGAAGAAAGGAGACAAGGAGAAAGACTTAGCAAAAAGGAGAGGAAGTTCAGAAGAAAAGTAATCTTCTTAGGTATGGATACTAATTCTATGAGTTTCTACAGACCTTAGATTAGATAAGGTTGACTGTAGGATTTCGGAGAAACCCAAACCATCCATTCATGGTTAGGTTTCCATGGAAAAACCATAAGAGGATGCACGAAAGCTATTTAGATGGATTATACATGGTTCTAGACCATGGAATGACTGTTGGTTGAATGTAGGAAGCAAGCCATAGGACCCCAAACACGAAGAATGGATTAAAAGTGGAAATTGGACCAGAGTGCACCAAGGGTCGCACCGAGGGTCGATAGACCATCTGACCCTAGGTGTTTCTGACCATCGACCCTCAGCATTCGGGAAGTTCAGAATGGAGAGAGGGTCGATAGACCCATCGACCCTAGCATCGACCCTCAGTTGACAGAATGGTTTTTAAATTCTAAATAAATTCTAATTAAATTTTATCGACTTTGTTAGGTCTTCTAGCAATATAATAACAGTATAAAGGTGATTCTAAGCTTGGAAAAGTATCTATTAGCAAGCTAAGGTGAGGAACCTTAACCCCAAACTAAATTGGTTAATAATAAACTATTTTTCTATTTTTGAGTCCTATGCCATGTTGATTCTATGCGAATATGTTTGTAATGTGCATACAGCATGCCATCCAATATTTCTATTACTTGTTCATGCATATTTACTTTATTGTTTATGACATGATGACGATGATGATAGGAATAGGCATGTGCTTGTATGTGTGTGGTTGATGTGCTTGATGCGAGCGAGTATCAGGGGAGGTGTGATGAGAACGTCAATAAACGTTAACCTTTGGCGGGTCTCAGCACTTTAGCTCTATCTCTAACTCAAGTCTTGTGCATTGGCATCGTCGTATCGCCATTACCTTAGCAGAACTATTATGTCGTAGAGTATCAGGGGAGGTGGTCTCGGTCCTTGTAGTCTCTGACTCTACCGGGGGGCCTTAGCTCTATCTCTATGGATGTTCTGAGGGATGTTGGGGTGAGGCCTTGGATACACTGTTTGGCATTAGGATTGGTTAGTAGCGAGCCCAGTTTGCAAGCCCTCGCTAACAGGGGCTTACGTGTTGGTATAGCATTATATAGCAATAAACGTTAATCTTTGTTGTATAATGTTATGATAGGGTGGATGGGGGATAAACGTTGACCTTCGGGCGGACTTCCACACCACTGTATAGAGGTGGTGTCAATAAACGTTAACCTTTGACCACCCAACCTTTCTATTGCACATTGCAAACTATAAACCAAGACCAAAGATATAAATTGATTTTTGCATGCTATGTATTGTTGCTTGTTTTGGCTCGCCGTGTTGTGTGCTCACCCCTCGCATTATCGGTTGAAGATTATATGAACGCCTTGGTGCAGCTATAGAAGTTGGAGTGGGCGTAACACGCTCCTTTTGCGGGGGCAGCTCTTGTGTATTCGATTAGATATTTTTATAGGTTTCTTTATTGGATTTATTAAAGACTTGTATTGATATTTACTTATGTCTTGGTTTGATACAGAATAATTTTCTATTAAGTTATTAATATCATTTTAGTTCTCAGTTCATTTATTTATAAGATTTCCGCTAATGTGTATTTACTCTGATTATGATTGTGAATGCGTGTAAAGTTTGGATAACGCGGGGATAGCCTATTAGAGATCCTGGTTGAACCGTTGGCTATTTAGCGGTTCATCACACCATTCTGAAGTGTGCGGAATTGGGGTGTGACAACTTGGTATCAGAGCATCTCAGGCCTTGCCCGCCGAACTGACACACATTCCAGACCATTGTGAACTGAGATAGAATAAATTAAAAGCTTTAATACAAACACACCGTAAGCACAAGTGATGATTGAAACCGAATTAAAAAGAGAATAATGCATCTATTAAAGGGAAAACCAGTTACATACAAGGAGTGAGAAAAACAAAACATATATACATCGCTAAAGCAGACTACAGTCCACAACCCCGATAGTTACTCTGTAGTACAAGAAAAGTAAAGTACAAATCAAGAAGCTGGAGGCGAAGGAGGAGGCGGTGCCTCACGATCTCTGTCGTAGTCCTGAGCATAGAACCTAGTCAACCAGGCCTCCTGGGTCTGGGTCGTCTGGAGACTAGCTGTGAGACCGGCTATCCTCTGATCAGTCGCTCGCTGCACCTCTAGGAGCTCTCCCATCCGCACGTCTGATGCGTGCTGAGCAGCCAACAGCTCATCCATCCTCAGATCAGATCTGCGCTGAGCATCCCTGATCTCCTGTAGCATCTCCATCATATCAGAAGGTGGGCGTGAAGGACCAGCATCCTGAGAAGGACTGGTCTCGGGTACCGAAGCCACCGCAGCAGAAGTACCAGCCCTATCCGCATGCGTGGGTGATGGCGGTGGTATCGCATCGACATCCATATATAAGCGATCATCGTCGACCGGATACCCATGAGCCCTAGCAGCAGCCTCAGCATCAGCCATCTCAACCCGAGTGTGAGGGCGCACCATCGTGTTCCTCTCCTCATCGCTAACCTCCGCATCTCGCAGCCCCATCTTGCAGATAGCCTCCCAATCTAGAGGCGACGAGAAATTCTTCTCCTGGATCTTCTCATCTGCTAGATCCACCCCCGACGGGTCGATAGCACCGTAATCATGTGTCCATAGGGTAGATTTCCCCTATGACCGGACAATGTGGCACTAATCATCGTCCGCATGATGATGTAAGGAAGGCAGACCGGCTGGCGAGTGCAGATAGAGTACATCAAGAACTGTGTCAGCTGAGAGACCCTCTCATAGTGCCCACTCTGCGGGATCAGATTATGCTGGATAATCTTGCAGAAGACCCGTGGAGCTGGACGCAAGTAGAAAGCTCTCATCTTCCATCTATCGGGACGGAGCAACTAGTTGTCGATCTCAGCTCTCATCTCCATCTTAACAAACTGTGGCTCTCCCGGCGCACAGTACACCATAGGGCCATCATAAGCAATGCCCAACAGATCAGCCAGCTACCGATAATCAAAGGAGATGTGCACCCCCTTGACATAGCTGGTGTTGCGCAACTCTTGGCCGTGCTCAACATCATTGTAATTCCCCACCACCTGGAGATTACAATAAAACTGGCGCACCAAGTCTGGACAAGTGCACGCATCGTATGTGATGACAGGGAGCCACCCCATATCACCGAATGCTTCCTCTACATTGAACAAGGCTAGCTCAGCCAAGTTCACCAGGCGACCCCCTTCCACTTTCTTACAGGCATAGTCCGCATACTGTGCCTCGGCTTCGTTTGAACGGAAGCGAAGTGGATCACGCAATCTTAGTACTTTAGTACGGGCCATAGAATCTGCAAAAATAAGAAGGAGAAAAGAAATAAGGAGTTAATAGGATAAAAATCCGAAAAATTAAAATAGAAGCCCATTCCTCCCCATATAAGTGGGCATAAGGACTTACGTAAGTTAAAACCTATCCTACAATCCACCTACAGTAGGAAATTTTAACTGACGATGTCCAATTTGAAGAAATTCAAGAAAAATCGAAAATGTCGACAAATTAGGGCAAAAAGAGAAAATTCTAAGTTTCTCGATAACCAACCGGTGAAACTCAAAAATTTTTGAGGGCTTTCGTTCCTCAAGACACCAATAACAAAAGCCCCCAATAAAAATCGAATTTTTACGGTTGGAAAAAGTTTAATTTGGAAAATACGAGCTAAATGGGCAAAAACCTAGAAAAGAAAACCTAAAAATAGGTAAAGGTGAGAGGATATACCTGTAGGGATGACGTGGACGTCAAAACCCGGAGTTAAACCGACCAAGAACAGTGGAGTAGCACTGTAGCAACTCGGAGAGTAGAGACGAGTCGAAACGGAGG
This sequence comes from Protea cynaroides, assembly GCA_028583415.1. NCBI lineage: Eukaryota > Viridiplantae > Streptophyta > Magnoliopsida > Proteales > Proteaceae > Protea > Protea cynaroides. The sequence goes on from CM053269.1 coordinate 23,134,887, forward strand.
AGGAATAGTGAGAATTGACCCAGAATCGGATCTTAAAAATCTGATTTTTGGTCCGAGGGTCGGACAATTCGACTGACACCATCGACCCTCCAATCGACCCTCGGCTCTCGAGAATCTGACAGAAAATCAAGGGTCGGACTGAGGGTCGGATACCCATCGACCCTCGCATCGACCCTCAGCTTTCGGGAAGAACAGGTCATTCCCAGGGTCGGATAGTAAGGGTCGGACATACCAGCGACCCTCACCATCGACCCTACATAGAAAAGACAGTATTTATTTCAGAATAAATTGGAGATTTTGAATTTTATATCGGTTAGCGTGCCTACATGAAGTATAAATGATTTCTCACTGATTTTGATGATTTTCAGGCACCATCCATCTCGAGAGTAAATATGTCTGGACGTAGAGTTACCCGACAAACCCGAAATATAGTCCCACCACCACCACCAGTGGAGGAGACTAGTCAAGAGGACAATTACGCGCAGGGTAATCCCGAGCCGGCAAACCCTACAAATTTGCCACCACCACCCCCTTGAACTAACAACAGTGGTGATGAATCTGGCTCAACAGCTACAACAAATGCAACATGCACAAGCTCAAATGTAGGTTGCGATGGGAGTTATGTTTCAAGCCACTCAGGCTGCAGCCACGCACACTGGGCAAGATAGTGCAGCACCAGTGGGTAACCACCCAGCTCAACAGACACCTCCACAACCAGCTGCACCAATTCCAGTGCAAGTTCCAGAAGCAGCCCAAGGGAACTATCAGTATCCACCCCTATGTTTGGGGCATACCAAAAACAACTGGATCACTCCCGACTAGTAGAGAGATTTTTGAAGATGAAACCAAGAGAATTCAATGGCAAGCCATCTGATCCACTGTGGCCAGCACACTGGATAGACGAGATGGAAAGGAACTTCCTTATGATGACTATCACTGAGGAAGAGAAAGTACTATGCGCCACCTTCATGCTCAAAGGCGACGCACACCATTGGTGGAAATCTACAAAGACATACTTATTGACCAAGCACGCCCTACTGACATGGGCCATATATAAAGAAGCATTCTTCGATAAGTATTTCCCCAGAAGCTTCAGAGATTCAATCGAAAAAGAGTTCCCGAGTTGGTACCAAGGACAGATGACCGTAGACGCATATCAACAGCGCTACGAAGAGCTGTTTTTTTTTTGCACCGGCTAGCATGCAAGAAGAAGATACAAAAACCCGTAGATTCGTCGCGGGACTAAGAGGAAGTATAAGAGAACATGTTTTGGGATTAGAGAAGAACATATACAACGAAGCTGTTCAAATTGCTCGAGTGATCGAATCGAGCCAGAAGGAGAGCTATTTCTCCCAGAGCAGAGGAATCAAGAGACCAGCCGAAAACTCCTACAACGGAGGCAATAATAGGACGTATAAACCTTTCCGTCCTCAGAATTTTGCAACTGCACCAAAGTCTACTGCAGTAGCTCAACCACAGCCAAAGTCAAATGTTGAAGCCCCGAAGTGCTATAACTGCAACCAACCAAGGCATATGGCAAGAGAATGCCCAAAACCCAAGAAGCAACTACATCAAGGACGGGTATATGCCGTTACATCAGAGGATGCTGCCGCATCGCCCGATGTGGTCACAGGTATGACCGAAACTTGTAAGGTTATAATTAGAATTGATTGAGCATGTAGACTAAGTAAAAATGAATCACAGGTATCGTACCTATCAATGGCGTACCCGCCAGAGTACTCTTTGATTCAGGAGCTACTCATTCATTTATATCTGTGTCGTTTGGAAAGAAGACCAATCTGCCCATCAAAACCTTAGACTACAAATTACTCGTACGGTCACCGATGGGATTAGAAGTGGAACTAGAGAAAGGTTATGGACCATGTCCAGTCCTCATTGGAAGGCAGACCTTGGATGCAACCTTAATACAACTTGAGATGGCAGACTTTGACGTCATCTTAGGAATGGACTGGTTAGCTCGGCACTCTGCAAATCTATTATGCGCCGAGAAGAAGCTAACGTTCAAAGACAAAGAAGGAGCAGAATTCAGTTTCTCGGGAACCAAACTTCCCAGGAGAAGCAAGCTCATACTCTCAGCATTAAAGGCTAAGAAGTGCCTTGAGAAAGGAGCGGTCGGATATCTAGTATCAGTGGTCAACCTAACTAAGGACGTACCACGAATGGAAGATATTGATGTCGTGCGGGATTTTCCTGATGTATTTCCGGAGGAACTACCCGGACTACCACCTGACCGAGCCACGGAGTTTGTAATAGACCTTATACCTGGAGCCGCACCAGTATCAAAAGCACCTTATAGAATGGCTCCTACTGAACTGAAGGAATTAAAAGTGCAATTACAAGAACTGCTGGATAAGGGTTATATTAGACCCAGTATATCTCCATGGGGAGCACCGGTGTTGTTCGTAAAGAAGAAGGATGGTAGCGTTCGATTATGCATCGACTATAGAGAGTTGAATAAGTTGACAATCAAGAATCGATATCCACTACCCGGGATCGATGACTTGTTCGATCGCTTACAAGGAGCGAAGGTATTTTCAAAGATCGATCTTCGATCGGGCTATCATCAACCGAAGATTAAAGAAGGTGACATTCTGAAGACAGCTTTCAGGACAAGATACGGACATTATGAGTTCCTAGTGATGTCCTTCGGATTAACTAATGCACCGGCAACATTCATGGAACTTATGAACCGGGTTTTCCACGATATGTTGGATACGTCGGTCATAGTATTTATTGATGACATATTGGTGTATTCCAAAGACAAGGAAACCCATCTTAAGAACCTAAACGCAGCCCTACAGCGTTTAAGGAAAGAGAAGTTATATGCCAAATTTTCGAAGTGTGAGTTTTGGCTAAATGAAGTCGCCTTTCTAGGCCATGTAGTATCCGCAGAAGGAATCAAAGTGGACCCCAGTAAGATCGAGGCTATAGTGAAGTGGGAAGAACCAAAGAGTGTTTCAGAAATTAGAAGTTTTCTGGGTCTAGCTGGTTATTATCGGAGATTCGTAGAAGACTATTCTCGGATTGCCGTACCTCTCACCAGTTTGACCAAGAAAGGAGAAAAGTTCGTATGGATGGATAAGTGTGAGAAGAGTTTTCAAACACTGAAGACCAAATTGATATCCGCTCCAATTTTGACCATTCCCGTTCCAGGACAGACATTCACATTATACACTGATGCATCGGGATTGGGATTAGGATGTGTGCTTATGCAAGGAGAGCAAGTGGTTGCGTATGCATCGAGACAGTTAAAGGTACATGAGAAAAATTACCCCACTCATGATTTGGAGTTAGCGGCAGTAGTACATGCTGTCAAGATATGGAGACACTACCTATACGGAGAGAAATTTCAGATTAAGTCGGACCATAAAAGTCTTACTTACCTATTTAATCAGAAGGAGTTGAATATGAGACAAAGAAGATGGTTGGAACTATTGAAGGACTATGATTGTGATATCCAGTATCATCCGAGAAAAGCGAACGTAGTAGCAGATGCATTGAGCAGAAAAGCAATGATAAAATCTCAAGGAGAAGCTAGCACAACTGCAGCAATGTGTACTACCAGAATGGTATTCAATCACGGCAACGAGCAGTATGTGATAGACACAATGGATGGATCAGCCAACCAAGGGTTTATTCATCGGTTTTCGAATATATTCGCGGCATTGAAGATTATACCGAATATAGTGGATGAAGTGAAGACAGCTATTAAAGCAAATCCCTATCTGAGAACGGTACAAGAAGATATTGAGAAAGGTAGGACTAACCCTGAGTTCACCTTGGATGACGAGAAGGTACTGAAATACAAAGGAAGAATATGTGTACCCGAAATAGAAAGTGTAGACATTAGACACCGACTCATGAAAGAAGCCCACACCACCATCTACTCGGTACATCCTGGAAGTACAAAGATGTATCATGACCTAAAGAAATTATACTGGTGGAGGGGAATGAAAGCAGATGTAGCTAAGTTCGTGTCTCAATGCCTAAATTGTCAGAAAGTAAAGGCTGAACGATAAAGACCCGCAGGACTGTTACAGCCATTATCGGAACCAGCATGGAAATGGGACTGCATCACTATGGACTTCGTCACAGGACTACCATTGACTCCTCGAGTAGTTGACGCAGTTTGGGTGATTGTGGACCATCTGACTAAGACAGCTCGCTTCATACCGATACGACCCCAGTATACACTGGAAAGGTTAGCAAAGTTGTATGTGGATAATATTGTTCGGTTACATGGTGTTCCAGAAACTATTGTGTCCGATAGAGATCCACGATTTACTTCCAAATTTTGGGAAGGACTGCAAAAGGCTATGGGTACAACATTGAAGTTCAGTACTGCATTCCACCCACAGACAGACGGACAGTCAGAGCGTACAATCCAGATTCTAGAAGATATGCTACGAGCATGTGTAATTGATTTCAAGGGATCATGGGACGAAAAGTTACCATTGATCGAGTTCGCCTATAATAATAGCTATCAGGCTACTATACAGATGTCACCTTATGAAGCACTGTATGGCAGAAAGTGTCGAACTCTTTTATTTTGGAATGAAGTTGGAGAACGTAGTATTGTTGGACCGGAATTTGTTGAAGAGACTTGTCGAGTGGTCGACATCATCAAGGAAAGAGTAAGAGTAGCTCAGAACCGTCAGAAGCAATACGCAGATACTCGACGAAGAGATCCAGAGTTCGCCGTAGGTGATAAAGTATTGTTGAAAGTATCGCCTATGCGAGGATTGAAGAGGTTCGGACAGAAAGGAAAACTAAGTCCAAGATATGTCGGGCCATATGAATTTCTGGCTAAGCGTGGAAAAGTAGCTTATCAGTTAGCACTACCACCATCTATGTCAAGTGTGCATGACGTATTTCACATATCCTTATTGAAGAAGTATGTCAAAGACCCAACACATGTATTGACAGTGGATTTGCCGGAATTGACTGATGATTTGACATTTGAAGTAACACCAACGGAAATCACTAGTCAAAAGGTTTAATGTCTACGCAACAGAGATATCTACTATGTTAAGGTCACATGGAAAAGTAGAGACATGGAAAAAGTTACATGGGAAGAAGAGAATGCTATGAGAAAGCAATACCCTGACTTGTTTGATTCAGAAGGTACGTACAATTTCAAGGACGAAATTTTTATAAGTTCGGGGGAGTTGTAAGACCCGTGTCAAACTAACCCAGTCTTACCACCTTGAACCAGGTTTACCCATCATGGTCGAGTCAAATGGACCAAGGGCATGAAGGAGATCGATATCCCAGGTATCAAATCGACCCAAAAACACATAATTTTAGGGGAGGGTCGCACACCCAGCTAGGCAGGGACGGACCTCCCAAAATAGAAAGTCAGACCCTCAGTTTTGAAGGGAGGGCTGGATAGCTTAAGACCCTAGGGTCGACGGGATCATCAACCCTACCATCGACCCTCGGTTTCTGACGAAACTGAAATTAGGAAATTTCCTAATTTTCGGTTGGGATTCTTTCCAAATCTCAATGGGACTATTATAGGACACTCCTAGTCTATTTAAAGGACGTCCCTCAGCCACTTTCACTCCTTTCACAACCCTAATTGAATTGAGAGAAAGAGAGGAGAAGGAAAAGAGGAAGAAAGGAGACAAGGAGAAAGACTTAGCAAAAAGGAGAGGAAGTTCAGAAGAAAAGTAATCTTCTCAGGTATGGATACTAATTCTATGAGTTTCTACAGACCTTAGATTAGATATGGTTGACTGTAGGATTTCGGAGAAACCCAAACCATCCATTCATGGTTAGGTTTCCATGGAAAAACCATAAGAGGATGCACGAAAGCTATTTAGATGGATTATACATGGTTCTAGACCATGGAATGACTGTTGGATGAATGTAGGAAGCAAGCCATAGGACCCCAAACACGAAGAATGGATTAAAAGTGGAAATTGGACCAGAGTGCACCAAGGGTCGCACCGAGGGTTGATAGACCATCCGACCCTAGGTGTTTCTGACCATCGACCCTCAGCATTCGGGAAGTTTAGAATGGAGGGAGGGTCGATAGACCCATCCACCCTAGCATCGACCCTCAGTTGACAGAATGGTTTTTAAATTCGGAATAAATTCTAATTAAATTTTATCGACTTTGTTAGGTCTTCTAGCAATATAATAACAGTATAAAGGTTATTCTAAGCTTGGAAAAGTATCTATTAGCAAGCTAAGGTGAGGAACCTTAACCCCAAACTAAATTGGTTAATAATAAACTGTTTTTTATTTTTGAGTCCTATGCCATGTTGATTCTATGAGAATATGTTTGTAATGTGCTTACAGCATGCCATCCAATATTTCTATTACTTGTTCATGCATATTTACTTTATTGTTTATGACATCATGATGATAATGATGATAGGAATAGGCATGTGCTTGTATGTGTGTGGTTGATGTGCTTGATGCGAGCGAGTATCAGGGGAGGTGTGATGAGAACGTCAATAAACGTTAACCTTTGGCGGGTCTCAGCACTTTAGCTCTATCTCTAACTCAAGTCTTGTGCATTGGCATTATCGTATCGCCATTACCTTAGCAGGATTATTATGTCGTAGAGTATCAGGGGAGGTGGTCTCGGTCCTTGTAGTCTCTGACTCTACCGGGGGGCCTTAGCTCTATCTTTATGGATGTTCTGAGGGATGCTAGGGTGAGGCCTTGGATACACTGTTTGGCATTAGGATTGGTTAGCAGCGAGCCCAGTTTGCAAGCCCTCGCTAACAGGGGCTTACGTGTTGGTATAGCATTATATAGCAATAAACGTTAATCTTTGTTGTATAATGTTATGATAGGGTGGATGGGGACGACGATAAACGTTAACCTTCGGGCGGGCTTCCACACCCTGTGTATAGAGGCGGTGTCAATACACGTTAACCTTTGACCACCCAACCTTTCTATTGCACATTGCAAACTATAAACCAAGACCAAAGATATAAATTGATTTTTGCATGCATATGTATTGTTGCATTGTTTTGGCTACTCACTGAGCCGTGTTGTGTGCTCACCCTCAACGTCGAATATTTTTAGTTGATGATGCAGGTTATACAGTTGAAGATTATATGAATGCATCGGCATATGGAACTGTAGCAGCTATGGAAGTTGGAGCTGAAGACGATACACACGACTCCTTTTGCGAGTGCAGCTCGTGTGTATTCGATTAGATATTTTTATAGGTTTCTTTATTGGATTTATTAAAGACTTGTATTGATATTTACTTATGTCTCGGTTTGATACAGAATAATTTTCTATTAAGTTATTAATATCATTTTAGTTCTCAGTTCATTTATTTATAAGATTTCCGCTAATGTGTATTTACTCTGATTATGATTGTGAATGCGTGTAAAGTTTGGATAACGCGGGGATAGCCTATTAGAGATCCTGGTTGAACCGTTGGCTATTTAGCGGTTCATCACACCATTCTGAAGTGTGCGGAATTGGGATGTGACAGCATAAGCTGAAAGTAAACAAATTAAACAAGAAAATAATCACAAAATGAATTAAAGAATTTAATGAACGACCTAATCATACATCTAAAGAAAGGAAAAAATGATATACAACACATGACAAAGGTCTAGGAAAATCTCAGACCGCCTATGTATCCCTGTGCAGTGGGAATCAGGCCAAACGTAGTTTGGGCGGGTGTGTACGTACCAGGTATGTGCATGAAGAGGGATGCTTCCAAAATATTGGAACGTATCCCAAGCGTCGGATGCTACCATAATCATGGAATACATTTGAAGGATGAGAGATGTCCCCACAATAGTGGACTCATCTCAGGGTTAGAGGCACTCCTACCATAAGGAGCCCCCGCAATGAGGTAATCCCATAATTCATGGAACTTACCATAATTTGAGTGCGTGTGTGAAAATGATACTCCCAAAATATTAGAACACATCAAGAGGAGAGATATTCCCACAACAGTGGAACCCATCTCAGGGTTTAGAGGTACTCCTACCATAAGGAGCCCCTGCGATGAGGTAATCCCATAATACACAGAACTTACCTCAATTTGATCGAGCATGGAGCGACCAAATTCCCCTGCAGCCTATGTATCTGTCGAGACCTTTGTCCCTCGTGAATCAGGTCAAGTGTAGTTCTCATGGATTGACGAGCCATGGACACGCATAGCAACACTTAGGAAAGGCCAAACGCCTCAGCTCCCCACACGTGGGGGTTCACTAAATATCACTCACATCCCACATTCGGGATATCCAGGTGGACCGTCCGTCGGACCACCAATCCTATGCATACATCTACCCAATCGCACATTTTTCATTGATATACATTTTGGATACAATGAATTCCACACTCTTGGGTCTAATCCTAGGGTCGGACTCTTTGGAGTCCCCTAGCCAATCACATCGTGGGAAGTGTGTATCCTAACATGCATCTATTATAGTAAAGTGTTAGAGTGAGGATACATCACTTGGGGTAAGGAATATGTATTCAACACATTAAGACATGAATCATTAAGTAATGTGACTTGAATTAATTAGGCATGTAATGAGAAGAGAATCGGTTTACTTAAACCATAGGCACAGATAAATTTATTAAACATATACTCAAACAACCATGATCAGCCATCTAGTAACTACGGGATATAGTTAAAACTCAACATATGGATATGACGATAAGTGTGAGAGAGCATTCAAAAAAAATGAGAAAAGACAAGTTGGAGTACAATAAAAGGGAACGATTCACATAGATTTGAAACAAGACCGCTTAAACTCAACTCCATTTCAATCAAAACCCATAAAACAAATCTAAACCGAACCCAAACCTATACCTAACTAAACCATGGCATACCAAACTAAACCAGCCCCTACGGACTAACCAAATCTAAACTAACCCAAACCAACCCTGACTGAACCAACATCGCATAAACCCAACCCAATATGACCAACAGACATAAACCATGAACCTAACAGACCGAGGCAACTTAAACCAAATAGGCCAAACCCATGAGCGCCTAAAGCAAAGCAGGAAGAACAAGGCTAGGTAGATTTACCCTACAGGAAGAGGCATTGACAGTAGGACATAAAAGAAATAAATAAATAAAAATAATAAATAAATAAATAAAATAAAAAACTACTCTGCAAAACAAACAAAAACAAAGAGAAAAAGAAAGGGCTGTAGATATATGAAAATGACTGCTTTGTGAATCTCATTCAAACCCAAATTTAAACCTAAACCTGAGATACCATTAGCCAAAGATACAAGACCCCCCCCCAGTCCCAAAAGAGAAAACAATCCCCACTGTCCCATGGTACAAAGCTAGGAGATCGGACCTCCTCAAACCGCATCAAGCACCTATTTGATTGTGAATTGCCTCGAACTAAACAAATCAACCAAAACAAACTAAATCTGCAAAGTATATCCCCTGCAACCCATTCTAACTAATTTGTCTCTGTGAAGAATCAAAGGCCGAGAAGACAAATATATACTGCATTTCACTCAAATTCAAATCTGTAGGGAAAATACAGAGAAGGGGAAAAACTTCGAGAATCAAAACATTTTAAATACATAAGGGGGAATCTAAAACCTGCCCTAACTAAGTCAATAATAGCTAATTTTACAGTGATTAGCATATGAACCAACCAAAAAAAATTAGAACAGCAAATGAGCATAAAAATTAAAGAAGAGAGGGAGAAAGGATCGCAAATAGAAATGAACCAATCAACAACGGAAAAAAAAACAACAAAAAAATAAATAAATAAATAAAACCAAAACATAAAAAACTCACCTCTATTGAATGGCGTATCATCATGTCCTGAAAACCAAAAGACAAGAAACTGAATTGGCAACAACAAGACACGGGAGAGAGAGAGAGAGAGAGATGAGGAGTTCGGTATTAAGCTGAAGACAAACTCACCTGAAAATTTTTTTTTTTGGTTATTTTTAAAATGTTTTTTTAAATCTCTTTTTGTTAATTTTAATTTTCCCCCCCCCCCCCCCTTCTCTCTTTTTCCCCCCCCCCCCTCCTTTTTTTTTTCCCCCCCCCCCCCCCTTTCCTCCCCCCCCTTTCTCCTTTTTTTTTTTTTTTTTTTTCCCCCTCTTCTTTTTTTTTTTTTCCCCTTTTTTTTTTTTTTCCCTTTTCCCCCTCCCCCTCCCCCTCTCCCCTCCCCCCTCTCCCTTTCCCTTCCCCCTTTTTTTTTTCTCTTTTCCCTTTTTAAAAAAAAAACCCCCACCCCCCCCCCCCCCCTCTCTCCCCCCCTTCCCCCCTTCCCCCTTTTTTCCCTCTTTTTTCTCCCTTTTTGGGGGGGGCCCCGGGGGGGAGGGGGGGGGGGAGGGGGGGGGGGGGGGGGGGGGGGGGGGGGGGGGGGGGGGGGGAGGGAAAAGGGGAGGAAGCCCCCCCTCCCCCTCCCCCCCCCCCCCCCCCCCCCCCCTCTCTCTTTTTTTTCTCTTTTTCTTTTCTTCCCCTCCTTTTTTTTCCCTTTTTTTTTTTTTTTTTTTTTTTTTTTCTTCTCCTTTTTTTTTTTTGGTATCAGATCTATTCCCATGTTCAGATCTTTCCATTTTATGTACCCATTTCTTGGGGGTAGTTTTCCAACTATATTTGAAAATGAATTGGTTATCCATAAAGATAAAGAAAGCTTTCTTGTAGTTCCGCTTCATGCTCTAAAAATTCAGAAAGACTTGTCGGAAATCGCCGGTTGGGTTGGTCCGACTAAGAAAGGCATGGGAGCAAAGAATCCACTCCCTCAGCGCACGTTAGCACGCGCCTGAGCGCTAGCGCGCCAGAACCAAGCAACGGCTAGCGCGTCTAAAGGTCAAGACCATAATTTTTTGACTGACTGACTGACGGTTAAAAAAATATATCTTTTAAGATTTTCTCAAAAATGAGGGAGCCGGTCTTATTTTTGGTAATATCTAGAATGAACCCGAGTAAGAAATCGGCTTCCATCCTTTCCACCCTATAAGAATCTAACAAAAGATGTAAAGGTCCACACTCCTTCTCTAAGTCTGCCTCTAAGTCTGCTTGGTTCTTGTCGAGAAAGCCTTTTACAGCTTCTATTGGATTTATCAAAAGCTCCCGATCTTTTGATAGTTCCGATCTTTGAAATTCTTGTTCGAAAATGGAGGGAGCCCGTAGGGCTCCCGTAGTTCCCGGATCCGTAGATCCCAATTCTCGAACTCAAGAAAATAAGAATATTCTTACTGTTTTTCAGCCGAGTCCAGTTTCTTCTGGATGTCCGACAAAAACTCTCCTTTTGAGAGTTGTGGCAGAAATAAGGATTCCTTTTTCTCCAGGTGTTTCACTCTTTGATACAACGATGTTTCAAAGCTTTTATTTCGAAATACCATTTCCGGTTCAGGGAGTCTCAATCCCAAGGAGGAGGAGGGGATTCCCCTATCCCTAACGGGGATCTCTGGGATCTCCCTAACGGGGCTCTCTGGGATCTCAAAGATCTCACAGCGCGAACCAGGGCTCGGAGCCCGATAGACTGTCCGACCCCCTATCGTCACTGTCGTTCAGAGGGTCATCGCTGTTGACCACATATGCAACTGGTATCCTCCAGAAAGAAAAGGTCACTAAAAAAGTATACAAAAAATAAGAAAAGCGAAAAAGGCTAAAAAAAGGGCATATGTAAGATAGAAAAAAGCTAAGGAGGGCTTTTGACCCGCTATAAAGAACGGGCTGTTCCCTCCGCACTTTCCTTAACAATCGTGCGATTCGATTCCATTTACGGGAAAATATGTGAACCGCTCTTCTTTTTGCGCTTCCACTACATAAGAAAAAACTGGAATTAGATCTTGGAAATGATCGACTCAAATAGATGCTCATAATAATAAGACGCTTTTTTCCTCCTCTTCCTATTGATCAGAAGCATCCAGCAAGAAAACCAAAACTCAACAGGGGCGTTAGCGACGGTGGTCGTAGATCAGCTTACTCAAATAGGGGCTCCCTCCGTTGCTTGCTTGTTCTGGTGATCGTGGACCACCAACGGGGCGGAAGGACTTTCTTCTTTGCTGCTTAGCCCCAACGACAAACGAACCTACGGGCGGGGCATTTTCGGGGAGTAGCCCGCTTCCTTCTTACTTATGTGATGTGAAAGAGGTGCTATATGAAAATCAACACCTTTTCTCGATTGGAATACGGATGAGATCAGAGACGCCATCATTGGGGCAAACGATGCAATAGCTTCGGTTAGAGCAAAGCCCAAAATAGCATAACCAAATGATTGTTTAGCCAATGATGGATTTCGCGCCACGGAATGGATCGAGGAACTAAGGACGTTTCCAATACCGACAGCAGCTCCCGCTGAAGCAATTGTAGCAGCTCCGGCACCTATTGATTTTGCACCTTCTAACATATTTGAATTCAAATTCTCGTCACGCTTTTCCTTCGCGATTCCCTGGATTCCTCGTCGATTCTTCCCCACGTTCTTTTTCTTTTCTCTGGAGCATCTCACTTTGAATGAAATGCATTCTTTTCGATACAGTACGGTACACTGACCCCCCCCCCCCCTCCCCCTCTTAATTTTTTTTTTTTTAAAATATATAACCACCCACCCCCTCCCACCCCCCCAACAATTTACCTCCCCCATAAACCCTTTTTATATATATATTTTTTTTTTATTTTTTTATTTTTTTTTTTTTTTTTTTTTTTTTTAACTTTAACATTTTAAATTAATTATATTATCTTTTATTCTTTCTTTCCTTCTTATACAATCACTCCTTTTTTCTTTTTTTTTTTGTTCGTTCCCTTTTAATAATTGTTTATCCCTTTTTTTAATTTATTTTTTTAAAAAAAAAAAAAACATTTCCTTCCCTCAAAACGATGAATTAATAAAAAAAAAATAAAATTTCTTTCCCCAACAACCTTCCCTTATTATAATTAAAATATAAAAAAATTTTTTTCTCTTCTTTTTTTTTTTTTTTTTAAAAAAAATTTAAAAAAACTAAAAAATCTTTCTTGACGTCTTTGCAGAAAGCTCTATATTCATAGATCGGTCGTTCCAGATGTGATGTTGCAAGCCGCCGATCAGAAAAACCAATATCTGACACGAGACCAGTTCTTCTTTCTACGATTACGATAAAGATCAAGCCGATTAGTCAGCTTTGCCCCATTGATACGCTAAAGCATAGCAGCTCGAAAACTCATGAACTAAAGAGCTCACGCCACGAACTAAAGATGCTACGTGACGCTTCATATGCGGATACAAGGGCCCAGCCCATTATGACTACAGAAGGCTCCTTTTTTGTTTGCTTGATGAGTCAGGTTCCTCTCATTCAACTGGCAAAGTTCATGAGCTGGTTTTCCTTCATAGGATCTCAATCAAAATGAGAAAGTTCATTCCGCCCGACTGGAAAATGTCATTCTTTTACCCATTATTATAAAGAGTCTTTCTTCGCGGCAAGAGTATCAAGCAGGATCGATTGGATAAAATAGGTGAGGATAGCATCGATAATTTGATCGGCTAGGCCTCGTAAAGGAAGGATCGCAAGAGAGGGATCGGATAGGCCTTTAGTTTTTATACCCACCCTCACCCTTTCTCGCTGATGCTTATTATTAAACTTGTGATGCCCAAATTACCCCCACCCACTTCTTTCACGAAATATATATATATATATATATATATATATATATATATATATATATATATATATATATAGGGTTCAGACACTCCCTCTACTGTAGTGAAACTACATAGAACTACCCTGCTTTTATAAAAGTTACATAGAATACCCCTCTAACAATCCTATAACCATTTTTTTTTAATTAATTTATGTTCTGAAATTTTTTTTTATTAAACCTAAAATGACAACAATGCCCCATTCCCATCATGCACGACGATGTAAGGAGAAAGAGAAATCCTGCAGGGAAAAACTGGGTACTGACAGATACCCCTCTTCAGTCGAAGTTGTACTAAATGAGGTTGAAGACAAGAAGACCCAAGTTTTTCCACAATCATTATTTCAAAGCTAAGTAAAAATAAACACAGGCTGTCTTGAGTAGCGACCGTGGATACCTTGGAACTCTCAAGACGGGCCCAAAAAATAAGGATGAGCTTTCACGCATTTAGGGAACCACTCAGGGAGATTATTCTGCAATAACGGGACCAAATCTTCAAAGCAAAACTGACACCCCGCACACGCGAGCCCCAAAGTCAGAATCGAAGGCTAGCTTTCATGCATTTAGCAGAACCACTTGGGGAGATTATTCCGCAACAACGGAACCAAATCTCTAAACCGAAACTGACACCCCGCCCACAGGAGCCCCAAAGTCAGAATCGAAGGCGAGCTTTCACGCATTTAACGGAACCACTCGGGGAGATTATTCTGCAACAACGGAACCAAATCTCAAAAGCAAAACTGACACCATGCACACTGGAGCCTCAAATTCAGAATCGAAGGCAAGCTTTTATGCATTTAGCGGAACCACTCAGGGAGATTATTCTGCAACAACGAAACCAAATATCAAAAGTGAAACTGACACCCCGCACATGCAAGCCCCAAAGTCAGAATCGAAGACGAGAGGCCAGTGCCTCCTTGAACAGGGACTGCATTAGCGCGAATTAATAAAACTCATCAGACAAAGCTGGGACTTCCTACACTTTGTAGGAATCCAACCACAAGAGATTCACTGACGGTGTGCAGGATGAATCAAAAAATAGGCAAGCTTAAGACAAACTATACAAGAGTTAAAGACCTGAGGCAAATATCAAGTATCAATCATAAGATGAATAAGGCATTAAATGATGATGAAATAACCAAGATAAACAATGTGAAGATTTTCATTCAAAGGCATAAGCAAACATCACAATGCCAATGTACTAAATGTAAACATTAGTGCAATTAAGTACAGAAAAATGTTAATTCAGGTAATAGAGGACCTGGGATATCCCTAAGGGACAAACACTTGGATGGGGGAAACAATAGGTAGGGTTCTATTCAAAACCATAGTAGACTAGTTCTCCCAGGCAGAGGCAATATTATGAACCAAATCCGGTGTTAACTCCCAGCAAGGCAATGGCTCATCAAGAGATTCATATATGGGAGGTGGTAGGCCCTGTTGTTGATGAAGTCGATTTAGAGAGTAGAACGCTGTATGTGTAAGACCCATAAATTGGACATGAGTACCACCTGGGGTGCTCGTCACGATGTAATTCTCCCTCCACCAGCTACAACCCCATCGGATATCTATAGATCTAATCATACTGAGCCGTCTTGGCCAACCTGTCTCTTCATGCAAGTCTGCACTATTGGTTCTCCCCCAGTATTGGTTACATGTAAATTGAGGAACTTGTAGAGGAGGAATTAAACTCAATCTCTCTAGGAGCCAATACTGCAGTAAATGCGGCACCCCATGAATCGATCCAAATCGAATTTGCTGTTATGCCTTGCCATCACATCAAAGCCGTTCAATGTTTCTGCCAATGCAATTAGTATAATATCGCCACCAGCATTAGCATGGATAATGAGGTCTATTATGGCAGGGGACTCTGTGCTTTTGGCTTCTTAGCAAGTAACTGAAAATCATGCAGCAGATGAATACTCTTCCCCTCTATACCTTCGCTTGGAAGTCCTTAGGGTATTTGCGTGCATAATTTTTAGTCATTTCCTGGATGTCCAATCCCCCGTTCTTGAAGAAAACTTTGACCTCTTCCTTACTCCACTCGAAGTATTCTTGGATCTTCTGAGTGTATTCGCTCCGTAGCGGAGGTTTGAAGATCTTCTCCCTGTAAGGGTACATCAGACATACCCTGAATTCTTCCACTGTAGGGCACATCATTGTGTCACCAAATCTGAAAACATGCATTGAGGGGTCCCAGAATTTAGCGACTGTTTTCAACAAACCAGGGCAAAGGTGCATGTTCTAAAGGCCACATAGGGCTTCGAGATGATATGGCTTTAAAGGTGAGGTGTCTCTCCCAGAATTGAACCATTCCCACTTCCTAAGACCTTTGATCATGTTTTCGCGTAGCTTTCAAACAAAAAGTCAGTCTTGTACATCACAAAAGTAGTAAACTAAGGGTTCAAGTCCACAATAAAATGTTCGTACAGTTAAGAGGTCTCCTACTCAGGAATGCATAAACATGAATATTTGAATGCATTCTAATAAATCATGTAGAACTTTACTGCATATTATAGCTATGCCTGTGCACTAAATCCTAATAGTCAGACAAAATACAATGAAGATGAAGGCCTAGCTAGGTTGACAAGAAGCTGTCCACATGGTTGACCATGGGAGGATCTTTGGGTTTCTCATGTAGAGTGACTGATCCTCAAGAGACGATGTCACCTTTTGGGCAAAGAAATATGGACCTTGGAATTTGGGACGCCATCGAATGGATGAACGACAGATGAATTCCAATCGAGTTATATGATTGTAAATGTATAGAATGACCTACTCAAGAGAGACAGTGCCATACAAATTTGCTCACAAAGGAATGAGGCCAAAGAGGTAAACTCTGGGAATCCGTTGGATTAGAGAACGGGAGAAGAGTTTTGGCCATAAAAGGATTTTTTTCCCTGATAATGATGAGAAGACATGACCTTTTAGCTGATAATAAATCCGATCAGATCGAAGAGGTTCAAGGTTTCACAAACTATGGAAGTCCAACCCCCCTTTTCTTTCTTTTTTCTTTTTTTCTTTTTTCTTTCTTTCTTTTTTTTTTTCTTTTTTTTTTCAGGGGTAGAGATAAACATAGTACTTCTTTACCTGATCCAAATTTGTCAGATACTGCAATTCTTCACCATCAAGGTCAGTCAACTGTATAGCCTTGCCTAGGAGGATTTTTTTGATAAGAAAAGGTTCGCTCCAGTTTGGACAGAACTTACCCCTAGGGTCATGTATGGGAGCCCTTTGCTCTTTTAGCACCAAGTCTCCAACAACCAAATGACAAGGATGTACTTTCTTATTAAAGGTGGCAGCAATCCTCTGCTGATACTTCTTTGAATTGTTCGCAGCCCTCATCCTTTTTTTCATCAATAAAATTCAATTCCTCATATCTCGCTCGCCACCATTCGGCCTCAGCGATCTTAAATTCCATAAGGGTCCTCAAGGAAGGACCTCTAATTCAATGGGAAGAACAACCTCCATACCATAGACTAAGGAGTAGGGAGTTGCTCCTGTAGATGTCCTACGGTAGGCCCATAAAGCATAGGAAAGCTTATCTACCCATTCCATGTTAGTTTGTGCCATCTTCTGCAGGATAACCTTGATGTTCTTGTTAACTGCCTCGACGATCGCATTTGTCTATGGGCGATAAGGAGAACTATGCTGGTTGATATGGAACTTCTCACACAAGTTTTGCACCTTACCCCTGAAATGTGTACCTTGATCAGATATCAGATCCTGAAGCATGTCGTGGCAACAAATGATGTACTCTTGTAAGAACTTGGCCACTTTGTTGGCAGTAAACTTGGCATAGGACTGTGCTTCCACCCAATTCGTGAAATAATCTATGGCAACCAGGACAAATTCATGTCCATTGGATGCCTTAGGGTTTATCTTCCCTATCACATCTATACCCCAGGTCAAAAATGGCCAACGAGAACTCAAAGTATGCAACTACGTTGGGGGCACATGGATAAGATTGGAAAATATCTGGCATTTGTAACACCTTTTCACAAAGTCGACACAGTCTGCTTTCATTGTGTTCTAATAATACCCAAAGCGTAGGATTTTTTTTAGTAAGCATCCTGGCATTCATGTAGGGTCCACATATCCCTTCATGGATTTGTTTAATAAATTTTTGGGCCTATTCCTGATCGACACAAACCAACTGCAATCCATCATAAGACCTCTTATATAGAATATCTTCACATAATACGAACTGAGCGCCATGTCTCATCAGGGTTTTCTTCTCTCCTGATGTCGCATCTGCAGGGTATTTAGATTCCCTGATGAAATCTACTATAGGGGCGAACCAAGGTCTACCATATGTTGTCAGTGCATTGACCTCTTCATCCATGTAAGCTGGCTATATCATTCTTTTTATTATCAAAGGTTGCATCTTCTCCTTTGGATTACCCCCAATCATTGACTTTAGCGTTACCAACGCATCTGCGTATTGATTTGTATCTCGTGGGAAGTATCTGAATTCTATCTCTTTTAATTTGCTAACCAAGACCTGAGCCCAATGTTTATAAGGTACGAGGTTTTCATCTCTTGTCTTCCAGTCTTTCCTGACTTGATAGAAAACTACTGAAGAGTCTCCATACACTTTCAACTTTCGTATACCAAAGGACAAAGTCGCTCGGAGCCCTCTTACACAGACTTCGTACTCTATGATATTGTTGGTGAATTCAAACTTCAAGCGGAAAGACAAAAGGATGAAGACACTGTCAGGATCGACCAGTAATACCCCAGCTCCATATCCTCGATGGTTTGCCACGCCGTCAAAGAACATTACCCAAGTGTCATCTCCCAGCTCTTCCTGAATAGTGGAAACTTCTTTACCAGGAAATATATCCTCCAATTGTTTAAGATTTCCTTCAATTGGGAGAGACGAAAAATGCTCAGCGATCACACTTCCTTTGATAGACTTTTGGTTCATGTAGGTAATATCAAACTCCAAAACCAGCAACAACCACCGTGCCATTCTCCCTGTCAAAGCTGGCTTCTCGAAAAGGTACTTGATCGGGTCCATGATGGAGATGAGGATAAAAGGATATGAGAGCATGTAATGTCTCAATCTCCACGTCACCTAGATCAAAGCAGTCCATGTTTTCTCTAAAGGAGTGTAGTTAACCTCAATGCCCATGAACTTCTTGCTCAGATAATACATAGCCCTCTCAGTACGTCCATCTTCGTCATGCTGGGAAATCATGGATCTCATTGACTCTTCCAAGACACACAAATATAGCAAAAGTGGTCTCCCAGGGGTTGGTGGGACCAAAACTAGTGGATTAGTCAGATATGCCTTGATCCTGTCGAAACCCAACTGGCACTGGGGATTCCAAGTTTTTGGCTGGTCCTTCTTTAATAGCTTGAAAATAGGTTCACAGATGGTTGTCAGATGCGC